>OX377615.1:6725565-7325565 GCA_947397855.1 Thelaira solivaga
AATGGACGGTACTAAGAATGTGTCTAAAATCTCTTGCTTATTTTGGATATAGAAATTAACGTAATAAATTTTGTAATTAATGGACGCTACTGAAGGCAGTTCTTTAATTTTTTACTAATGGACGGTACTAAGAATGTGTCTAAAATCTCTTGCTTATTTTGGATATAGAAATTAACGTAATAAATTTTGTAATTAATGGACGCTACTGAAGGCAGTTCTTTAATTTTTTACTAATGGACGGTACTTAGAATGTGTCTAAAATCTCTTGCTTATTTTGGATATAGAAATTAACGTAATAAATTTTGTAATTAATGGACGCTACTGAAGGCAGTTCTTTAATTTTTTACTAATGGACGGTACTAAGAATGTGTCTAAAATCTCTTGCTTATTTTGGATATAGAAATTAACGTAATAAATTTTGTAATTAATGGACGCTACTGAAGGCAGTTCTTTAATTTTTTACTAATGGACGGTACTAAGAATGTGTCTAAAATCTCTTGCTTATTTTGGATATAGAAATTAACGTAATACATTTTGTAATTAATGGACGCTACTGAAGGCAGTTCTTTAATTTTTTCCTAATGGACGGTACTAAGAATGTGTCTAAAATCTGTTGTTTATTTTGGATATAGAAATTAACGTAATAAATTTTGTAATTAATGGACGCTACTGAAGGCAGTTCTTTAATTTTTTACTAATGGACGGTACTAAGAATGTGTCTAAAATCTCTTGTTTATTTTGGATATAGAAATTAACGTAATAAATTTTGTAATTAATGGACGCTACTGAAGGCAGTTCTTTAATTTTTTACTAATGGACGGTACTAAGAATGTGTCTAAAATCTCTTGCTTATTTTGGATATAGAAATTAACGTAATAAATTTTGTAATTAATGGACGCTACTGAAGGCAGTTCTTTAATTTTTTACTAATGGACGGTACTAAGAATGTGTCTAAAATCTCTTGCTTATTTTGGATATAGAAATTAACGTAATAAATTTTGTAATTAATGGACGCTACTGAAGGCAGTTCTTTAATTTTTTACTAATGGACGGTACTTAGAATGTGTCTAAAATCTCTTGCTTATTTTGGATATAGAAATTAACGTAATAAATTTTGTAATTAATGGACGCTACTGAAGGCAGTTCTTTAATTTTTTACTAATGGACGGTACTAAGAATGTGTCTAAAATCTCTTGCTTATTTTGGATATAGAAATTAACGTAATAAATTTTGTAATTAATGGACGCTACTGAAGGCAGTTCTTTAATTTTTTACTAATGGACGGTACTAAGAATGTGTCTAAAATCTCTTGCTTATTTTGGATATAGAAATTAACGTAATAAATTTTGTAATTAATGGACGCTACTGAAGGCAGTTCTTTAATTTTTTACTAATGGACGGTACTAAGAATGTGTCTAAAATCTCTTGCTTATTTTGGATATAGAAATTAACGTAATAAATTTTGTAATTAATGGACGCTACTGAAGGCAGTTCTTTAATTTTTTACTAATGGACGGTACTAAGAATGTGTCTAAAATCTCTTGCTTATTTTGGATATAGAAATTAACGTAATAAATTTTGTAATTAATGGACGCTACTGAAGGCAGTTCTTTAATTTTTTACTAATGGACGGTACTAAGAATGTGTCTAAAATCTCTTGCTTATTTTGGATATAGAAATTAACGTAATAAATTTTGTAATTAATGGACGCTACTGAAGGCAGTTCTTTAATTTTTTACTAATGGACGGTACTAAGAATGTGTCTAAAATCTCTTGCTTATTTTGGATATAGAAATTAACGTAATAAATTTTGTAATTAATGGACGCTACTGAAGGCAGTTCTTTAATTTTTTACTAATGGACGGTACTAAGAATGTGTCTAAAATCTCTTGCTTATTTTGGATATAGAAATTAACGTAATAAATTTTGTAATTAATGGACGCTACTGAAGGCAGTTCTTTAATTTTTTACTAATGGACGGTACTAAGAATGTGTCTAAAATCTGTTGCTTATTTTGGATATAGAAATTAACGTAATAAATTTTGTAATTAATGGACGCTACTGAAGGCAGTTCTTTAATTTTTTACTAATGGACGGTACTTAGAATGTGTCTAAAATCTCTTGCTTATTTTGGATATAGAAATTAACGTAATAAATTTTGTAATTAATGGACGCTACTGAAGGCAGTTCTTTAATTTTTTACTAATGGACGGTACTAAGAATGTGTCTAAAATCTCTTGCTTATTTTGGATATAGAAATTAACGTAATAAATTTTGTAATTAATGGACGCTACTGAAGGCAGTTCTTTAATTTTTTACTAATGGACGGTACTAAGAATGTGTCTAAAATCTCTTGCTTATTTTGGATATAGAAATTAACGTAATAAATTTTGTAATTAATGGACGCTACTGAAGGCAGTTCTTTAATTTTTTACTAATGGACGGTACTAAGAATGTGTCTAAAATCTCTTGCTTATTTTGGATATAGAAATTAACGTAATAAATTTTGTAATTAATGGACGCTACTGAAGGCAGTTCTTTAATTTTTTACTAATGGACGGTACTAAGAATGTGTCTAAAATCTCTTGCTTATTTTGGATATAGAAATTAACGTAATAAATTTTGTAATTAATGGACGCTACTGAAGGCAGTTCTTTAATTTTTTACTAATGGACGGTACTAAGAATGTGTCTAAAATCTGTTGTTTATTTTGGATATAGAAATTAACGTAATAAATTTTGTAATTAATGGACGCTACTGAAGGCAGTTCTTTAATTTTTTACTAATGGACGGTACTAAGAATGTGTCTAAAATCTCTTGCTTATTTTGGATATAGAAATTAACGTAATAAATTTTGTAATTAATGGACGCTACTGAAGGCAGTTCTTTAATTTTTTACTAATGGACGGTACTAAGAAAGTGTCTAAAACCTCTTGCTTATTTTGGATATAGAAATTAACGTAATAAATTTTTTAATTAATGGACGCTACTGAAGGCAGTTCTTTAATTTTTTACTAATGGACGGTACTAAGAAAGTGTCTAAAACCTCTTGCTTATTTTGGATATAGAAATTAACGTAATAAATTTTGTAATTAATGGACGCTCCTGAAGGCAGTTCTTTAATTTTTTACTAATGGACGGTACTAAGAATGTGTCTAAAATCTCTTGCTTATTTTGGATATAGAAATTAACGTAATAAATTTTGTAATTAATGGACGCTACTGAAGGCAGTTCTTTAATTTTTTCCTAATGGACGGTACTAAGAATGTGTCTAAAACCTCTTGCTTATTTTGGATATAGAAATTAACGTAATAAATTTTGTAATTAATGGACGCTCCTGAAGGCAGTTCTTTAATTTTTTACTAATGGACGGTACTAAGAATGTGTCTAAAACCTCTTGCTTATTTTGGATATAGAAATTAACGTAATAAATTTTGTAATTAATGGACGCTACTGAAGGCAGTTCTTTAATTTTTTACTAATGGACGGTACTAAGAAAGTGTCTAAAACCTCTTGCTTATTTTGGATATAGAAATTAACGTAATAAATTTTGTAATTAATGGACGCTACTGAAGGCAGTTCTTTAATTTTTTACTAATGGACGGTACTAAGAAAGTGTCTAAAACCTCTTGCTTATTTTGGATATAGAAATTAACGTAATAAATTTTGTAATTAATGGACGCTACTGAAGGCAGTTCTTTAATTTTTTACTAATGGACGGTACTAAGAAAGTGTCTAAAACCTCTTGCTTATTTTGGATATAGAAATTAACGTAATAAATTTTGTAATTAATGGACGCTACTGAAGGCAGTTCTTTAATTTTTTACTAATGGACGGTACTAAGAAAGTGTCTAAAACCTCTTGCTTATTTTGGATATAGAAATTAACGTAATAAATTTTGTAATTAATGGACGCTACTGAAGGCAGTTCTTTAATTTTTTACTAATGGACGGTACTAAGAAAGTGTCTAAAACCTCTTGCTTATTTTGGATATAGAAATTAACGTAATAAATTTTGTAATTAATGGACGCTACTGAAGGCAGTTCTTTAATTTTTTCCTAATGGACGGTACTAAGAATGTGTCTAAAACCTCTTGCTTATTTTGGATATAGAAATTAACGTAATAAATTTTGTAATTAATGGACGCTCCTGAAGGCAGTTCTTTAATTTTTTACTAATGGACGGTACTAAGAATGTGTCTAAAACCTCTTGCTTATTTTGGATATAGAAATTAACGTAATAAATTTTGTAATTAATGGACGCTACTGAAGGCAGTTCTTTAATTTTTTACTAATGGACGGTACTAAGAAAGTGTCTAAAACCTCTTGCTTATTTTGGATATAGAAATTAACGTAATAAATTTTGTAATTAATGGACGCTACTGAAGGCAGTTCTTTAATTTTTTACTAATGGACGGTACTAAGAAAGTGTCTAAAACCTCTTGCTTATTTTGGATATAGAAATTAACGTAATAAATTTTGTAATTAATGGACGCTACTGAAGGCAGTTCTTTAATTTTTTACTAATGGACGGTACTAAGAATGTGTCTAAAATCTCTTGCTTATTTTGAATATTTAAATTAACGTAATACATTTTGTAATTAATGGACGCTACTGAAGGCAGTTCTTTAATTTTTTACTAATGGACGGTACTAAGAATGTGTCTAAAATCTGTTGTTTATTTTGGATATAGAAATTAACGTAATAAATTTTGTAATTAATGGACGCTACTGAAGGCAGTTCTTTAATTTTTTACTAATGGACGGTACTAAGAATGTGTCTAAAATCTGTTGTTTATTTTGGATATAGAAATTAACGTAATAAATTTTGTAATTAATGGACGCTACTGAAGGCAGTTCTTTAATTTTTTACTAATGGACGGTACTAAGAATGTGTCTAAAATCTGTTGTTTATTTTGGATATAGAAATTAACGTAATAAATTTTGTAATTAATGGACGCTACTGAAGGCAGTTCTTTAATTTTTTACTAATGGACGGTACTAAGAAAGTGTCTTAAACCTCTTGCTTATTTTGGATATAGAAATTAACGTAATAAATTTTGTAATTAATGGACGCTACTGAAGGCAGTTCTTTAATTTTTTACTAATGGACGGTACTAAGAAAGTGTCTAAAACCTCTTGCTTATTTTGGATATAGAAATTAACGTAATAAATTTTGTAATTAATGGACGCTACTGAAGGCAGTTCTTTAATTTTTTACTAATGGACGGTACTAAGAATGTGTCTAAAATCTGTTGTTTATTTTGGATATAGAAATTAACGTAATAAATTTTGTAATTAATGGACGCTACTGAAGGCAGTTCTTTAATTTTTTACTAATGGACGGTACTAAGAATGTGTCTAAAATCTGTTGTTTATTTTGGATATAGAAATTAACGTAATAAATTTTGTAATTAATGGACGCTACTGAAGGCAGTTCTTTAATTTTTTACTAATGGACGGTACTAAGAATGTGTCTAAAATCTGTTGTTTATTTTGGATATAGAAATTAACGTAATAAATTTTGTAATTAATGGACGCTACTGAAGGCAGTTCTTTAATTTTTTACTAATGGACGGTACTAAGAAAGTGTCTAAAACCTCTTGCTTATTTTGGATATAGAAATTAACGTAATAAATTTTGTAATTAATGGACGCTACTGAAGGCAGTTCTTTAATTTTTTACTAATGGACGGTACTAAGAAAGTGTCTAAAACCTCTTGCTTATTTTGGATATAGAAATTAACGTAATAAATTTTGTAATTAATGGACGCTACTGAAGGCAGTTCTTTAATTTTTTACTAATGGACGGTACTAAGAATGTGTCTAAAATCTCTTGCTTATTTTGAATATTTAAATTAACGTAATACATTTTGTAATTAATGGACGCTACTGAAGGCAGTTCTTTAATTTTTTACTAATGGACGGTACTAAGAATGTGTCTAAAATCTGTTGTTTATTTTGGATATAGAAATTAACGTAATAAATTTTGTAATTAATGGACGCTACTGAAGGCAGTTCTTTAATTTTTTACTAATGGACGGTACTAAGAATGTGTCTAAAATCTGTTGTTTATTTTGGATATAGAAATTAACGTAATAAATTTTGTAATTAATGGACGCTACTGAAGGCAGTTCTTTAATTTTTTACTAATGGACGGTACTAAGAATGTGTCTAAAATCTGTTGTTTATTTTGGATATAGAAATTAACGTAATAAATTTTGTAATTAATGGACGCTACTGAAGGCAGTTCTTTAATTTTTTACTAATGGACGGTACTAAGAAAGTGTCTTAAACCTCTTGCTTATTTTGGATATAGAAATTAACGTAATAAATTTTGTAATTAATGGACGCTACTGAAGGCAGTTCTTTAATTTTTTACTAATGGACGGTACTAAGAAAGTGTCTAAAACCTCTTGCTTATTTTGGATATAGAAATTAACGTAATAAATTTTGTAATTAATGGACGCTACTGAAGGCAGTTCTTTAATTTTTTACTAATGGACGGTACTAAGAATGTGTCTAAAATCTGTTGTTTATTTTGGATATAGAAATTAACGTAATAAATTTTGTAATTAATGGACGCTACTGAAGGCAGTTCTTTAATTTTTTACTAATGGACGGTACTAAGAATGTGTCTAAAATCTCTTGCTTATTTTGGATATAGAAATTAACGTAATAAATTTTGTAATTAATGGACGCTACTGAAGGCAGTTCTTTAATTTTTTACTAATGGACGGTACTAAGAATGTGTCTAAAATCTGTTGTTTATTTTGGATATAGAAATTAACGTAATAAATTTTGTAATTAATGGACGCTACTGAAGGCAGTTCTTTAATTTTTTACTAATGGACGGTACTAAGAAAGTGTCTAAAACCTCTTGCTTATTTTGGATATAGAAATTAACGTAATAAATTTTGTAATTAATGGACGCTACTGAAGGCAGTTCTTTAATTTTTTACTAATGGACGGTACTAAGAATGTGTCTAAAATCTCTTGCTTATTTTGGATATAGAAATTAACGTAATAAATTTTGTAATTAATGGACGCTCCTGAAGGCAGTTCTTTAATTTTTTACTAATGGACGGTACTAAGAATGTGTCTAAAATCTCTTGCTTATTTTGGATATAGAAATTAACGTAATAAATTTTGTAATTAATGGACGCTACTGAAGGCAGTTCTTTAATTTTTTCCTAATGGACGGTACTAAGAATGTGTCTAAAATCTGTTGTTTATTTTGGATATAGAAATTAACGTAATAAATTTTGTAATTAATGGACGCTACTGAAGGCAGTTCTTTAATTTTTTACTAATGGACGGTACTAAGAATGTGTCTAAAATCTGTTGTTTATTTTGGATATAGAAATTAACGTAATAAATTTTGTAATTAATGGACGCTACTGAAGGCAGTTCTTTAATTTTTTACTAATGGACGGTACTAAGAAAGTGTCTAAAACCTCTTGCTTATTTTGGATATAGAAATTAACGTAATAAATTTTTTAATTAATGGACGCTACTGAAGGCAGTTCTTTAATTTTTTACTAATGGACGGTACTAAGAATGTGTCTAAAATCTGTTGTTTATTTTGGATATAGAAATTAACGTAATAAATTTTGTAATTAATGGACGCTACTGAAGGCAGTTCTTTAATTTTTTCCTAATGGACGGTACTAAGAAAGTGTCTTAAACCTCTTGCTTATTTTGGATATAGAAATTAACGTAATAAATTTTGTAATTAATGGACGCTACTGAAGGCAGTTCTTTAATTTTTTACTAATGGACGGTACTAAGAATGTGTCTAAAATCTGTTGTTTATTTTGGATATAGAAATTAACGTAATAAATTTTGTAATTAATGGACGCTACTGAAGGCAGTTCTTTAATTTTTTCCTAATGGACGGTACTAAGAATGTGTCTAAAATCTGTTGTTTATTTTGGATATAGAAATTAACGTAATAAATTTTGTAATTAATGGACGCTACTGAAGGCAGTTCTTTAATTTTTTACTAATGGACGGTACTAAGAATGTGTCTAAAATCTGTTGTTTATTTTGGATATAGAAATTAACGTAATAAATTTTGTAATTAATGGACGCTACTGAAGGCAGTTCTTTAATTTTTTCCTAATGGACGGTACTAAGAATGTGTCTAAAATCTGTTGTTTATTTTGGATATAGAAATTAACGTAATAAATTTTGTAATTAATGGACGCTACTGAAGGCAGTTCTTTAATTTTTTCCTAATGGACGGTACTAAGAATGTGTCTAAAATCTGTTGTTTATTTTGGATATAGAAATTAACGTAATAAATTTTGTAATTAATGGACGCTACTGAAGGCAGTTCTTTAATTTTTTACTAATGGACGGTACTAAGAATGTGTCTAAAATCTGTTGTTTATTTTGGATATAGAAATTAACGTAATAAATTTTGTAATTAATGGACGCTACTGAAGGCAGTTCTTTAATTTTTTCCTAATGGACGGTACTAAGAAAGTGTCTTAAACCTCTTGCTTATTTTGGATATAGAAATTAACGTAATAAATTTTGTAATTAATGGACGCTACTGAAGGCAGTTCTTTAATTTTTTACTAATGGACGGTACTAAGAATGTGTCTAAAATCTGTTGTTTATTTTGGATATAGAAATTAACGTAATAAATTTTGTAATTAATGGACGCTACTGAAGGCAGTTCTTTAATTTTTTCCTAATGGACGGTACTAAGAATGTGTCTAAAATCTGTTGTTTATTTTGGATATAGAAATTAACGTAATAAATTTTGTAATTAATGGACGCTACTGAAGGCAGTTCTTTAATTTTTTCCTAATGGACGGTACTAAGAATGTGTCTAAAATCTGTTGTTTATTTTGGATATAGAAATTAACGTAATAAATTTTGTAATTAATGGACGCTACTGAAGGCAGTTCTTTAATTTTTTACTAATGGACGGTACTAAGAATGTGTCTAAAATCTGTTGTTTATTTTGGATATAGAAATTAACGTAATAAATTTTGTAATTAATGGACGCTACTGAAGGCAGTTCTTTAATTTTTTCCTATTGGACGGTACTAAGAATGTGTCTAAAATCTGTTGTTTATTTTGGATATAGAAATTAACGTAATAAATTTTGTAATTAATGGACGCTACTGAAGGCAGTTCTTTAATTTTTTACTAATGGACGGTACTAAGAATGTGTCTAAAATCTGTTGTTTATTTTGGATATAGAAATTAACGTAATAAATTTTTTAATTAATGGACGCTACTGAAGGCAGTTCTTTAATTTTTTACTAATGGACGGTACTAAGAATGTGTCTAAAATCTGTTGTTTATTTTGGATATAGAAATTAACGTAATAAATTTTGTAATTAATGGACGCTACTGAAGGCAGTTCTTTAATTTTTTCCTAATGGACGGTACTAAGAATGTGTCTAAAATCTGTTGTTTATTTTGGATATAGAAATTAACGTAATAAATTTTGTAATTAATGGACGCTACTGAAGGCAGTTCTTTAATTTTTTCCTAATGGACGGTACTAAGAAAGTGTCTTAAACCTCTTGCTTATTTTGGATATAGAAATTAACGTAATAAATTTTGTAATTAATGGACGCTCCTGAAGGCAGTTCTTTAATTTTTTACTAATGGACGGTACTAAGAATGTGTCTAAAATCTCTTGCTTATTTTGGATATAGAAATTAACGTAATAAATTTTGTAATTAATGGACGCTACTGAAGGCAGTTCTTTAATTTTTTCCTAATGGACGGTACTAAGAATGTGTCTAAAATCTGTTGTTTATTTTGGATATAGAAATTAACGTAATAAATTTTGTAATTAATGGACGCTACTGAAGGCAGTTCTTTAATTTTTTACTAATGGACGGTACTAAGAATGTGTCTAAAATCTGTTGTTTATTTTGGATATAGAAATTAACGTAATAAATTTTGTAATTAATGGACGCTACTGAAGGCAGTTCTTTAATTTTTTACTAATGGACGGTACTAAGAAAGTGTCTAAAACCTCTTGCTTATTTTGGATATAGAAATTAACGTAATAAATTTTTTAATTAATGGACGCTACTGAAGGCAGTTCTTTAATTTTTTACTAATAGACGGTACTAAGAAAGTGTCTAAAACCTCTTGCTTATTTTGGATATAGAAATTAACGTAATAAATTTTGTAATTAATGGACGCTCCTGAAGGCAGTTCTTTAATTTTTTACTAATGGACGGTACTAAGAATGTGTCTAAAATCTCTTGCTTATTTTGGATATAGAAATTAACGTAATAAATTTTGTAATTAATGGACGCTATTGAAGGCAGTTCTTTAATTTTTTCCTAATGGACGGTACTAAGAATGTGTCTAAAATCTGTTGTTTATTTTGGATATAGAAATTAACGTAATAAATTTTGTAATTAATGGACGCTACTGAAGGCAGTTCTTTAATTTTTTACTAATGGACGGTACTAAGAATGTGTCTAAAATCTGTTGTTTATTTTGGATATAGAAATTAACGTAATAAATTTTGTAATTAATGGACGCTACTGAAGGCAGTTCTTTAATTTTTTACTAATGGACGGTACTAAGAAAGTGTCTAAAACCTCTTGCTTATTTTGGATATAGAAATTAACGTAATAAATTTTGTAATTAATGGACGCTACTGAAGGCAGTTCTTTAATTTTTTACTAATGGACGGTACTAAGAAAGTGTCTAAAACCTCTTGCTTATTTTGGATATAGAAATTAACGTAATAAATTTTGTAATTAATGGACGCTACTGAAAGCAGTTCTTTAATTTTTTACTAATGGACGGTACTAAGAATGTGTCTAAAATCTCTTGCTTA
Source organism: Thelaira solivaga (assembly GCA_947397855.1). Lineage (NCBI taxonomy): Eukaryota > Metazoa > Arthropoda > Insecta > Diptera > Tachinidae > Thelaira > Thelaira solivaga. The sequence goes on from OX377615.1 coordinate 6,736,394, forward strand.
TTTTGAATATTTAAATTAACGTAATACATTTTGTAATTAATGGACGCTACTGAAGGCAGTTCTTTAATTTTTTACTAATGGACGGTACTAAGAATGTGTCTAAAATCTGTTGTTTATTTTGGATATAGAAATTAACGTAATAAATTTTGTAATTAATGGACGCTACTGAAGGCAGTTCTTTAATTTTTTACTAATGGACGGTACTAAGAATGTGTCTAAAATCTGTTGTTTATTTTGGATATAGAAATTAACGTAATAAATTTTGTAATTAATGGACGCTACTGAAGGCAGTTCTTTAATTTTTTACTAATGGACGGTACTAAGAATGTGTCTAAAATCTGTTGTTTATTTTGGATATAGAAATTAACGTAATAAATTTTGTAATTAATGGACGCTACTGAAGGCAGTTCTTTAATTTTTTACTAATGGACGGTACTAAGAAAGTGTCTTAAACCTCTTGCTTATTTTGGATATAGAAATTAACGTAATAAATTTTGTAATTAATGGACGCTACTGAAGGCAGTTCTTTAATTTTTTACTAATGGACGGTACTAAGAAAGTGTCTAAAACCTCTTGCTTATTTTGGATATAGAAATTAACGTAATAAATTTTGTAATTAATGGACGCTCCTGAAGGCAGTTCTTTAATTTTTTACTAATGGACGGTACTAAGAATGTGTCTAAAATCTCTTGCTTATTTTGGATATAGAAATTAACGTAATAAATTTTGTAATTAATGGACGCTACTGAAGGCAGTTCTTTAATTTTTTCCTAATGGACGGTACTAAGAATGTGTCTAAAATCTGTTGTTTATTTTGGATATAGAAATTAACGTAATAAATTTTGTAATTAATGGACGCTACTGAAGGCAGTTCTTTAATTTTTTACTAATGGACGGTACTAAGAATGTGTCTAAAATCTGTTGTTTATTTTGGATATAGAAATTAACGTAATAAATTTTGTAATTAATGGACGCTACTGAAGGCAGTTCTTTAATTTTTTACTAATGGACGGTACTTAGAATGTGTCTAAAATCTCTTGCTTATTTTGGATATAGAAATTAACGTAATAAATTTTGTAATTAATGGACGCTACTGAAGGCAGTTCTTTAATTTTTTACTAATGGACGGTACTTAGAATGTGTCTAAAATCTCTTGCTTATTTTGGATATAGAAATTAACGTAATAAATTTTGTAATTAATGGACGCTACTGAAGGCAGTTCTTTAATTTTTTACTAATGGACGGTACTAAGAATGTGTCTAAAATCTGTTGTTTATTTTGGATATAGAAATTAACGTAATAAATTTTGTAATTAATGGACGCTACTGAAGGCAGTTCTTTAATTTTTTACTAAAGGACGGTACTAAAAATGTGTCTAAAATCTCTTGCTTATTTTGGATATAGAAATTAACGTAATAAATTTTGTAATTAATGGACGCTACTGAAGGCAGTTCTTTAATTTTTTACTAATGGACAGTACTAAGAATGTGTCTAAAATCTGTTGTTTATTTTGGATATAGAAATTAACGTAATAAATTTTGTAATTAATGGACGCTACTGAAGGCAGTTCTTTAATTTTTTCCTAATGGACGGTACTAAGAATGTGTCTAAAATCTGTTGTTTATTTTGGATATAGAAATTAACGTAATAAATTTTGTAATTAATGGACGCTACTGAAGGCAGTTCTTTAATTTTTTACTAATGGACGGTACTAAGAATGTGTCTAAAATCTGTTGTTTATTTTGGATATAGAAATTAACGTAATAAATTTTGTAATTAATGGACGCTACTGAAGGCAGTTCTTTAATTTTTTACTAATGGACGGTACTTAGAATGTGTCTAAAATCTCTTGCTTATTTTGGATATAGAAATTAACGTAATAAATTTTGTAATTAATGGACGCTACTGAAGGCAGTTCTTTAATTTTTTACTAATGGACGGTACTTAGAATGTGTCTAAAATCTCTTGCTTATTTTGGATATAGAAATTAACGTAATAAATTTTGTAATTAATGGACGCTACTGAAGGCAGTTCTTTAATTTTTTACTAATGGACGGTACTAAGAATGTGTCTAAAATCTGTTGTTTATTTTGGATATAGAAATTAACGTAATAAATTTTGTAATTAATGGACGCTACTGAAGGCAGTTCTTTAATTTTTTACTAAAGGACGGTACTAAAAATGTGTCTAAAATCTCTTGCTTATTTTGGATATAGAAATTAACGTAATAAATTTTGTAATTAATGGACGCTACTGAAGGCAGTTCTTTAATTTTTTACTAATGGACGGTACTAAGAATGTGTCTAAAATATCTTGCTTATTTTGGATATAGAAATTAACGTAATAAATTTTGTAATTAATGGACGCTACTGAAGGCAGTTCTTTAATTTTTTACTAATGGACGGTACTAAGAATGTGTCTAAAATCTCTTGCTTATTTTGGATATAGAAATTAACGTAATAAATTTTGTAATTAGTGGACGCTACTGAAGGCAGTTCTTTAATTTTTTACTAATGGACGGTACTTAGAATGTGTCTAAAATCTCTTGCTTATTTTGGATATAGAAATTAACGTAATAAATTTTGTAATTAATGGACGCTACTGAAGGCAGTTCTTTAATTTTTTACTAATGGACGGTACTTAGAATGTGTCTAAAACCTCTTGCTTATTTTGAATATTTAAATTAACGTAATACATTTTGTAATTAATGGACGCTACTGAAGGCAGTTCCTTAATTTTTTACTAATGGACGGTACTTAGAATGTGTCTAAAATCTCTTGCTTATTTTGAATATTTAAATTAACGTAATACATTTTGTAATTAATGGACGCTACTGAAGGCAGTTCTTTAATTTTTTACTAATGGACGGTACTAAGAATGTGTCTAAAATCTCTTGCTTATTTTGAATATTTAACTTAACGTAATACATTTTGTATTTAATGGACGCTACTGAAGGCAGTTCTTTAATTTTTTACTAATGGACGGTACTAAGAATGTGTCTAAAATCTCTTGCTTATTTTGAATATTTAAATTAACGTAATACATTTTGTAATTAATGGACGCTACTGAAGGCAGTTCTTTAATTTTTTACTAAAGGACGGTACTAAGAATGTGTCTAAAATCTCTTGCTTATTTTGAATATTTAAATTAACGTAATACATTTTGTAATTAATGGACGCTACTGAAGGCAGTTCTTTAATTTTTTACTAATGGACGGTACTAAGAATGTGTCTAAAATCTCTTGCTTATTTTGAATATTTAAATTAACGTAATACATTTTGTAATTAATGGACGCTACTGAAGGCAGTTCTTTAATTTTTTCCTAAAGGACGGTACTAAGAATGTGTCTAAAATCTCTTGCTTATTTTGAATATTTAAATTAACGTAATACATTTTGTAATTAATGGACGCTACTGAAGGCAGTTCTTCAATTTTTTACTAATGGACGGTACTAAGAATGTGTCTATTATTTTGGATATAGAAATTAACGTAATAAATTTTGTAATTAATGGACGCTACTGAAGGCAGTTCTTTAATTTTTTACTAATGGACGGTACTAAGAATGTGTCTAAAATCTCTTGCTTATTTTGGATATAGAAATTAACGTAATAAATTTTGTAATTAATGGACGCTACTGAAGGCAGTTCTTTAATTTTTTACTAATGGACGGTACTAAGAATGTGTCTAAAATATCTTGCTTATTTTGGATATAGAAATTAACGTAATAAATTTTGTAATTAATGGACGCTACTGAAGGCAGTTCTTTAATTTTTTCCTAATGGACGGTACTAAGAATGTGTCTAAAATCTCTTGCTTATTTTGGATATAGAAATTAACGTAATAAATTTTGTAATTAATGGACGCTACTGAAGGCAGTTCTTTAATTTTTTACTAATGGACGGTACTAAGAATGTGTCTAAAATCTCTTGCTTATTTTGGATATAGAAATTAACGTAATAAATTTTGTAATTAATGGACGCTACTGAAGGCAGTTCTTTAATTTTTTCCTAATGGACGGTACTAAGAATGTGTCTAAAATCTGTTGTTTATTTTGGATATAGAAATTAACGTAATAAATTTTGTAATTAATGGACGCTACTGAAGGCAGTTCTTTAATTTTTTACTAATGGACGGTACTAAGAATGTGTCTAAAATCTGTTGTTTATTTTGGATATAGAAATTAACGTAATAAATTTTGTAATTAATGGACGCTACTGAAGGCAGTTCTTTAATTTTTTACTAATGGACGGTACTAAGAATGTGTCTAAAATCTGTTGTTTATTTTGGATATAGAAATTAACGTAATAAATTTTGTAATTAATGGACGCTACTGAAGGCAGTTCTTTAATTTTTTACTAATGGACGGTACTAAGAAAGTGTCTAAAACCTCTTGCTTATTTTGGATATAGAAATTAACGTAATAAATTTTGTAATTAATGGACGCTACTGAAGGCAGTTCTTTAATTTTTTACTAATGGACGGTACTAAGAAAGTGTCTAAAACCTCTTGCTTATTTTGGATATAGAAATTAACGTAATAAATTTTGTAATTAATGGACGCTCCTGAAGGCAGTTCTTTAATTTTTTACTAATGGACGGTACTAAGAATGTGTCTAAAATCTCTTGCTTATTTTGGATATAGAAATTAACGTAATAAATTTTGTAATTAATGGACGCTACTGAAGGCAGTTCTTTAATTTTTTCCTAATGGACGGTACTAAGAATGTGTCTAAAATCTGTGGTTTATTTTGGATATAGAAATTAACGTAATAAATTTTGTAATTAATGGACGCTACTGAAGGCAGTTCTTTAATTTTTTACTAATGGACGGTACTAAGAATGTGTCTAAAATCTGTTGTTTATTTTGGATATAGAAATTAACGTAATAAATTTTGTAATTAATGGACGCTACTGAAGGCAGTTCTTTAATTTTTTACTAATGGACGGTACTTAGAATGTGTCTAAAATCTCTTGCTTATTTTGGATATAGAAATTAACGTAATAAATTTTGTAATTAATGGACGCTACTGAAGGCAGTTCTTTAATTTTTTACTAATGGACGGTACTTAGAATGTGTCTAAAATCTCTTGCTTATTTTGGATATAGAAATTAACGTAATAAATTTTGTAATTAATGGACGCTACTGAAGGCAGTTCTTTAATTTTTTACTAATGGACGGTACTAAGAATGTGTCTAAAATCTGTTGTTTATTTTGGATATAGAAATTAACGTAATAAATTTTGTAATTAATGGACGCTACTGAAGGCAGTTCTTTAATTTTTTACTAAAGGACGGTACTAAAAATGTGTCTAAAATCTCTTGCTTATTTTGGATATAGAAATTAACGTAATAAATTTTGTAATTAATGGACGCTACTGAAGGCAGTTCTTTAATTTTTTACTAATGGACGGTACTAAGAATGTGTCTAAAATATCTTGCTTATTTTGGATATAGAAATTAACGTAATAAATTTTGTAATTAATGGACGCTACTGAAGGCAGTTCTTTAATTTTTTACTAATGGACGGTACTAAGAATGTGTCTAAAATCTCTTGCTTATTTTGGATATAGAAATTAACGTAATAAATTTTGTAATTAGTGGACGCTACTGAAGGCAGTTCTTTAATTTTTTACTAATGGACGGTACTTAGAATGTGTCTAAAATCTCTTGCTTATTTTGGATATAGAAATTAACGTAATAAATTTTGTAATTAATGGACGCTACTGAAGGCAGTTCTTTAATTTTTTACTAATGGACGGTACTTAGAATGTGTCTAAAACCTCTTGCTTATTTTGAATATTTAAATTAACGTAATACATTTTGTAATTAATGGACGCTACTGAAGGCAGTTCCTTAATTTTTTACTAATGGACGGTACTTAGAATGTGTCTAAAATCTCTTGCTTATTTTGAATATTTAAATTAACGTAATACATTTTGTAATTAATGGACGCTACTGAAGGCAGTTCTTTAATTTTTTACTAATGGACGGTACTAAGAATGTGTCTAAAATCTCTTGCTTATTTTGAATATTTAAATTAACGTAATACATTTTGTATTTAATGGACGCTACTGAAGGCAGTTCTTTAATTTTTTACTAATGGACGGTACTAAGAATGTGTCTAAAATCTCTTGCTTATTTTGAATATTTAAATTAACGTAATACATTTTGTAATTAATGGACGCTACTGAAGGCAGTTCTTTAATTTTTTACTAAAGGACGGTACTAAGAATGTGTCTAAAATCTCTTGCTTATTTTGAATATTTAAATTAACGTAATACATTTTGTAATTAATGGACGCTACTGAAGGCAGTTCTTTAATTTTTTACTAATGGACGGTACTAAGAATGTGTCTAAAATCTCTTGCTTATTTTGAATATTTAAATTAACGTAATACATTTTGTAATTAATGGACGCTACTGAAGGCAGTTCTTTAATTTTTTCCTAAGGGACGGTACTAAGAATGTGTCTAAAATCTCTTGCTTATTTTGAATATTTAAATTAACGTAATACATTTTGTAATTAATGGACGCTACTGAAGGCAGTTCTTCAATTTTTTACTAATGGACGGTACTAAGAATGTGCCTATTATTTTGGATATAGAAATTAACGTAATAAATTTTGTAATTAATGGACGCTACTGAAGGCAGTTCTTTAATTTTTTACTAATGGACGGTACTTAGAATGTGTCTAAAATCTCTTGCTTATTTTGGATATAGAAATTAACGTAATAAATTTTGTAATTAATGGACGCTACTGAAGGCAGTTCTTTAATTTTTTACTAATGGACGGTACTAAGAATGTGTCTAAAATCTCTTGCTTATTTTGAATATTTAAATTAACGTATTAAATTCTTCAAATAATGGACGCTACTGAAGGCAGTTCTTCAATTTTTTACTAATGGACGGTACTTAGAATGTGTCTAAAATCTCTTGCTTATTTTGGATATAGAAATTAACGTAATAAATTTTGTAATTAATGGACGCTACTGAAGGCAGTTCTTTAATTTTTTACTAATGGACGGTACTAAGAATGTGTCTAAGATCTCTTGTTTATTTTGAATATTTAAATTAACGTATTAAATTTTTTAAATAATGGACGCTCCTGAAGGCAGTTCTTTAATTTTTTACTAATGGACGGTACTTAGAATGTGTCTAAAATCTCTTGCTTATTTTGGATATAGAAATTAACGTAATAAATTTTGTAATTAATGGACGCTACTGAAGGCAGTTCTTTAATTTTTTACTAATGGACGGTACTAAGAAAGTGTCTAAAACCTCTTGATTATTTTGAATATTTAAATTAACGTAATACATTTTGTAATTAATGGACGCTACTGAAGGCAGTTCCTTAATTTTTTACTAATGGACGGTACTTAGAATGTGTCTAAAATCTCTTGCTTATTTTGAATATTTAAATTAACGTAATACATTTTGTAATTAATGGACGCTACTGAAGGCAGTTCTTTAATTTTTTACTAATGGACGGTACTAAGAATGTGTCTAAAATCTCTTGCTTATTTTGAATATTTAAATTAACGTAATACATTTTGTAATTAATGGACGCTACTGAAGGCAGTTCTTTAATTTTTTACTAATGGACGGTACTAAGAATGTGTCTAAAATCTCTTGCTTATTTTGAATATTTAAATTAACGTAATACATTTTGTAATTAATGGACGCTACTGAAGGCAGTTCTTTAATTTTTTACTAATGGACGGTACTAAGAATGTGTCTAAAATCTCTTGCTTATTTTGAATATTTAAATTAACGTATTAAATTTTTTAAATAATGGACGCTACTGAAGGCAGTTCTTTAATTTTTTACTAATGGACGGTACTTAGAATGTGTCTAAAATCTCTTGCTTATTTTGGATATAGAAATTAACGTAATAAATTTTGTAATTAATGGACGCTACTGAAGGCAGTTCTTTAATTTTTTACTAATGGACGGTACTAAGAATGTGTCTAAAATCTCTTGCTTATTTTGAATATTTAAATTAACGTAATACATTTTGTAATTAATGGACGCTACTGAAGGCAGTTCTTTAATTTTTTACTAAAGGACGGTACTTAGAATGTGTCTAAAATCTCTTGCTTATTTTGGATATAGAAATTAACGTAATACATTTTGTAAATAATGGACGCTACTGAAGGCAGTTCTTTAATTTTTTCCTAAAGGACGGTACTAAGAATGTGTCTAAAATCTCTTGCTTATTTTGGATATAGAAATTAACGTAATAAATTTTGTAATTAATGGACGCTACTGAAGGCAGTTCTTCAATTTTTTACTAATAGACGGTACTAAGAATGTGTCTATTATTTTGGATATAGAAATTAACGTAATAAATTTTGTAATTAATGGACGCTACTGAAGGCAGTTCTTTAATTTTTTACTAATGGACGGTACTAAGAAAGTGTCTAAAACCTCTTGCTTATTTTGAATATTTAAATTAACGTAATACATTTTGTAATTAATGGACGCTACTGAAGGCAGTTCCTTAATTTTTTACTAATGGACGGTACTTAGAATGTGTCTAAAATCTCTTGCTTATTTTGAATATTTAAATTAACGTAATACATTTTGTAATTAATGGACGCTACTGAAGGCAGTTCTTTAATTTTTTACTAATGGACGGTACTAAGAATGTGTCTAAAATCTCTTGCTTATTTTGAATATTTAAATTAACGTAATACATTTTGTAAATAATGGACGCTACTGAAGGCAGTTCTTTAATTTTTTCCTAAAGGACGGTACTAAGAATGTGTCTAAAATCTCTTGCTTATTTTGGATATAGAAATTAACGTAATAAATTTTGTAATTAATGGACGCTACTGAAGGCAGTTCTTCAATTTTTTACTAATAGACGGTACTAAGAATGTGTCTATTATTTTGGATATAGAAATTAACGTAATAAATTTTGTAATTAATGGACGCTACTGAAGGCAGTTCTTTAATTTTTTACTAATGGACGGTACTAAGAAAGTGTCTAAGATCTCTTGTTTATTTTGAATATTTAAATTAACGTAATACATTTTGTAATTAATGGACGCTACTGAAGGCAGTTCCTTAATTTTTTACTAATGGACGGTACTTAGAATGTGTCTAAAATCTCTTGCTTATTTTGAATATTTAAATTAACGTAATACATTTTGTAATTAATGGACGCTACTGAAGGCAGTTCTTTAATTTTTTACTAATGGACGGTACTAAGAATGTGTCTAAAATCTCTTGCTTATTTTGAATATTTAAATTAACGTAATACATTTTGTAATTAATGGACGCTACTGAAGACAGTTCTTTAATTTTTTACTAATGGACGGTACTAAGAATGTGTCTAAAATCTCTTGCTTATTTTGAATATTTAAATTAACGTAATACATTTTGTAATTAATGGACGCTACTGAAGGCAGTTCTTTAATTTTTTACTAATGGACGGTACTAAGAATGTGTCTAAGATCTCTTGTTTATTTTGAATATTTAAATTAACGTATTAAATTTTTTAAATAATGGACGCTCCTGAAGGCAGTTCTTTAATTTTTTACTAATGGACGGTACTTAGAATGTGTCTAAAATCTCTTGCTTATTTTGGATATAGAAATTAACGTAATAAATTTTGTAATTAATGGACGCTACTGAAGGCAGTTCTTTAATTTTTTACTAATGGACGGTACTAAGAAAGTGTCTAAAACCTCTTGCTTATTTTGAATATTTAAATTAACGTAATACATTTTGTAATTAATGGACGCTACTGAAGGCAGTTCCTTAATTTTTTACTAATGGACGGTACTTAGAATGTGTCTAAAATCTCTTGCTTATTTTGAATATTTAAATTAACGTAATACATTTTGTAATTAATGGACGCTACTGAAGGCAGTTCTTTAATTTTTTACTAATGGACGGTACTAAGAATGTGTCTAAAATCTCTTGCTTATTTTGAATATTTAAATTAACGTAATACATTTTGTAATTAATGGACGCTACTGAAGGCAGTTCTTTAATTTTTTCCTAAAGGACGGTACTAAGAATGTGTCTAAAATCTCTTGCTTATTTTGAATATTTAAATTAACGTAATACATTTTGTAATTAATGGACGCTACTGAAGGCAGTTCTTCAATTTTTTACTAATGGACGGTACTAAGAATGTGTCTATTATTTTGGATATAGAAATTAACGTAATAAATTTTGTAATTAATGGACGCTACTGAAGGCAGTTCTTTAATTTTTTACTAATGGACGGTACTAAGAATGTGTCTAAAATCTCTTGCTTATTTTGGATATAGAAATTAACGTAATAAATTTTGTAATTAATGGACGCTACTGAAGGCAGTTCTTTAATTTTTTACTAATGGACGGTACTAAGAATGTGTCTAAAATCTCTTGCTTATTTTGGATATAGAAATTAACGTAATAAATTTTGTAATTAATGGACGCTACTGAAGGCAGTTCTTTAATTTTTTACTAATGGACGGTACTAAGAAAGTGTCTAAAACCTCTTGCTTATTTTGAATATTTAAATTAACGTAATACATTTTGTAATTAATGGACGCTACTGAAGGCAGTTCCTTAATTTTTTACTAATGGACGGTACTTAGAATGTGTCTAAAATCTCTTGCTTATTTTGAATATTTAAAATAACGTAATACATTTTGTAATTAATGGACGCTACTGAAGGCAGTTCTTTAATTTTTTACTAATGGACGGTACTAAGAATGTGTCTAAAATCTCTTGCTTATTTTGAATATTTAAATTAACGTAATACATTTTGTAATTAATGGACGCTACTGAAGGCAGTTCTTTAATTTTTTACTAATGGACGGTACTAAGAATGTGTCTAAAATCTCTTGCTTATTTTGAATATTTAAATTAACGTAATACATTTTGTAATTAATGGACGCTACTGAAGGCAGTTCTTTAATTTTTTACTAATGGACGGTACTAAGAATGTGTCTAAAATCTCTTGCTTATTTTGAATATTTAAATTAACGTATTAAATTTTTTAAATAATGGACGCTACTGAAGGCAGTTCTTTAATTTTTTACTAATGGACGGTACTTAGAATGTGTCTAAAATCTCTTGCTTATTTTGGATATAGAAATTAACGTAATAAATTTTGTAATTAATGGACGCTACTGAAGGCAGTTCTTTAATTTTTTACTAATGGACGGTACTAAGAATGTGTCTAAAATCTCTTGCTTATTTTGAATATTTAAATTAACGTAATACATTTTGTAATTAATGGACGCTACTGAAGGCAGTTCTTTAATTTTTTACTAAAGGACGGTATTAAGAATGTGTCTAAAATCTCTTGCTTATTTTGAATATTTAAATTAACGTAATACATTTTGTAATTAATGGACGCTACTGAAGGCAGTTCTTTAATTTTTTACTAATGGACGGTACTAAGAATGTGTCTAAAATCTCTTGCTTATTTTGAATATTTAAATTAACGTAATACATTTTGTAAATAATGGACGCTACTGAAGGCAGTTCTTTAATTTTTTCCTAAAGGACGGTACTAAGAATGTGTCTAAAATCTCTTGCTTATTTTGAATATTTAAATTAACGTAATACATTTTGTAATTAATGGACGCTACTGAAGGCAGTTCTTCAATTTTTTACTAATGGACGGTACTAAGAATGTGTCTATTATTTTGGATATAGAAATTAACGTAATAAATTTTGTAATTAATGGACGCTACTGAAGGCAGTTCTTTAATTTTTTACTAATGGACGGTACTAAGAATGTGTCTAAAATCTCTTGCTTATTTTGGATATAGAAATTAACGTAATAAATTTTGTAATTAATGGACGCTACTGAAGGCAGTTCTTTAATTTTTTACTAATGGACGGTACTAAGAATGTGTCTAAAATCTCTTGCTTATTTTGGATATAGAAATTAACGTAATAAATTTTGTAATTAATGGACGCTACTGAAGGCAGTTCTTTAATTTTTTACTAATGGACGGTACTTAGAATGTGTCTAAAATCTCTTGCTTATTTTGGATATAGAAATTAACGTAATAAATTTTGTAATTAATGGACGCTACTGAAGGCAGTTCTTTAATTTTTTACTAATGGACGGTACTAAGAATGTGTCTAAAATCTCTTGCTTATTTTGAATATTTAAATTAACGTATTAAATTCTTCAAATAATGGACGCTACTGAAGGCAGTTCTTCAATTTTTTACTAATGGACGGTACTTAGAATGTGTCTAAAATCTCTTGCTTATTTTGGATATAGAAATTAACGTAATAAATTTTGTAATTAATGGACGCTACTGAAGGCAGTTCTTTAATTTTTACTAATGGACGGTACTAAGAATGTGTCTAAGATCTCTTGTTTATTTTGAATATTTAAATTAACGTATTAAATTTTTTAAATAATGGACGCTCCTGAAGGCAGTTCTTTAATTTTTTACTAATGGACGGTACTTAGAATGTGTCTAAAATCTCTTGCTTATTTTGGATATAGAAATTAACGTAATAAATTTTGTAATTAATGGACGCTACTGAAGGCAGTTCTTTAATTTTTTACTAATGGACGGTACTAAGAAAGTGTCTAAAACCTCTTGCTTATTTTGAATATTTAAATTAACGTAATACATTTTGTAATTAATGGACGCTACTGAAGGCAGTTCCTTAATTTTTTACTAATGGACGGTACTTAGAATGTGTCTAAAATCTCTTGCTTATTTTGAATATTTAAATTAACGTAATACATTTTGTAATTAATGGACGCTACTGAAGGCAGTTCTTTAATTTTTTACTAATGGACGGTACTAAGAATGTGTCTAAAATCTCTTGCTTATTTTGAATATTTAAATTAACGTAATACATTTTGTAATTAATGGACGCTACTGAAGACAGTTCTTTAATTTTTTACTAATGGACGGTACTAAGAATGTGTCTAAAATCTCTTGCTTATTTTGAATATTTAAATTAACGTAATACATTTTGTAATTAATGGACGCTACTGAAGGCAGTTCTTTAATTTTTTACTAATGGACGGTACTAAGAATGTGTCTAAAATCTCTTGCTTATTTTGAATATTTAAATTAACGTATTAAATTTTTTAAATAATGGACGCTACTGAAGGCAGTTCTTTAATTTTTTACTAATGGACGGTACTTAGAATATGTCTAAAATCTCTTGCTTATTTTGGATATAGAAATTAACGTAATAAATTTTGTAATTAATGGACGCTACTGAAGGCAGTTCTTTAATTTTTTACTAATGGACGGTACTAAGAATGTGTCTAAAATCTCTTGCTTATTTTGAATATTTAAATTAACGTAATAAATTTTGTAATTAATGGACGCTACTGAAGGCAGTTCTTTAATTTTTTACTAATGGACGGTACTAAGAATGTGTCTAAAATCTCTTGCTTATTTTGAATATTTAAGTTAACGTATTAAATTTTTTAAATAATGGACGCTACTGAAGGAAGTTCTTTAATTTTTTACTAATGGACGGTACTTAGAATGTGTCTAAAATCTCTTGCTTATTTTGGATATAGAAATTAACGTAATAAATTTTGTAATTAATGGACGCTACTGAAGGCAGTTCTTTAATTTTTTACTAATGCACGGTACTAAGAATGTGTCTAAAATCTCTTGCTTATTTTGAATATTTAAATTAACGTAATACATTTTGTAATTAATGGACGCTACTGAAGGCAGTTCCTTAATTTTTTACTAATGGACGGTACTTAGAATGTGTCTAAAATCTCTTGCTTATTTTGGATATAGAAATTAACGTAATAAATTTTGTAATTAATGGACGCTACTGAAGGCAGTTCTTCAATTTTTTACTAATGGACGTTACTAAGAATGTGTCTAAAATCTCTTGCTTATTTTGAATATTTAAATTAACGTAATACATTTTGTAACTAATGGACGCTACTGAAGACAGTTCTTTAATTTTTTACTAATAGACGGTACTAAGAATGTGTCTATTATTTTGGATATAGAAATTAACGTAATAAATTTTGTAATTAATGGACGCTACTGAAGGCAGTTCTTTAATTTTTTACTAATGGACGGTACTAAGAATGTGTCTAAAATCTCTTGCTTATTTTGAATATTTAAATTAACGTAATACATTTTGTAATTAATGGACGCTACTGAAGGCAGTTCTTTAATTTTTTACTAAAGGACGGTATTAAGAATGTGTCTAAAATCTCTTGCTTATTTTGAATATTTAAATTAACGTAATACATTTTGTAATTAATGGACGCTACTGAAGGCAGTTCTTTAATTTTTTACTAATGGACGGTACTAAGAATGTGTCTAAAATCTCTTGCTTATTTTGGATATAGAAATTAACGTAATAAATTTTGTAAATAATGGACGCTACTGAAGGCAGTTCTTTAATTTTTTCCTAAAGGACGGTACTAAGAATGTGTCTAAAATCTCTTGCTTATTTTGAATATTTAAATTAACGTAATACATTTTGTAATTAATGGACGCTACTGAAGGCAGTTCTTCAATTTTTTACTAATGGACGGTACTAAGAATGTGTCTATTATTTTGGATATAGAAATTAACGTAATAAATTTTGTAATTAATGGACGCTACTGAAGGCAGTTCTTTAATTTTTTACTAATGGACGGTACTAAGAATGTGTCTAAAATCTCTTGCTTATTTTGGATATAGAAATTAACGTAATAAATTTTGTAATTAATGGACGCTACTGAAGGCAGTTCTTTAATTTTTTACTAATGGACGGTACTAAGAATGTGTCTAAAATCTCTTGCTTATTTTGGATATAGAAATTAACGTAATAAATTTTGTAATTAATGGACGCTACTGAAGGCAGTTCTTTAATTTTTTACTAATGGACGGTACTTAGAATGTGTCTAAAATCTCTTGCTTATTTTGGATATAGAAATTAACGTAATAAATTTTGTAATTAATGGACGCTACTGAAGGCAGTTCTTTAATTTTTTACTAATGGACGGTACTAAGAATGTGTCTAAAATCTCTTGCTTATTTTGAATATTTAAATTAACGTATTAAATTCTTCAAATAATGGACGCTACTGAAGGCAGTTCTTCAATTTTTTACTAATGGACGGTACTTAGAATGTGTCTAAAATCTCTTGCTTATTTTGGATATAGAAATTAACGTAATAAATTTTGTAATTAATGGACGCTACTGAAGGCAGTTCTTTAATTTTTACTAATGGACGGTACTAAGAATGTGTCTAAGATCTCTTGTTTATTTTGAATATTTAAATTAACGTATTAAATTTTTTAAATAATGGACGCTCCTGAAGGCAGTTCTTTAATTTTTTACTAATGGACGGTACTTAGAATGTGTCTAAAATCTCTTGCTTATTTTGGATATAGAAATTAACGTAATAAATTTTGTAATTAATGGACGCTACTGAAGGCAGTTCTTTAATTTTTTACTAATGGACGGTACTAAGAAAGTGTCTAAAACCTCTTGCTTATTTTGGATATAGAAATTAACGTAATAAATTTTGTAATTAATGGACGCTACTGAAGGCAGTTCTTTAATTTTTTACTAATGCACGGTACTAAGAATGTGTCTAAAATCTCTTGCTTATTTTGAATATTTAAATTAACGTAATACATTTTGTAATTAATGGACGCTACTGAAGGCAGTTCCTTAATTTTTTACTAATGGACGGTACTTAGAATGTGTCTAAAATCTCTTGCTTATTTTGGATATAGAAATTAACGTAATAAATTTTGTAATTAATGGACGCTACTGAAGGCAGTTCTTCAATTTTTTACTAATGGACGTTACTAAGAATGTGTCTAAAATCTCTTGCTTATTTTGAATATTTAAATTAACGTAATACATTTTGTAACTAATGGACGCTACTGAAGACAGTTCTTTAATTTTTTACTAATAGACGGTACTAAGAATGTGTCTATTATTTTGGATATAGAAATTAACGTAATAAATTTTGTAATTAATGGACGCTACTGAAGGCAGTTCTTTAATTTTTTACTAATGGACGGTACTAAGAATGTGTCTAAAATCTCTTGCTTATTTTGAATATTTAAATTAACGTAATACATTTTGTAATTAATGGACGCTACTGAAGGCAGTTCTTTAATTTTTTACTAATGGACGGTACTAAGAATGTGTCTAAAATCTCTTGCTTATTTTGGATATAGAAATTAACGTAATAAATTTTGTAAATAATGGACGCTACTGAAGGCAGTTCTTTAATTTTTTCCTAAAGGACGGTACTAAGAATGTGTCTAAAATCTCTTGCTTATTTTGAATATTTAAATTAACGTAATACATTTTGTAATTAATGGACGCTACTGAAGGCAGTTCTTCAATTTTTTACTAATGGACGGTACTAAGAATGTGTCTATTATTTTGGATATAGAAATTAACGTAATAAATTTTGTAATTAATGGACGCTACTGAAGGCAGTTCTTTAATTTTTTACTAATGGACGGTACTAAGAATGTGTCTAAAATCTCTTGCTTATTTTGGATATAGAAATTAACGTAATAAATTTTGTAATTAATGGACGCTACTGAAGGCAGTTCTTTAATTTTTTACTAATGGACGGTACTAAGAATGTGTCTAAAATCTCTTGCTTATTTTGGATATAGAAATTAACGTAATAAATTTTGTAATTAATGGACGCTACTGAAGGCAGTTCTTTAATTTTTTACTAATGGACGGTACTTAGAATGTGTCTAAAATCTCTTGCTTATTTTGGATATAGAAATTAACGTAATAAATTTTGTAATTAATGGACGCTACTGAAGGCAGTTCTTTAATTTTTTACTAATGGACGGTACTAAGAATGTGTCTAAAATCTCTTGCTTATTTTGAATATTTAAATTAACGTATTAAATTCTTCAAATAATGGACGCTACTGAAGGCAGTTCTTCAATTTTTTACTAATGGACGGTACTTAGAATGTGTCTAAAATCTCTTGCTTATTTTGGATATAGAAATTAACGTAATAAATTTTGTAATTAATGGACGCTACTGAAGGCAGTTCTTTAATTTTTACTAATGGACGGTACTAAGAATGTGTCTAAGATCTCTTGTTTATTTTGAATATTTAAATTAACGTATTAAATTTTTTAAATAATGGACGCTCCTGAAGGCAGTTCTTTAATTTTTTACTAATGGACGGTACTTAGAATGTGTCTAAAATCTCTTGCTTATTTTGGATATAGAAATTAACGTAATAAATTTTGTAATTAATGGACGCTACTGAAGGCAGTTCTTTAATTTTTTACTAATGGACGGTACTAAGAAAGTGTCTAAAACCTCTTGCTTATTTTGAATATTTAAATTAACGTAATACATTTTGTAATTAATGGACGCTACTGAAGGCAGTTCCTTAATTTTTTACTAATGGACGGTACTTAGAATGTGTCTAAAATCTCTTGCTTATTTTGAATATTTAAATTAACGTAATACATTTTGTAATTAATGGACGCTACTGAAGGCAGTTCTTTAATTTTTTACTAATGGACGGTACTAAGAATGTGTCTAAAATCTCTTGCTTATTTTGAATATTTAAATTAACGTAATACATTTTGTAATTAATGGACGCTACTGAAGACAGTTCTTTAATTTTTTACTAATGGACGGTACTAAGAATGTGTCTAAAATCTCTTGCTTATTTTGAATATTTAAATTAACGTAATACATTTTGTAATTAATGGACGCTACTGAAGGCAGTTCTTTAATTTTTTACTAATGGACGGTACTAAGAATGTGTCTAAAATCTCTTGCTTATTTTGAATATTTAAATTAACGTATTAAATTTTTTAAATAATGGACGCTACTGAAGGCAGTTCTTTAATTTTTTACTAATGGACGGTACTTAGAATATGTCTAAAATCTCTTGCTTATTTTGGATATAGAAATTAACGTAATAAATTTTGTAATTATTGGACGCTACTGAAGGCAGTTCTTTAATTTTTTACTAATGGACGGTACTAAGAATGTGTCTAAAATCTCTTGCTTATTTTGAATATTTAAATTAACGTAATAAATTTTGTAATTAATGGACGCTACTGAAGGCAGTTCTTTAATTTTTTACTAATGGACGGTACTAAGAATGTGTCTAAAATCTCTTGCTTATTTTGAATATTTAAGTTAACGTATTAAATTTTTTAAATAATGGACGCTACTGAAGGAAGTTCTTTAATTTTTTACTAATGGACGGTACTTAGAATGTGTCTAAAATCTCTTGCTTATTTTGGATATAGAAATTAACGTAATAAATTTTGTAATTAATGGACGCTACTGAAGGCAGTTCTTTAATTTTTTACTAATGCACGGTACTAAGAATGTGTCTAAAATCTCTTGCTTATTTTGAATATTTAAATTAACGTAATACATTTTGTAATTAATGGACGCTACTGAAGGCAGTTCCTTAATTTTTTACTAATGGACGGTACTTAGAATGTGTCTAAAATCTCTTGCTTATTTTGGATATAGAAATTAACGTAATAAATTTTGTAATTAATGGACGCTACTGAAGGCAGTTCTTCAATTTTTTACTAATGGACGTTACTAAGAATGTGTCTAAAATCTCTTGCTTATTTTGAATATTTAAATTAACGTAATACATTTTGTAACTAATGGACGCTACTGAAGACAGTTCTTTAATTTTTTACTAATGGACGGTACTAAGAATGTGTCTAAAATCTCTTGCTTATTTTGAATATTTAAATTAACGTAATACATTTTGTAATTAATGGACGCTACTGAAGGCAGTTCTTTAATTTTTTACTAATGGACGGTACTAAGAATGTGTCTAAAATCTCTTGCTTATTTT
Source organism: Thelaira solivaga (assembly GCA_947397855.1). Taxonomy (NCBI): domain Eukaryota; kingdom Metazoa; phylum Arthropoda; class Insecta; order Diptera; family Tachinidae; genus Thelaira; species Thelaira solivaga. The sequence goes on from OX377615.1 coordinate 6,755,193, forward strand.
GAATATTTAAATTAACGTATTAAATTTTTTAAATAATGGACGCTACTGAAGGCAGTTCTTTAATTTTTTACTAATGGACGGTACTTAGAATGTGTCTAAAATCTCTTGCTTATTTTGGATATAGAAATTAACGTAATAAATTTTGTAATTAATGGACGCTACTGAAGGCAGTTCTTTAATTTTTTACTAATGGACGGTACTAAGAATGTGTCTAAAATCTCTTGCTTATTTTGGATATAGAAATTAACGTAATAAATTTTGTAATTAATGGACGCTACTGAAGGCAGTTCTTTAATTTTTTACTAATGGACGGTACTAAGAATGTGTCTAAAATCTCTTGCTTATTTTGAATATTTAAATTAACGTAATAAATTTTGTAATTAATGGACGCTACTGAAGACAGTTCTTTAATTTTTTACTAATGGATGGTTCTAAGAATGTGTCTAAAATCTCTTGCTTATTTTGAATATTTAAGTTAACGTATTAAATTTTTTAAATAATGGACGCTACTGAAGGAAGTTCTTTAATTTTTTACTAATGGACGGTACTTAGAATGTGTCTAAAATCTCTTGCTTATTTTGGATATAGAAATTAACGTAATAAATTTTGTAATTAATGGACGCTACTGAAGGCAGTTCTTTAATTTTTTACTAATGGACGGTACTAAGAATGTGTCTAAAATCTCTTGCTTATTTTGAATATTTAAATTAACGTAATACATTTTGTAATTAATGGACGCTACTGAAGGCAGTTCCTTAATTTTTTACTAATGGACGGTACTTAGAATGTGTCTAAAATCTCTTGCTTATTTTGGATATAGAAATTAACGTAATAAATTTTGTAATTAATGGACGCTACTGAAGGCAGTTCTTTAATTTTTTACTAATGGACGGTACTAAGAATGTGTCTAAAATCTCTTGCTTATTTTGAATATTTAAATTAACGTAATACATTTTGTAATTAATGGACGCTACTGAAGGCAGTTCTTTAATTTTTTACTAATGGACGGTACTAAGAATGTGTCTAAAATCTCTTGCTTATTTTGAATATTTAAATTAACGTAATACATTTTGTAATTAATGGACGCTACTGAAGGCAGTTCTTTAATTTTTTACTAAAGGACGGTACTAAGAATGTGTCTAAAATCTCTTGCTTATTTTGAATATTTAAATTAACGTAATACATTTTGTAATTAATGGACGCTACTGAAGGCAGTTTTTTAATTTTTTACTAATAGACGGTACTAAGAATGTGTCTAAAATCTCTTGCTTATTTTGAATATTTAAATTAAAGTAATACATTTTGTAATTAATGGACGCTACTGAAGGCAGTTCTTCAATTTTTTACTAATGAACGGTACTAAGAATGTGTCTAAAATCTCTTGCTTATTTTGAATATTTAAATTAACGTAATACATTTTGTAATTAATGGACGCTACTGAAGGCAGTTCTTTAATTTTTTACTAATGGACGGTACTTAGAATGTGTCTAAAATCTCTTGCTTATTTTGAATATTTAAATTAACGTATTAAATTTTTTAAATAATGGACGCTACTGAATGCAGTTCTTTAATTTTTTACTAATGGACGGTACTTAGAATGTGTCTAAAATCTCTTGCTTATTTTGGATATAGAAATTAACGTAATAAATTTTGTAATTAATGGACGCTACTGAAGGCAGTTCTTTAATTTTTTACTAATGGACGGTACTAAGAAAGTGTCTAAAACCTCTTGCTTATTTTGAATATTTAAATTAACGTAATACATTTTGTAATTAATGGACGCTACTGAAGGCAGTTCCTTAATTTTTTACTAATGGACGGTACTTAGAATGTGCCTAAAATCTCTTGCTTATTTTGAATATTTAAATTAACGTAATACATTTTGTAATTAATGGACGCTACTGAAGGCAGTTCTTTAATTTTTTACTAATGGACGGTACTAAGAATGTGTCTAAAATCTCTTGCTTATTTTGAATATTTAAATTAACGTAATACATTTTGTAATTAATGGACGCTACTGAAGGCAGTTCTTTAATTTTTTACTAATGGACGGTACTAAGAATGTGTCTAAAATCTCTTGCTTATTTTGAATATTTAAATTAACGTAATACATTTTGTAATTAATAAACGCTACTGAAGGCAGTTCTTTAATTTTTTTCTAATGGACGGTACTAAGAATGTGTCTAAAATCTCTTGCTTATTTTGAATATTTAAATTAACGTAATACATTTTGTAATTAATGGACGCTACTGAAGGCAGTTTTTTAATTTTTTACTAATGGACGGTACTAAGAATGTGTCTAAAATCTCTTGCTTATTTTGAATATTTAAATTAACGTATTAAATTTGTTAAATAATGGACGCTACTGAAGGCAGTTCTTTAATCTTTTACTAATGGACGGTACTTAGAATGTGTCTAAAATCTCTTGCTTATTTTGGATATAGAAATTAACGTAATAAATTTTCTAATTAATGGACGCTACTGAAGGCAGTTCTTTAATTTTTTACTAATGGACGGTACTAAGAAAGTGTCTAAAACCTCTTGCTTATTTTGAATATTTAAATTAACGTAATACATTTTGTAATTAATGGACGCTACTGAAGGCAGTTCCTTAATTTTTTACTAATGGACGGTACTTAGAATGTGTCTAAAATCTCTTGCTTATTTTGAATATTTAAATTACCGTAATACATTTTGTAATTAATGGACGCTACTGAAGGCAGTTCTTTAATTTTTTACTAAAGGACGGTACTAAGAATGTGTCTAAAATCTCTTGCTTATTTTGAATATTTAAATTAACGTAATACATTTTGTAATTAATGGACGCTACTGAAGGCAGTTCTTTAATTTTTTACTAATGGACGGTACTTAGAATGTGTCTAAAATCTCTTGCTTATTTTGGATATTTAAATTAACGTATTAAATTTTTTAAATAATGGACGCTACTGAAGGCAGTTCTTTAATTTTTTACTAATGGACGGTACTTAGAATGTGTCTAAAATCTCTTGCTTATTTTGGATATAGAAATTAACGTAATAAATTTTGTAATTAATGGACGCTACTGAAGACAGTTCTTTAATTTTTAACTAATGGACGGTACTAAGAAAGTGTCTAAAACCTCTTGCTTATTTTGAATATTTAAATTAACGTAATACATTTTGTAATTAATGGACGCTACTGAAGGCAGTTCCTTAATTTTTTACTAATGGACGGTACTTAGAATGTGCCTAAAATCTCTTGCTTATATTGAATATTTAAATTAACGTAATACATTTTGTAATTAATGGACGCTACTGAAGGCAGTTCTTTAATTTTTTACTAATGGACGGTACTAAGAATGTGTCTAAAATCTCTTGCTTATTTTGAATATTTAAAGTAACGTAATACATTTTGTAATTAATGGACGCTACTGAAGGCAGTTCTTTAATTTTTTACTAATGGACGGTACTAAGAATGTGTCTAAAATCTCTTGCTTATTTTGAATATTTAAATTAACGTAATACATTTTGTAATTAATGGACGCTACTGAAGGCAGTTCTTTAATTTTTTACTAATGGACGGTACTAAGAAAGTGTCTAAAACCTCTTGCTTATTTTGAATATTTAAATTAACGTAATACATTTTGTAATTAATGGACGCTACTGAAGGCAGTTCCTTAATTTTTTACTAATGGACGGTACTTAGAATGTGCCTAAAATCTCTTGCTTATTTTGAATATATAAATTAACGTAATACATTTTGTAATTAATGGACGCTACTGAAGGCAGTTCTTTAATTTTTTACTAATGGACGGTACTAAGAATGTGTCTAAAATCTCTTGCTTATTTTGAATATTTAAATTAACGTAATAAATTTTGTAATTAATGGACGCTACTGAAGGCAGTTCTTTAATTTTTTTATAATGGACGGTACTAAGAAAGTGTCTAAAACCTCTTGCTTATTTTGAATATTTAAATTAACGTAATACATTTTGTAATTAATGGACGCTACTGAAGGCAGTTCCTTAATTTTTTACTAATGGACGGTACTTAGAATGTGCCTAAAATCTCTTGCTTATTTTGAATATTTAAATTAACGTATTAAATTTTTTAAATAATGGACGCTACTGAATGCAGTTCTTTAATTTTTTACTAATGGACGGTACTAAGAATGTGTCTAAAATCTCTTGCTTATTTTGGATATAGAAATTAACGTAATAAATTTTGTAATTAATGGACGCTACTGAAGGCAGTTCTTTAATTTTTTACTAATGGACGGTACTTAGAATGTGTCTAAAATCTCTTGCTTATTTTGGATATAGAAATTAGCTTAATAAATTTTGTAATTAATGGACGCTACTGAAGGCAGTTCCTTAATTTTTTACTAATGGACGGTACTTAGAATGTGTCTAAAATCTCTTGCTTATTTTGGATATAGAAATTAACGTAATAAATTTTGTAATTAATGGACGCTACTGAAGGCAGTTCCTTAATTTTTTACTAATGGACGGTACTAAGAATGTGTCTAAAATCTCTTGCTTATTTTGAATATTTAAATTAACGTATTAAATTTTTTAAATAATATACGCTACTGAAGGCAGTTCTTTAATTTTTTACTAATGGACGGTACTAAGAATGTGTCTAAAATCTCTTGCTTATTTTGAATATTTAAATTAACGTAATACATTTTGTAATTAATGGACGCTACTGAAGGCAGTTCTTTAATTTTTTACTAATGGACGGTACTAAGAATGTGTCTAAAATCTCTTGCTTATTTTGAATATTTAAATTAACGTATTAAATTTTTTAAATAATATACGCTACTGAAGGCAGTTCTTTAATTTTTTACTAATGGACGGTACTAAGAATGTGCCTAAAATCTCTTGCTTATTTTGAATATTTAAATTAACGTAATACATTTTGTAATTAATGGACGCTACTGAAGGCAGTTCTTTAATTTTTTACTAATGGACGGTACTAAGAATGTGTCTAAAATCTCTTGCTTATTTTGAATATTTAAATTAACGTATTAAATTTTTTAAATAATATACGCTACTGAAGGCAGTTCTTTAATTTTTTACTAATGGACGGTACTAAGAATGTGTCTAAAATGTCTTGCTTATTTTGAATATTTAAATTAACGTAATACATTTTGTAATTAATGGACGCTACTGAAGGCAGTTCTTTAATTTTTTACTAATGGACGGTACTAAGAATGTGTCTAAAATCTCTTGCTTATTTTGAATATTTAAATTAACTTATTAAATTTTTTAAATAATATACGCTACTGAAGGCAGTTCTTTAATTTTTTACTAATGGACGGTACTAAGAATGTGCCTAAAATCTCTTGCTTATTTTGAATATTTAAATTAACGTAATACATTTTGTAATTAATGGACGCTACTGAAGGCAGTTCTTTAATTTTTTACTAATGGACGGTACTAAGAAAGTGTCTAAAACCTCTTGCTTATTTTGAATATTTAAATTAACGTAATACATTTTGTAATTAATGGACGCTACTGAAGGCAGTTCCTTAATTTTTTACTAATGGACGGTACTTAGAATGTGCCTAAAATCTCTTGCTTATTTTGAATATTTAAATTAACGTAATACATTTTGTAATTAATGGACGCTACTGAAGGCAGTTCTTTAATTTTTTACTAATGGACGGTACTAAGAATGTGTCTAAAATCTCTTGCTTATTTTGAATATTTAAATTAACGTAATAAATTTTGTAATTAATGGACGCTACTGAAGGCAGTTCTTTAATTTTTTACTAATGGACGGTACTAAGAAAGTGTCTAAAACCTCTTGCTTATTTTGAATATTTAAATTAACGTAATACATTTTGTAATTAATGGACGCTACTGAAGGCAGTTCCTTAATTTTTTACTAATGGACGGTACTTAGAATGTGCCTAAAATCTCTTGCTTATTTTGAATATTTAAATTAACGTAATACATTTTGTAATTAATGGACGCTACTGAAGGCAGTTCTTTAATTTTTTACTAATGGACGGTACTAAGAATGTGTCTAAAATCTCTTGCTTATTTTGAATATTTAAATTAACGTAATACATTTTGTAATTAATGGACGCTACTGAAGGCAGTTCTTTAATTTTTTACTAATGGACGGTACTAAGAATGTGTCTAAAATCTCTTGCTTATTTTGAATATTTAAATTAACGTAATACATTTTGTAATTAATGGACGCTACTGAAGGCAGTTCTTTAATTTTTTACTAATGGACGGTACTAAGAATGTGTCTAAAATCTCTTGCTTATTTTGAATATTTAAATTAACGTAATACATTTTGTAATTAATGGACGCTACTGAAGGCAGTTCTTTAATTTTTTACTAAAGGACGGTACTAAGAATGTGTCTAAAATCTCTTGCTTATTTTGAATATTTAAATTAACGTAATACATTTTGTAATTAATGGACGCTACTGAAGGCAGTTTTTTAATTTTTTACTAATAGACGGTACTAAGAATGTGTCTAAAATCTCTTGCTTATTTTGAATATTTAAATTAAAGTAATACATTTTGTAATTAATGGACGCTACTGAAGGCAGTTCTTCAATTTTTTACTAATGAACGGTACTAAGAATGTGTCTAAAATCTCTTGCTTATTTTGAATATTTAAATTAACGTAATACATTTTGTAATTAATGGACGCTACTGAAGGCAGTTCTTTAATTTTTTACTAATGGACGGTACTAAGAATGTGTCTAAAATCTCTTGCTTATTTTGAATATTTAAATTAACGTAATAAATTTTGTAATTAATGGACGCTACTGAAGGCAGTTCTTTAATTTTTTACTAATGGACGGTACTAAGAAAGTGTCTAAAACCTCTTGCTTATTTTGAATATTTAAATTAACGTAATACATTTTGTAATTAATGGACGCTACTGAAGGCAGTTCTTTAATTTTTTACTAATGGACGGTACTAAGAATGTGTCTAAAATCTCTTGCTTATTTTGAATATTTAAATTAACGTAATACATTTTGTAATTAATGGACGCTACTGAAGGCAGTTCTTTAATTTTTTACTAATGGACGGTACTAAGAATGTGTCTAAAATCTCTTGCTTATTTTGAATATTTAAATTAACGTATTAAATTTTTTAAATAATATACGCTACTGAAGGCAGTTCTTTAATTTTTTACTAATGGACGGTACTAAGAATGTGCCTAAAATCTCTTGCTTATTTTGAATATTTAAATTAACGTAATACATTTTGTAATTAATGGACGCTACTGAAGGCAGTTCTTTAATTTTTTACTAATGGACGGTACTAAGAATGTGCCTAAAATCTCTTGCTTATTTTGAATATTTAAATTAACGTAATACATTTTGTAATTAATGGACGCTACTGAAGGCAGTTCTTTAATTTTTTACTAATGGACGGTACTAAGAATGTGTCTAAAATCTCTTGCTTATTTTGAATATTTAAATTAACGTATTAAATTTTTTAAATAATATACGCTACTGAAGGCAGTTCTTTAATTTTTTACTAATGGACGGTACTAAGAATGTGCCTAAAATCTCTTGCTTATTTTGAATATTTAAATTAACGTAATACATTTTGTAATTAATGGACGCTACTGAAGGCAGTTCTTTAATTTTTTACTAATGGACGGTACTAAGAATGTGTCTAAAATCTCTTGCTTATTTTGAATATTTAAATTAACGTATTAAATTTTTTAAATAATATACGCTACTGAAGGCAGTTCTTTAATTTTTTACTAATGGACGGTACTAAGAATGTGCCTAAAATCTCTTGCTTATTTTGAATATTTAAATTAACGTAATACATTTTGTAATTAATGGACGCTACTGAAGGCAGTTCTTTAATTTTTTACTAATGGACGGTACTAAGAATGTGCCTAAAATCTCTTGCTTATTTTGAATATTTAAATTAACGTAATACATTTTGTAATTAATGGACGCTACTGAAGGCAGTTCTTTAATTTTTTACTAATGGACGGTACTAAGAATGTGTCTAAAATCTCTTGCTTATTTTGAATATTTAAATTAACGTATTAAATTTTTTAAATAATATACGCTACTGAAGGCAGTTCTTTAATTTTTTACTAATGGACGGTACTAAGAATGTGCCTAAAATCTCTTGCTTATTTTGAATATTTAAATTAACGTAATACATTTTGTAATTAATGGACGCTACTGAAGGCAGTTCTTTAATTTTTTACTAATGGACGGTACTAAGAATGTGTCTAAAATCTCTTGCTTATTTTGAATATTTAAATTAACGTAATACATTTTGTAATTAATGGACGCTACTGAAGGCAGTTCTTTAATTTTTTACTAATGGACGGTACTAAGAAAGTGTCTAAAACCTCTTGCTTATTTTGAATATTTAAATTAACGTAATACATTTTGTAATTAATGGACGCTACTGAAGGCAGTTCCTTAATTTTTTACTAATGGACGGTACTTAGAATGTGCCTAAAATCTCTTGCTTATTTTGAATATTTAAATTAACGTAATACATTTTGTAATTAATGGACGCTACTGAAGGCAGTTCTTTAATTTTTTACTAATGGACGGTACTAAGAATGTGTCTAAAATCTCTTGCTTATTTTGAATATTTAAATTAACGTAATAAATTTTGTAATTAATGGACGCTACTGAAGGCAGTTCTTTAATTTTTTACTAATGGACGGTACTAAGAATGTGTCTAAAATCTCTTGCTTATTTTGAATATTTAAATTAACGTAATAAATTTTGTAATTAATGGACGCTTCTGAAGACAGTTCTTTAATTTTTTACTAATGGATGGTTCTAAGAATGTGTCTAAAATCTCTTGCTTATTTTGGATATAGAAATTAACGTAATAAATTTTGTAATTAATGGACGCTACTGAAGGCAGTTCTTTAATTTTTTACTAATGGACGGTACTAAGAATGTGTCTAAAATCTCTTGCTTATTTTGAATATTTAAATTAACGTAATAAATTTTGTAATTAATGGACGCTACTGAAGACAGTTCTTTAATTTTTTACTAATGGATGGTTCTAAGAATGTGTCTAAAATCTCTTGCTTATTTTGAATATTTAAATTAACGTATTAAATTTTGTAATTAATGGACGCTACTGAAGGCAGTTCTTTAATTTTTTACTAATGGACGGTACTAAGAAAGTGTCTAAAACCTCTTGCTTATTTTGAATATTTAAATTAACGTAATACATTTTGTAATTAATGGACGCTACTGAAGGCAGTTCTTTAATTTTTTACTAATGGACGGTACTGAGAATGTGTCTAAAATCTCTTGCTTATTTTGAATATTTAAATTAACGTAATACATTTTGTAATTAATGGACGCTACTGAAGGCAGTTCTTTAATTTTTTACTAATGGACGGTACTAAGAATATGTCTAAAATCTCTTGCTTATTTTGAATATTTAAATTAACGTAATACATTTTTTAAATAATGGACGCTACTGAAGGCAGTTCTTTAATTTTTTACTAATGGACGGTACTAAGAATGTGTCTAAAATCTCTTGCTTATTTTGAATATTTAAATTAACGTAATACATTTTGTAATTAATGGACGCTACTGAAGGCAGTTTTTTAATTTTTTACTAATGGACGGTACTAAGAATGTGTCTAAAGTCTCTTACTTATTTTGAATATTTAAATTAACGTATTAAATTTTTTAAATAATGGACGCTACTGAAGGCAGTTCCTTAATTTTTTACTAATGGACGGTACTAAGAATGTGTCTAAAATCTCTTGCTTATTTTGAATATTTAAATTAACGTAATACATTTTGTAATTAATGGACGCTACTGAAGGCAGTTCTTTAATTTTTTACTAATGGACGGTACTAAGAATGTGTCTAAAATCTCTTGCTTATTTTGAATATTTAAATTAACGTAATACATTTTGTAATTAATGGACGCTACTGAAGGCAGTTCTTTAATTTTTTACTAATGGACGGTACTAAGAATGTGTCTAAAATCTCTTGCTTATTTTGAATATTTAAATTAACGTAATACATTTTGTAATTAATGGACGCTACTGAAGGCAGTTCTTTAATTTTTTACTAATGGACGGTACTAAGAATGTGTCTAAAATCTCTTGCTCATTTTGAATATTTAAATTAACGTAATACATTTTGTAATTAATGGACGCTACTGAAGGCAGTTTTTTAATTTTTTACTAATGGACGGTACTAAGAATGTGTCTAAAATCTCTTGCTTATTTTGAATATTTAAATTAACGTATTAAATTTTTTAAATAATGGACGCTACTGAAGGCAGTTCTTTAATTTTTTACTAATGTACGGTACTTAGAATGTGTCTAAAATCTCTTGCTTATTTTGGATATAGAAATTAACGTAATAAATTTTGTAATTAATGGGCGCTACTGAAGGCAGTTCTTTAATTTTTTACTAATGGACGGTACTAAGAATGTGTCTAAAATCTCTTGCTTATTTTGAATATTTAAATTAACGTATTAAATTTTTTAAATAATGGACGCTACTGAAGGCAGTTCTTTAATTTTTTACTAATGGACGGTACTTAGAATGTGTCTAAAATCTCTTGCTTATTTTGGATATAGAAATTAACGTAATAAATTTTGTAATTATTGGTTGCTACTGAAGGCAGTTCTTTAATTTTTTACTAATGGACGGTACTAAGAATGTGTCTAAAATCTCTTGCTTATTTTGAATATTTAAATTAACGTATTAAATTTTTTAAATAATGGACGCTACTGAAGGCAGTTCTTTAATTTTTTACTAATGGACGGTACTTAGAATGTGTCTAAAATCTCTTGCTTATTTTGGATATAGAAATTAACGTAATAAATTTTGTAATTAATGGACGCTACTGAAGGCAGTTCTTTAATTTTTTACTAATGGACGGTACTAAGAATGTGTCTAAAATCTCTTGCTTATTTTGAATATTTAAATTAACGTAATACATTTTGTAATTAATGGACGCTACTGAAGGCAGTTCCTTAATTTTTTACTAATGGACGGTACTTAGAATGTGTCTAAAATCTCTTGCTCATTTTGAATATTTAAATTAACGTAATACATTTTGTAATTAATGGACGCTACTGAAGGCAGTTTTTTATTTTTTACTAATGGACGGTACTAAGAATGTGTCTAAAATCTCTTGCTTATTTTGAATATTTAAATTAACGTATTAAATTTTTTAAATAATGGACGCTACTGAAGGCAGTTCTTTAATTTTTTACTAATGGACGGTACTAAGAATGTGTCTAAAATCTCTTGCTTATTTTGAATATTTAAATTAACGTAATACATTTTGTAATTAATGGACGCTACTGAAGGCAGTTCTTTAATTTTTTACTAATGGACGGTACTAAGAATGTGTCTAAAATCTCTTGCTCATTTTGAATATTTAAATTAACGTAATACATTTTGTAATTAATGGACGCTACTGAAGGCAGTTTTTTATTTTTTACTAATGGACGGTACTAAGAATGTGTCTAAAATCTCTTGCTTATTTTGAATATTTAAATTAACGTATTAAATTTTTTAAATAATGGACGCTACTGAAGGCAGTTCTTTAATATTTTACTAATGGACGGTACTAAGAATGTGTCTAAAATCTCTTGCTTATTTTGAATATTTAAATTAACGTAATACATTTTGTAATTAATGGACGCTACTGAAGGCAGTTCTTTAATTTTTTACTAATGGACGGTACTAAGAATGTGTCTAAAATCTCTTGCTTATTTTGAATATTTAAATTAACGTAATACATTTTGTAATTAATGGACGCTACTGAAGGCAGTTCTTTAATTTTTTACTAATGGACGGTACTAAGAATGTGTCTAAAATCTCTTGCTCATTTTGGATATAGAAATTAACGTAATAAATTTTGTAATTAATGGACGCTACTGAAGGCAGTTCTTTAATTTTTTACTAATGGACGGTACTTAGAATGTGTCTAAAATCTCTTGCTTATTTTGAATATTTAAATTAACGTAATACATTTTGTAATTAATGGACGCTACTGAAGGCAGTTCTTTAATTTTTTACTAATGGACGGTACTAAGAATGTGTCTAAAATCTCTTGCTCATTTTGAATATTTAAATTAACGTAATACATTTTGTAATTAATGGACGCTACTGAAGGCAGTTTTTTATTTTTTACTAATGGACGGTACTAAGAATGTGTCTAAAATCTCTTGCTTATTTTGAATATTTAAATTAACGTATTAAATTTTTTAAATAATGGACGCTACTGAAGGCAGTTCTTTAATTTTTTACTAATGGACGGTACTTAGAATGTGTCTAAAATCTCTTGCTTATTTTGGATATAGAAATTAACGTAATAAATTTTGTAATTAATGGACGCTACTGAAGGCAGTTCTTTAATATTTTACTAATGGACGGTACTAAGAATGTGTCTAAAATCTCTTGCTTATTTTGAATATTTAAATTAACGTAATACATTTTGTAATTAATGGACGCTACTGAAGGCAGTTCTTTAATTTTTTACTAATGGACGGTACTAAGAATGTGTCTAAAATCTCTTGCTCATTTTGGATATAGAAATTAACGTAATAAATTTTGTAATTAATGGACGCTACTGAAGGCAGTTCTTTAATTTTTTACTAATGGACGGTACTTAGAATGTGTCTAAAATCTCTTGCTTATTTTGAATATTTAAATTAACGTAATACATTTTGTAATTAATGGACGCTACTGAAGGCAGTTCTTTAATTTTTTACTAATGGACGGTACTAAGAATGTGTCTAAAATCTCTTGCTCATTTTGAATATTTAAATTAACGTAATACATTTTGTAATTAATGGACGCTACTGAAGGCAGTTTTTTATTTTTTACTAATGGACGGTACTAAGAATGTGTCTAAAATCTCTTGCTTATTTTGAATATTTAAATTAACGTATTAAATTTTTTAAATAATGGACGCTACTGAAGGCAGTTCTTTAATTTTTTACTAATGGACGGTACTTAGAATGTGTCTAAAATCTCTTGCTTATTTTGGATATAGAAATTAACGTAATAAATTTTGTAATTAATGGACGCTACTGAAGGCAGTTCTTTAATTTTTTACTAATGGACGGTACTTAGAATGTGTCTAAAATCTCTTGCTTATTTTGGATATAGAAATTAACGTAATAAATTTTGTAATTAATGGACGCTACTGAAGGCAGTTCTTTAATTTTTTACTAATGGACGGTACTAAGAATGTGTCTAAAATCTCTTGCTTATTTTGAATATTTAAATAAACGTAATACATTTTGTAATTAATGGACGCTACTGAAGGCAGTTCTTTAATTTTTTACTAATGGACGGTACTAAGAATGTGTCTAAAATCTCTTGCTTATTTTGGATATAGAAATTAACGTAATAAATTTTGTAATTAACGGACGCTACTGAAGGCAGTTCTTTAATTTTTTACTAATGGACGGTACTTAGAATGTGTCTAAAATCTCTTGCTTATTTTGGATATAGAAATTAACGTAATAAATTTTGTAATTAATGGACGCTACTGAAGGCAGTTCTTTAATTTTTTACTAATGGACGGTACTAAGAAAGTGTCTAAAACCTCTTGCTTATTTTGAATATTTAAATTAACGTAATACGTTTTGTAATTAATGGACGCTACTGAAGGCAGTTCTTTAATTTTTTACTAATGGACGGTACTTAGAATGTGTCTAAAATCTCTTGCTTATTTTGGATATAGAAATTAACGTAATAAATTTTGTAATTAGTGGACGCTACTGAAGGCAGTTCTTTAATTTTTTACTAATGGACGGTACTAAGAATGTGTCTAAAATCTCTTGCTTATTTTGAATATTTAAATTAACGTAATACATTTTGTAATTAATGGACGCTACTGAAGGCAGTTCTTTAATTTTTTAATAATGGACGGTACTAAGAATGTGTCTAAAATCTCTTGCTTATTTTGAATATTTAAATTAACGTAATACATTTTGTAATTAATGGACGCTACTGAAGGCAGTTCCTTAATTTTTTACTAATGGACGGTACTAAGAATGTGTCTAAAATCTCTTGCTTATTTTGAATATTTAAATTAACGTAATAAATTTTGTAATTAATGGACGCTACTGAAGGCAGTTCTTTAATTTTTTACTAATGGACGGTACTAAGAAAGTGTCTAAAATCTCTTGCTTATTTTGAATATTTAAATTAACGTATCAAATTTTGTAATTAATGAACGCTACTGAAGGCAGTTCTTTAATTTTTTACTAATGGACGGTACTAAGAATGTGTCTAAAATCTCTTGCTTATTTTGAATATTTAAATTAACGTAATACATTTTGTAATTAATGGACGCTACTGAAGGCAGTTCTTTAATTTTTTACTAATGGACGGTACTAAGAATGTGTCTAAAATCTCTTGCTTATTTTGAATATTTAAATTAACGTAATACATTTTGTAATTAATGGACGCTACTGAAGGCAGTTCTTTAATTTTTTACTAATGGACGGTACTAAGAATGTGTCTAAAATCTCTTGCTTATTTTGAATATTTAAATTAACGTAATACATTTTGTAATTAATGGACGCTACTGAAGGCAGTTCTTTAATTTTTTACTAATGGACGGTACTAAGAATGTGTCTAAAATCTCTTGCTCATTTTGAATATTTAAATTAACGTAATACATTTTGTAATTAATGGACGCTACTGAAGGCAGTTTTTTAATTTTTTACTAATGGACGGTACTAAGAATGTGTCTAAAATCTCTTGCTTATTTTGAATATTTAAATTAACGTAATACATTTTGTAATTAATGGACGCTACTGAAGGCAGTTCTTTAATTTTTTACTAATGGACGGTACTAAGAAAGTGTCTAAAACCTCTTGCTTATTTTGAATATTTAAATTAACGTAATATATTTTGTAATTAATGGACGCTACTGAAGGCAGTTCCTTAATTTTTTACTAATGGACGGTACTTAGAATGTGTCTAAAATCTCTTGCTTATTTTGAATATTTAAATTAACGTAATATATTTTGTAATTAATGGACGCTACTGAAGGCAGTTCCTTAATTTTTTACTAATGGACGGTACTTAGAATGTGTCTAAAATCTCTTGCTTATTTTGAATATTTAAATTAACGTAATACATTTTGTAATTAATGGACGCTACTGAAGGCAGTTCTTTAATTTTTTACTAATGGACGGTACTAAGAATGTGTCTAAAATCTCTTGCTTATTTTGAATATTTAAATTAACGTAATACATTTTGTAATTAATGGACGCTACTGAAGGCAGTTCTTTAATTTTTTACTAATGGACGGTACTAAGAATGTGTCTAAAATCTCTTGCTTATTTTGAATATTTAAATTAACGTAATACATTTTGTAATTAATGGACGCTACTGAAGGCAGTTCTTTAATTTTTTACTAATGGACGGTACTAAGAATGTGTCTAAAATCTCTTGCTCATTTTGAATATTTAAATTAACGTAATACATTTTGTAATTAATGGACGCTACTGAAGGCAGTTTTTTAATTTTTTACTAATGGACGGTACTAAGAATGTGTCTAAAATCTCTTGCTTATTTTGAATATTTAAATTAACGTAATACATTTTGTAATTAATGGACGCTACTGAAGGCAGTTCTTTAATTTTTTACTAATGGACGGTACTAAGAAAGTGTCTAAAACCTCTTGCTTATTTTGAATATTTAAATTAACGTAATACATTTTGTAATTAATGGACGCTACTGAAGGCAGTTCTTTAATTTTTTACTAATGGACGGTACTAAGAATGTGTCTAAAATCTCTTGCTCATTTTGAATATTTAAATTAACGTAATACATTTTGTAATTAATGGACGCTACTGAAGGCAGTTCTTTAATTTTTTACTAATGGACGGTACTAAGAATGTGTCTAAAATCTCTTGCTTATTTTGAATATTTAAATTAACGTAATACATTTTGTAATTAATGGACGCTACTGAAGGCAGTTCTTTAATTTTTTACTAATGGACGGTACTAAGAATGTGTCTAAAATCTCTTGCTTATTTTGAATATTTAAATTAACGTAATACATTTTGTAATTAATGGACGCTACTGAAGGCAGTTTTTTAATTTTTTACTAATGGACGGTACTAAGAATGTGTCTAAAATCTCTTGCTTATTTTGAATATAGAAATTAACGTAATAAATTTTGTAATTAATGGACGCTACTGAAGGCAGTTCTTTAATTTTTTACTAATGGACGGTACTAAGAATGTGTCTAAAATCTCTTGCTCATTTTGAATATTTAAATTAACGTAATACATTTTGTAATTAATGGACGTTACTGAAGGCAGTTTTTTAATTTTTTACTAATGGACGGTACTAAGAATGTGTCTAAAATCTCTTGCTTATTTTGGATATAGAAATTAACGTAATAAATTTTGTAATTAATGGACGCTACTGAAGGCAGTTCTTTAATTTTTTACTAATGGACGGTACTAAGAAAGTGTCTAAAACCTCTTGCTTATTTTGAATATTTAAATTAACGTAATACATTTTGTAATTAATGGACGCTACTGAAGGCAGTTCTTTAATTTTTTACTAATGGACGGTACTAAGAATGTGTCTAAAATCTCTTGCTCATTTTGAATATTTAAATTAACGTAATACATTTTGTAATTAATGGACGCTACTGAAGGCAGTTCTTTAATTTTTTACTAATGGACGGTACTAAGAATGTGTCTAAAATCTCTTGCTTATTTTGAATATTTAAATTAACGTAATACATTTTGTAATTAATGGACGCTACTGAAGGCAGTTCTTTAATTTTTTACTAATGGACGGTACTAAGAATGTGTCTAAAATCTCTTGCTTATTTTGAATATTTAAATTAACGTAATACATTTTGTAATTAATGGACGCTACTGAAGGCAGTTCTTTAATTTTTTACTAATGGACGGTACTAAGAATGTGTCTAAAATCTCTTGCTCATTTTGAATATTTAAATTAACGTAATACATTTTGTAATTAATGGACGCTACTGAAGGCAGTTTTTTAATTTTTTACTAATGGACGGTACTAAGAATGTGTCTAAAATCTCTTGCTTATTTTGAATATTTAAATTAACGTAATACATTTTGTAATTAATGGACGCTACTGAAGGCAGTTCTTTAATTTTTTACTAATGGACGGTACTAAGAAAGTGTCTAAAACCTCTTGCTTATTTTGAATATTTAAATTAACGTAATACATTTTGTAATTAATGGACGCTACTGAAGGCAGTTCTTTAATTTTTTACTAATGGACGGTACTAAGAATGTGTCTAAAATCTCTTGCTCATTTTGAATATTTAAATTAACGTAATACATTTTGTAATTAATGGACGCTACTGAAGGCAGTTCTTTAATTTTTTACTAATGGACGGTACTAAGAATGTGTCTAAAATCTCTTGCTTATTTTGAATATTTAAATTAACGTAATACATTTTGTAATTAATGGACGCTACTGAAGGCAGTTCTTTAATTTTTTACTAATGGACGGTACTAAGAATGTGTCTAAAATCTCTTGCTTATTTTGAATATTTAAATTAACGTAATACATTTTGTAATTAATGGACGCTACTGAAGGCAGTTTTTTAATTTTTTACTAATGGACGGTACTAAGAATGTGTCTAAAATCTCTTGCTTATTTTGAATATAGAAATTAACGTAATAAATTTTGTAATTAATGGACGCTACTGAAGGCAGTTCTTTAATTTTTTACTAATGGACGGTACTAAGAATGTGTCTAAAATCTCTTGCTTATTTTGAATATTTAAATTAACGTAATACATTTTGTAATTAATGGACGCTACTGAAGGCAGTTCTTTAATTTTTTACTAATGGACGGTACTAAGAATGTGTCTAAAATCTCTTGCTTATTTTGAATATTTAAATTAACGTAATACATTTTGTAATTAATGGACGCTACTGAAGGCAGTTCTTTAATTTTTTACTAATGGACGGTACTAAGAATGTGTCTAAAATCTCTTGCTCATTTTGAATATTTAAATTAACGTAATACATTTTGTAATTAATGGACGCTACTGAAGGCAGTTTTTTAATTTTTTACTAATGGACGGTACTAAGAATGTGTCTAAAATCTCTTGCTTATTTTGAATATTTAAATTAACGTAATACATTTTGTAATTAATGGACGCTACTGAAGGCAGTTCTTTAATTTTTTACTAATGGACGGTACTAAGAAAGTGTCTAAAACCTCTTGCTTATTTTGAATATTTAAATTAACGTAATACATTTTGTAATTAATGGACGCTACTGAAGGCAGTTCTTTAATTTTTTACTAATGGACGGTACTAAGAATGTGTCTAAAATCTCTTGCTCATTTTGAATATTTAAATTAACGTAATACATTTTGTAATTAATG
The DNA here is from genome assembly GCA_947397855.1 of Thelaira solivaga. Lineage (NCBI taxonomy): Eukaryota > Metazoa > Arthropoda > Insecta > Diptera > Tachinidae > Thelaira > Thelaira solivaga. The sequence goes on from OX377615.1 coordinate 6,773,555, forward strand.
GACGCTACTGAAGGCAGTTCTTTAATTTTTTACTAATGGACGGTACTAAGAATGTGTCTAAAATCTCTTGCTTATTTTGAATATTTAAATTAACGTAATACATTTTGTAATTAATGGACGCTACTGAAGGCAGTTCTTTAATTTTTTACTAATGGACGGTACTAAGAATGTGTCTAAAATCTCTTGCTTATTTTGAATATTTAAATTAACGTAATACATTTTGTAATTAATGGACGCTACTGAAGGCAGTTTTTTAATTTTTTACTAATGGACGGTACTAAGAATGTGTCTAAAATCTCTTGCTTATTTTGGATATAGAAATTAACGTAATAAATTTTGTAATTAATGGACGCTACTGAAGGCAGTTCTTTAATTTTTTACTAATGGACGGTACTAAGAATGTGTCTAAAATCTCTTGCTTATTTTGAATATTTAAATTAACGTAATACATTTTGTAATTAATGGACGCTACTGAAGGCAGTTCTTTAATTTTTTACTAATGGACGGTACTAAGAATGTGTCTAAAATCTCTTGCTTATTTTGAATATTTAAATTAACGTAATACATTTTGTAATTAATGGACGCTACTGAAGGCAGTTCTTTAATTTTTTACTAATGGACGGTACTAAGAATGTGTCTAAAATCTCTTGCTCATTTTGAATATTTAAATTAACGTAATACATTTTGTAATTAATGGACGCTACTGAAGGCAGTTTTTTAATTTTTTACTAATGGACGGTACTAAGAATGTGTCTAAAATCTCTTGCTTATTTTGAATATTTAAATTAACGTAATACATTTTGTAATTAATGGACGCTACTGAAGGCAGTTCTTTAATTTTTTACTAATGGACGGTACTAAGAAAGTGTCTAAAACCTCTTGCTTATTTTGAATATTTAAATTAACGTAATACATTTTGTAATTAATGGACGCTACTGAAGGCAGTTCTTTAATTTTTTACTAATGGACGGTACTAAGAATGTGTCTAAAATCTCTTGCTCATTTTGAATATTTAAATTAACGTAATACATTTTGTAATTAATGGACGCTACTGAAGGCAGTTTTTTAATTTTTTACTAATGGACGGTACTAAGAATGTGTCTAAAATCTCTTGCTTATTTTGAATATTTAAATTAACGTAATACATTTTGTAATTAATGGACGCTACTGAAGGCAGTTCTTTAATTTTTTACTAATGGACGGTACTAAGAAAGTGTCTAAAACCTCTTGCTTATTTTGAATATTTAAATTAACGTAATACATTTTGTAATTAATGGACGCTACTGAAGGCAGTTCTTTAATTTTTTACTAATGGACGGTACTAAGAATGTGTCTAAAATCTCTTGCTCATTTTGAATATTTAAATTAACGTAATACATTTTGTAATTAATGGACGCTACTGAAGGCAGTTCTTTAATTTTTTACTAATGGACGGTACTAAGAATGTGTCTAAAATCTCTTGCTTATTTTGAATATTTAAATTAACGTAATACATTTTGTAATTAATGGACGCTACTGAAGGCAGTTCTTTAATTTTTTACTAATGGACGGTACTAAGAATGTGTCTAAAATCTCTTGCTTATTTTGAATATTTAAATTAACGTAATACATTTTGTAATTAATGGACGCTACTGAAGGCAGTTTTTTAATTTTTTACTAATGGACGGTACTAAGAATGTGTCTAAAATCTCTTGCTTATTTTGGATATAGAAATTAACGTAATAAATTTTGTAATTAATGGACGCTACTGAAGGCAGTTCTTTAATTTTTTACTAATGGACGGTACTAAGAATGTGTCTAAAATCTCTTGCTTATTTTGAATATTTAAATTAACGTAATACATTTTGTAATTAATGGACGCTACTGAAGGCAGTTCTTTAATTTTTTACTAATGGACGGTACTAAGAATGTGTCTAAAATCTCTTGCTTATTTTGAATATTTAAATTAACGTAATACATTTTGTAATTAATGGACGCTACTGAAGGCAGTTCTTTAATTTTTTACTAATGGACGGTACTAAGAAAGTGTCTAAAACCTCTTGCTTATTTTGAATATTTAAATTAACGTAATACATTTTGTAATTAATGGACGCTACTGAAGGCAGTTTTTTAATTTTTTACTAATGGACGGTACTAAGAATGTGTCTAAAATCTCTTGCTTATTTTGGATATAGAAATTAACGTAATAAATTTTGTAATTAATGGACGCTACTGAAGGCAGTTCTTTAATTTTTTACTAATGGACGGTACTAAGAATGTGTCTAAAATCTCTTGCTTATTTTGAATATTTAAATTAACGTAATACATTTTGTAATTAATGGACGCTACTGAAGGCAGTTCTTTAATTTTTTACTAATGGACGGTACTAAGAATGTGTCTAAAATCTCTTGCTCATTTTGAATATTTAAATTAACGTAATACATTTTGTAATTAATGGACGCTACTGAAGGCAGTTTTTTAATTTTTTACTAATGGACGGTACTAAGAATGTGTCTAAAATCTCTTGCTTATTTTGAATATTTAAATTAACGTAATACATTTTGTAATTAATGGACGCTACTGAAGGCAGTTCTTTAATTTTTTACTAATGGACGGTACTAAGAAAGTGTCTAAAACCTCTTGCTTATTTTGAATATTTAAATTAACGTAATACATTTTGTAATTAATGGACGCTACTGAAGGCAGTTCTTTAATTTTTTACTAATGGACGGTACTAAGAATGTGTCTAAAATCTCTTGCTCATTTTGAATATTTAAATTAACGTAATACATTTTGTAATAAATGGACGCTACTGAAGGCAGTTCTTTAATTTTTTACTAATGGACGGTACTAAGAATGTGTCTAAAATCTCTTGCTTATTTTGAATATTTAAATTAACGTAATACATTTTGTAATTAATGGACGCTACTGAAGGCAGTTCTTTAATTTTTTACTAATGGACGGTACTAAGAATGTGTCTAATATCTCTTGCTTATTTTGAATATTTAAATTAACGTAATACATTTTGTAATTAATGGACGCTACTGAAGGCAGTTTTTTAATTTTTTACTAATGGACGGTACTAAGAATGTGTCTAAAATCTCTTGCTTATTTTGGATATAGAAATTAACGTAATAAATTTTGTAATTAATGGACGCTACTGAAGGCAGTTCTTTAATTTTTTACTAATGGACGGTACTAAGAATGTGTCTAAAATCTCTTGCTTATTTTGAATATTTAAATTAACGTAATACATTTTGTAATAAATGGACGCTACTGAAGGCAGTTCTTTAATTTTTTACTAATGGACGGTACTAAGAATGTGTCTAAAATCTCTTGCTTATTTTGAATATTTAAATTAACGTAATACATTTTGTAATTAATGGACGCTACTGAAGGCAGTTCTTTAATTTTTTACTAATGGACGGTACTAAGAATGTGTCTAAAATCTCTTGCTTATTTTGAATATTTAAATTAACGTAATAAATTTTGTAATTAATGGACGCTACTGAAGGCAGTTCTTTAATTTTTTACTAATGGACGGTACTAAGAATGTGTCTAAAATCTCTTGCTTATTTTGAATATTTAAATTAACGTAATACATTTTGTAATTAATGGACGCTACTGAAGGCAGTTCTTTAATTTTTTACTAATGGACGGTACTAAGAATGTGTCTAAAATCTCTTGCTTATTTTGAATATTTAAATTAACGTAATACATTTTGTAATTAATGGACGCTACTGAAGGCAGTTCTTTAATTTTTTACTAATGGACGGTACTAAGAATGTGTCTAAAATCTCTTGCTTATTTTGAATATTTAAATTAACGTAATACATTTTGTAATTAATGGACGCTACTGAAGGCAGTTTTTTAATTTTTTACTAATGGACGGTACTAAGAATGTGTCTAAAATCTCTTGCTTATTTTGGATATAGAAATTAACGTAATAAATTTTGTAATTAATGGACGCTACTGAAGGCAGTTCTTTAATTTTTTACTAATGGACGGTACTAAGAATGTGTCTAAAATCTCTTGCTTATTTTGAATATTTAAATTAACGTAATACATTTTGTAATTAATGGACGCTACTGAAGGCAGTTCTTTAATTTTTTACTAATGGACGGTACTAAGAATGTGTCTAAAATCTCTTGCTCATTTTGAATATTTAAATTAACGTAATACATTTTGTAATTAATGGACGCTACTGAAGGCAGTTTTTTAATTTTTTACTAATGGACGGTACTAAGAATGTGTCTAAAATCTCTTGCTTATTTTGAATATTTAAATTAACGTAATACATTTTGTAATTAATGGACGCTACTGAAGGCAGTTCTTTAATTTTTTACTAATGGACGGTACTAAGAAAGTGTCTAAAACCTCTTGCTTATTTTGAATATTTAAATTAACGTAATACATTTTGTAATTAATGGACGCTACTGAAGGCAGTTCTTTAATTTTTTACTAATGGACGGTACTAAGAATGTGTCTAAAATCTCTTGCTCATTTTGAATATTTAAATTAACGTAATACATTTTGTAATAAATGGACGCTACTGAAGGCAGTTCTTTAATTTTTTACTAATGGACGGTACTAAGAATGTGTCTAAAATCTCTTGCTTATTTTGAATATTTAAATTAACGTAATACATTTTGTAATTAATGGACGCTACTGAAGGCAGTTCTTTAATTTTTTACTAATGGACGGTACTAAGAATGTGTCTAATATCTCTTGCTTATTTTGAATATTTAAATTAACGTAATACATTTTGTAATTAATGGACGCTACTGAAGGCAGTTTTTTAATTTTTTACTAATGGACGGTACTAAGAATGTGTCTAAAATCTCTTGCTTATTTTGGATATAGAAATTAACGTAATAAATTTTGTAATTAATGGACGCTACTGAAGGCAGTTCTTTAATTTTTTACTAATGGACGGTACTAAGAATGTGTCTAAAATCTCTTGCTTATTTTGAATATTTAAATTAACGTAATACATTTTGTAATTAATGGACGCTACTGAAGGCAGTTCTTTAATTTTTTACTAATGGACGGTACTAAGAATGTGTCTAAAATCTCTTGCTTATTTTGAATATTTAAATTAACGTAATACATTTTGTAATTAATGGACGCTACTGAAGGCAGTTCTTTAATTTTTTACTAATGGACGGTACTAAGAATGCGTCTAAAATCTCTTGCTCATTTTGAATATTTAAATTAACGTAATACATTTTGTAATTAATGGACGCTACTGAAGGCAGTTTTTTAATTTTTTACTAATGGACGGTACTAAGAATGTGTCTAAAATCTCTTGCTTATTTTGAATATTTAAATTAACGTAATACATTTTGTAATTAATGGACGCTACTGAAGGCAGTTCTTTAATTTTTTACTAATGGACGGTACTAAGAAAGTGTCTAAAACCTCTTGCTTATTTTGAATATTTAAATTAACGTAATACATTTTGTAATTAATGGACGCTACTGAAGGCAGTTCTTTAATTTTTTACTAATGGACGGTACTAAGAATGTGTCTAAAATCTCTTGCTCATTTTGAATATTTAAATTAACGTAATACATTTTGTAATTAATGGACGCTACTGAAGGCAGTTTTTTAATTTTTTACTAATGGACGGTACTAAGAATGTGTCTAAAATCTCTTGCTTATTTTGAATATTTAAATTAACGTAATACATTTTGTAATTAATGGACGCTACTGAAGGCAGTTCTTTAATTTTTTACTAATGGACGGTACTAAGAAAGTGTCTAAAACCTCTTGCTTATTTTGAATATTTAAATTAACGTAATACATTTTGTAATTAATGGACGCTACTGAAGGCAGTTCTTTAATTTTTTACTAATGGACGGTACTAAGAATGTGTCTAAAATCTCTTGCTCATTTTGAATATTTAAATTAACGTAATACATTTTGTAATTAATGGACGCTACTGAAGGCAGTTCTTTAATTTTTTACTAATGGACGGTACTAAGAATGTGTCTAAAATCTCTTGCTTATTTTGAATATTTAAATTAACGTAATACATTTTGTAATTAATGGACGCTACTGAAGGCAGTTCTTTAATTTTTTACTAATGGACGGTACTAAGAATGTGTCTAAAATCTCTTGCTTATTTTGAATATTTAAATTAACGTAATACATTTTGTAATTAATGGACGCTACTGAAGGCAGTTTTTTAATTTTTTACTAATGGACGGTACTAAGAATGTGTCTAAAATCTCTTGCTTATTTTGGATATAGAAATTAACGTAATAAATTTTGTAATTAATGGACGCTACTGAAGGCAGTTCTTTAATTTTTTACTAATGGACGGTACTAAGAATGTGTCTAAAATCTCTTGCTTATTTTGAATATTTAAATTAACGTAATACATTTTGTAATTAATGGACGCTACTGAAGGCAGTTCTTTAATTTTTTACTAATGGACGGTACTAAGAATGTGTCTAAAATCTCTTGCTTATTTTGAATATTTAAATTAACGTAATACATTTTGTAATTAATGGACGCTACTGAAGGCAGTTCTTTAATTTTTTACTAATGGACGGTACTAAGAATGTGTCTAAAATCTCTTGCTCATTTTGAATATTTAAATTAACGTAATACATTTTGTAATTAATGGACGCTACTGAAGGCAGTTTTTTAATTTTTTACTAATGGACGGTACTAAGAATGTGTCTAAAATCTCTTGCTTATTTTGAATATTTAAATTAACGTAATACATTTTGTAATTAATGGACGCTACTGAAGGCAGTTCTTTAATTTTTTACTAATGGACGGTACTAAGAAAGTGTCTAAAACCTCTTGCTTATTTTGAATATTTAAATTAACGTAATACATTTTGTAATTAATGGACGCTACTGAAGGCAGTTCTTTAATTTTTTACTAATGGACGGTACTAAGAATGTGTCTAAAATCTCTTGCTCATTTTGAATATTTAAATTAACGTAATACATTTTGTAATTAATGGACGCTACTGAAGGCAGTTCTTTAATTTTTTACTAATGGACGGTACTAAGAATGTGTCTAAAATCTCTTGCTTATTTTGAATATTTAAATTAACGTAATACATTTTGTAATTAATGGACGCTACTGAAGGCAGTTCTTTAATTTTTTACTAATGGACGGTACTAAGAATGTGTCTAAAATCTCTTGCTTATTTTGAATATTTAAATTAACGTAATACATTTTGTAATTAATGGACGCTACTGAAGGCAGTTTTTTAATTTTTTACTAATGGACGGTACTAAGAATGTGTCTAAAATCTCTTGCTTATTTTGAATATAGAAATTAACGTAATAAATTTTGTAATTAATGGACGCTACTGAAGGCAGTTCTTTAATTTTTTACTAATGGACGGTACTAAGAATGTGTCTAAAATCTCTTGCTCATTTTGAATATTTAAATTAACGTAATACATTTTGTAATTAATGGACGTTACTGAAGGCAGTTTTTTAATTTTTTACTAATGGACGGTACTAAGAATGTGTCTAAAATCTCTTGCTTATTTTGGATATAGAAATTAACGTAATAAATTTTGTAATTAATGGACGCTACTGAAGGCAGTTCTTTAATTTTTTACTAATGGACGGTACTAAGAAAGTGTCTAAAACCTCTTGCTTATTTTGAATATTTAAATTAACGTAATATATTTTGTAATTAATGGACGCTACTGAAGGCAGTTCCTTAATTTTTTACTAATGGACGGTACTTAGAATGTGTCTAAAATCTCTTGCTTATTTTGAATATTTAAATTAACGTAATATATTTTGTAATTAATGGACGCTACTGAAGGCAGTTCCTTAATTTTTTACTAATGGACGGTACTTAGAATGTGTCTAAAATCTCTTGCTTATTTTGAATATTTAAATTAACGTAATACATTTTGTAATTAATGGACGCTACTGAAGGCAGTTCTTTAATTTTTTACTAATGGACGGTACTAAGAATGTGTCTAAAATCTCTTGCTTATTATGGATATTTAAATTAACGTATTAAATTTTGTAATTAATGGACGCTACTGAAGGCAGTTCTTTAATTTTTTACTAATGGACGGTACTAAGAATGTGTCTAAAATCTCTTGCTTATTTTGAATATTTAAATTAACGTATTATATTTTTTAAATAATGGACGCTACTGAAGGCAGTTCTTTAATTTTTTACTAATGGACGGTACTTAGAATGTGTCTAAAATCTCTTGCTTATTTTGGATATAGAAATTAACGTAATACATTTTGTAATTAATGGACGCTACTGAAGGCAGTTCTTTAATTTTTTACTAATGGACGGTACTAAGAATGTGTCTAAAATCTCTTGCTTATTTTGAATATTTAAATTAACTTAATACATTTTGTAATTAATGGACGCTACTGAAGGCAGTTCTTTAATTTTTTACTAATGGACGGTACTAAGAATGTGTCTAAAATCTCTTGCTTATTTTGAATATTTAAATTAACGTATTATATTTTTTAAATAATGGACGCTACTGAAGGCAGTTCTTAAATTTTTTACTAATGGACGGTACTTAGAATGTGTCTAAAATCTCTTGCTTATTTTGGATATAGAAATTAACGTAATACATTTTGTAATTAATGGACGCTACTGAAGGCAGTTCTTTAATTTTTTACTAATGGACGGTACTAAGAATGTGTCTAAAATCTCTTGCTTATTTTGAATATTTAAATTAACGTAATAAATTTTGTAATTAATGGACGCTACTGAAGGCAGTTCTTTAATTTTTTACTAATGGACGGTACTAAGAAAGTGTCTAAAACCTCTTGCTTATTTTGAATATTTAAATTAATGTAATACATTTTGTAATTAATGGACGCTACTGAAGGCAGTTCCTTAATTTTTTACTAATGGACGGTACTTAGAATGTGTCTAAAATCTCTTGCTTATTTTGAATATTTAAATTAACGTAATACATTTTGTAATTAATGGACGCTACTGAAGGCAGTTCTTTAATTTTTTACTAATGGACGGTACTAAGAATGTGTCTAAAATCTATTGCTTATTTTGAATATTTAAATTAACGTAATACATTTTGTAATTAATGGACGCTACTGAAGGCAGTTCTTTAATTTTTTACTAATGGACGGTACTAAGAATGTGTCTAAAATCTCTTGCTTATTTTGAATATTTAAATTAACGTAATACATTTTGTAATTAATGGACGCTACTGAAGGCAGTTCTTTAATTTTTTACTAATGGACGGTACTAAGAATGTGTCTAAAATCTCTTGCTTATTTTGAATATTTAAATTAACGTAATACATTTTGTAATTAATGGACGCTACTGAAGGCAGTTCTTTAATTTTTTACTAATGGACGGTACTAAGAATGTGTCTAAAATCTCTTGCTTATTTTGAATATTTAAATTAACGTAATACATTTTGTAATTAATGGACGCTACTGAAGGCAGTTCTTTAATTTTTTACTAATGGACGGTACTAAGAATGTGTCTAAAATCTCTTGCTCATTTTGAATATTTAAATTAACGTAATACATTTTGTAATTAATGGACGCTACTGAAGGCAGTTTTTTAATTTTTTACTAATGGACGGTACTAAGAATGTGTCTAAAATCTCTTGCTTATTTTGAATATTTAAATTAACGTAATACATTTTGTAATTAATGGACGCTACTGAAGGCAGTTCTTTAATTTTTTACTAATGGACGGTACTAAGAAAGTGTCTAAAATCTCTTGCTTATTTTGAATATTTAAATTAACGTAATACATTTTGTAATTAATGGACGCTACTGAAGGCAGTTCTTTAATTTTTTACTAATGGACGGTACTAAGAATGTGTCTAAAATCTCTTGCTTATTTTGAATATTTAAATTAACGTAATACATTTTGTAATTAATGGACGCTACTGAAGGCAGTTTTTTAATTTTTTACTAATGGACGGTACTAAGAATGTGTCTAAAATCTCTTGCTTATTTTGAATATTTAAATTAACGTAATACATTTTGTAATTAATGGACGCTACTGAAGGCAGTTTTTTAATTTTTTACTAATGGACGGTACTAAGAATGTGTCTAAAATCTCTTGCTTATTTTGAATATTTAAATTAACGTAATACATTTTGTAATTAATGGACGCTACTGAAGGCAGTTTTTTAATTTTTTACTAATGGACGGTACTAAGAATGTGTCTAAAATCTCTTGCTTATTTTGAATATTTAAATTAACGTAATACATTTTGTAATTAATGGACGCTACTGAAGGCAGTTCTTTAATTTTTTACTAATGGACGGTACTAAGAAAGTGTCTAAAATCTCTTGCTTATTTTGAATATTTAAATTAACGTATCAAATTTTGTAATTAATGAACGCTACTGAAGGCAGTTCTTTAATTTTTTACTAATGGACGGTACTTAGAATGTGTCTAAAATCTCTTGCTTATTTTGGATATAGAAATTAACGTAATAAATTTTGTAATTAATGGACGCTACTGAAGGCAGTTCTTTAATTTTTTACTAATGGACGGTACTAAGAATGTGTCTAAAATCTCTTGCTTATTTTGAATATTTAAATTAACGTAATACATTTTGTAATTAATGGACGCTACTGAAGGCAGTTCTTTAATTTTTTACTAATGGACGGTACTAAGAATGTGTCTAAAATCTCTTGCTTATTTTGAATATTTAAATTAACGTAATACATTTTGTAATTAATGGACGCTACTGAAGGCAGTTCTTTAATTTTTTACTAAGGGACGGTACTAAGAATGTGTCTAAAATCTCTTGCTCATTTTGAATATTTAAATTAACGTAATACATTTTGTAATTAATGGACGCTACTGAAGGCAGTTTTTTAATTTTTTACTAATGGACGGTACTAAGAATGTGTCTAAAATCTCTTGCTTATTTTGAATATTTAAATTAACGTAATACATTTTGTAATTAATGGACGCTACTGAAGGCAGTTCTTTAATTTTTTACTAATGGACGGTACTAAGAAAGTGTCTAAAACCTCTTGCTTATTTTGAATATTTAAATTAACGTAATACATTTTGTAGTTAATGGACGCTACTGAAGGCAGTTCTTTAATTTTTTACTAATGGACGGTACTAAGAATGTGTCTAAAATCTCTTGCTCATTTTGAATATTTAAATTAACGTAATACATTTTGTAATTAATGGACGCTACTGAAGGCAGTTCTTTAATTTTTTACTAATGGACGGTACTAAGAATGTGTCTAAAATCTCTTGCTTATTTTGAATATTTAAATTAACGTAATACATTTTGTAATTAATGGACGCTACTGAAGGCAGTTCTTTAATTTTTTACTAATGGACGGTACTAAGAATGTGTCTAAAATCTCTTGCTTATTTTGAATATTTAAATTAACGTAATACATTTTGTAATTAATGGACGCTACTGAAGGCAGTTTTTTAATTTTTTACTAATGGACGGTACTAAGAATGTGTCTAAAATCTCTTGCTTATTTTGAATATAGAAATTAACGTAATAAATTTTGTAATTAATGGACGCTACTGAAGGCAGTTCTTTAATTTTTTACTAATGGACGGTACTAAGAATGTGTCTAAAATCTCTTGCTCATTTTGAATATTTAAATTAACGTAATACATTTTGTAATTAATGGACGTTACTGAAGGCAGTTTTTTAATTTTTTACTAATGGACGGTACTAAGAATGTGTCTAAAATCTCTTGCTTATTTTGGATATAGAAATTAACGTAATAAATTATGTAATTAATGGACGCTACTGAAGGCAGTTCTTTAATTTTTTACTAATGGACGGTACTAAGAAAGTGTCTAAAACCTCTTGCTTATTTTGAATATTTAAATTAACGTAATATATTTTGTAATTAATGGACGCTACTGAAGGCAGTTCCTTAATTTTTTACTAATGGACGGTACTTAGAATGTGTCTAAAATCTCTTGCTTATTTTGAATATTTAAATTAACGTAATATATTTTGTAATTAATGGACGCTACTGAAGGCAGTTCCTTAATTTTTTACTAATGGACGGTACTTAGAATGTGTCTAAAATCTCTTGCTTATTTTGAATATTTAAATTAACGTAATACATTTTGTAATTAATGGACGCTACTGAAGGCAGTTCTTTAATTTTTTACTAATGGACGGTACTAAGAATGTGTCTAAAATCTCTTGCTTATTATGGATATTTAAATTAACGTATTAAATTTTGTAATTAATGGACGCTACTGAAGGCAGTTCTTTAATTTTTTACTAATGGACGGTACTAAGAATGTGTCTAAAATCTCTTGCTTATTATGGATATTTAAATTAACGTATTAAATTTTTTAAATAATGGACGCTACTGAAGGCAGTTCTTTAATTTTTTACTAATGGACGGTACTTAGAATGTGTCTAAAATCTCTTGCTTATTTTGGATATAGAAATTAACGTAATACATTTTGTAATTATTGGACGCTACTGAAGGCAGTTCTTTAATTTTTTACTAATGGACGGTACTAAGAATGTGTCTAAAATCTCTTGCTTATTTTGAATATTTAAATTAACGTAATACATTTTGTAATTAATGGACGCTACTGAAGGCAGTTCTTTAATTTTTTACTAATGGACGGTACTAAGAATGTGTCTAAAATCTCTTGCTTATTTTGAATATTTAAATTAACGTATTATATTTTTTAAATAATGGACGCTACTGAACGCAGTTCTTTAATTTTTTACTAATGGACGGTACTTAGAATGTGTCTAAAATCTCTTGCTTATTTTGGATATAGAAATTAACGTAATACATTTTGTAATTAATGGACGCTACTGAAGGCAGTTCTTTAATTTTTTACTAATGGACGGTACTAAGAATGTGTCTAAAATCTCTTGCTTATTTTGAATATTTAAATTAACGTAATACATTTTGTAATTAATGGACGCTACTGAAGGCAGTTCTTTAATTTTTTACTAATGGACGGTACTAAGAAAGTGTCTAAAACCTCTTGCTTATTTTGAATATTTAAATTAATGTAATACATTTTGTAATTAATGGACGCTACTGAAGGCAGTTCCTTAATTTTTTACTAATGGACGGTACTTAGAATGTGTCTAAAATTTCTTGCTTATTTTGAATATTTAAATTAACGTAATACATTTTGTAATTAATGGACGCTACTGAAGGCAGTTCTTTAATTTTTTACTAATGGACGGTACTAAGAATGTGTCTAAAATCTATTGCTTATTTTGAATATTTAAATTAACGTAATACATTTTGTAATTAATGGACGCTACTGAAGGCAGTTCTTTAATTTTTTACTAATGGACGGTACTAAGAATGTGTCTAAAATCTCTTGCTTATTTTGAATATTTAAATTAACGTAATACATTTTGTAATTAATGGACGCTACTGAAGGCAGTTCTTTAATTTTTTACTAATGGACGGTACTAAGAAAGTGTCTAAAACCTCTTGCTTATTTTGAATATTTAAATTAATGTAATACATTTTGTAATTAATGGACGCTACTGAAGGCAGTTCCTTAATTTTTTACTAATGGACGGTACTTAGAATGTGTCTAAAATTTCTTGCTTATTTTGAATATTTAAATTAACGTAATACATTTTGTAATTAATGGACGCTACTGAAGGCAGTTCTTTAATTTTTTACTAATGGACGGTACTAAGAATGTGTCTAAAATCTATTGCTTATTTTGAATATTTAAATTAACGTAATACATTTTGTAATTAATGGACGCTACTGAAGGCAGTTCTTTAATTTTTTACTAATGGACGGTACTAAGAATGTGTCTAAAATCTATTGCTTATTTTGAATATTTAAATTAACGTAATACATTTTGTAATTAATGGACGCTACTGAAGGCAGTTCTTTAATTTTTTACTAATGGACGGTACTAAGAAAGTGTCTAAAACCTCTTGCTTATTTTGAATATTTAAATTAATGTAATACATTTTGTAATTAATGGACGCTACTGAAGGCAGTTCCTTAATTTTTTACTAATGGACGGTACTTAGAATGTGTCTAAAATTTCTTGCTTATTTTGAATATTTAAATTAACGTAATACATTTTGTAATTAATGGACGCTACTGAAGGCAGTTCTTTAATTTTTTACTAATGGACGGTACTAAGAATGTGTCTAAAATCTATTGCTTATTTTGAATATTTAAATTAACGTAATACATTTTGTAATTAATGGACGCTACTGAAGGCAGTTCTTTAATTTTTTACTAATGGACGATACTAAGAATGTGTCTAAAATCTCTTGCTCATTTTGAATATTTAAATTAACGTAATACATTTTGTAATTAATGGACGCTACTGAAGGCAGTTTTTTAATTTTTTACTAATGGACGGTACTAAGAATGTGTCTAAAATCTCTTGCTTATTTTGAATATTTAAATTAACGTAATACATTTTGTAATTAATGGACGCTACTGAAGGCAGTTCTTTAATTTTTTACTAAAGGACGGTACTAAGAATGTGTCTAAAATCTCTTGCTTATTTTGAATATTTAAATTAACGTAATACATTTTGTAATTAATGGACGCTACTGAAGGCAGTTCTTTAATTTTTTACTAATGGACGGTACTAAGAATGTGTCTAAAATCTCTTGCTTATTTTGAATATTTAAATTAACGTATTAAATTCTTCAAATAATGGACGCTACTAAAGGCAGTTCTTTAATTTTTTACTAATGGACGGTACTAAGAAAGTGTCTAAAACCTCTTGCTTATTTTGAATATTTAAATTAATGTAATACATTTTGTAATTAATGGACGCTACTGAAGGCAGTTCCTTAATTTTTTACTAATGGACGGTACTTAGAATGTGTCTAAAATCTCTTGCTCATTTTGAATATTTAAATTAACGTAATACATTTTGTAATTAATGGACGCTACTGAAGGCAGTTTTTTAATTTTTTACTAATGGACGGTACTAAGAATGTGTCTAAAATCTCTTGCTTATTTTGAATATTTAAATTAACGTAATACATTTTGTAATTAATGGACGCTACTGAAGGCAGTTCTTTAATTTTTTACTAATGGACGGTACTAAGAATGTGTCTAAAATCTCTTGCTTATTATGGATATTTAAATTAACGTATTAAATTTTGTAATTAATGGACGCTACTGAAGGCAGTTCTTTAATTTTTTACTAATGGACGGTACTTAGAATGTGTCTAAAATCTCTTGCTTATTTTGGATATAGAAATTAACGTAATAAATTTTGTAATTAATGGACGCTACTGAAGGCAGTTCTTTAATTTTTTACTAATGGACGGTACTAAGAATGTGTCTAAAATCTCTTGCTTATTTTGAATATTTAAATTAACGTATTATATTTTTTAAATAATGGACGCTACTGAAGGCAGTTCTTTAATTTTTTACTAATGGACGGTACTTAGAATGTGTCTAAAATCTCTTGCTTATTTTGGATATAGAAATTAACGTAATACATTTTGTAATTAATGGACGCTACTGAAGGCAGTTCTTTAATTTTTTACTAATGGACGGTACTAAGAATGTGTCTAAAATCTCTTGCTTATTTTGAATATTTAAATTAACGTAATACATTTTGTAATTAATGGACGCTACTGAAGGCAGTTCTTTAATTTTTTACTAATGGACGGTACTAAGAATGTGTCTAAAATCTCTTGCTTATTTTGAATATTTAAATTAACGTATTAAATTTTTTTAATAATGGACGATACTGAAGGCAGTTCTTTAATTTTTTACTAATGGACGGTACTTAGAATGTGTCTAAAATCTCTTGCTTATTTTGGATATAGAAATTAACGTAATAAATTTTGTAATTAATGGACGCTACTGAAGGCAGTTCTTTAATTTTTTACTAATGGACGGTACTAAGAATGTGTCTAAAATCTCTTGCTTATTTTGAATATTTAAATTAACGTAATACATTTTGTAATTAATGGACGCTACTGAAGGCAGTTCTTTAATTTTTTACTAATGGACGGTACTAAGAATGTGTCTAAAATCTCTTGCTTATTTTGAATATTTAAATTAACGTAATACATTTTGTAATTAATGGACGCTACTGAAGGCAGTTCTTTAATTTTTTTCTAATGGACGGTACTAAGAATGTGTCTAAAATCTCTTGCTTATTTTGAATATTTAAATTAACGTAATACATTTTGTAATTAATGGACGCTACTGAAGGCAGTTTTTTAATTTTTTACTAATGGACGGTACTAAGAATGTGTCTAAAATCTCTTGCTTATTTTGAATATTTAAATTAACGTATTAAATTTTTTAAATAATGGACGCTACTGAAGGTAGTTCTTTAATTTTTTACTAATGGACGGTACTTAGAATGTGTCTAAAATCTCTTGCTTATTTTGGATATAGAAATTAACGTAATAAATTTTGTAATTAATGGACGCTACTGAAGGCAGTTCTTTAATTTTTTACTAATGGACGGTACTAAGAAAGTGTCTAAAACCTCTTGCTTATTTTGAATATTTAAATTAACGTAATACATTTTGTAATTAATGGACGCTACTAAAGGCAGTTTTTAATTTTTTACTAAAGGACGGTACTAAGAATGTGTCTAAAATCTCTTGCTTATTTTGAATATTTAAATTAACGTAATACATTTTGTAATTAATGGACGCTACTGAAGGCAGTTCTTTAATTTTTTACTAATGGACGGTACTTAGAATGTGTCTAAAATCTCTTGCTTATTTTGAATATTTAAATTAACGTAATACATTTTGTGATTAATGGACGCTACTGAAGGCAGTTCTTTAATTTTTTACTAATGGACGGTACTTAGAATGTGTCTAAAATCTCTTGCTTATTTTGAATATTTAAATTAACGTAATACATTTTGTAATTAATGGACGCTACTGAAGGCAGTTTTTTAATTTTTTACTAATGGACGGTACTAAGAATGTGTCTAAAATCTCTTGCTTATTTTGAATATTTAAATTAACGTATTAAATTTTTTAAATAATGGACGCTACTGAAGGTAGTTCTTTAATTTTTTACTAATGGACGGTACTTAGAATGTGTCTAAAATCTCTTGCTTATTTTGGATATAGAAATTAACGTAATAAATTTTGTAATTAATGGACGCTACTGAAGGCAGTTCTTTAATTTTTTACTAATGGACGGTACTTAGAATGTGTCTAAAATCTCTTGCTTATTTTGAATATTTAAATTAACGTAATACATTTTGTAATTAATGGACGCTACTAAAGGCAGTTTTTAATTTTTTACTAAAGGACGGTACTAAGAATGTGTCTAAAATCTCTTGCTTATTTTGAATATTTAAATTAACGTAATACATTTTGTAATTAATGGACGCTACTGAAGGCAGTTTTTTAATTTTTTACTAATGGACGGTACTAAGAATGTGTCTAAAATCTCTTGCTTATTTGGAATATTTAAATTAACGTATTAAATTTTTTAAATAATGGACGCTACTGAAGGTAGTTCTTTAATTTTTTACTAATGGACGGTACTTAGAATGTGTCTAAAATCTCTTGCTTATTTTGGATATAGAAATTAACGTAATAAATTTTGTAATTAATGGACGCTACTGAAGGCAGTTCTTTAATTTTTTACTAATGGACGGTACTTAGAATGTGTCTAAAATCTCTTGCTTATTTTGAATATTTAAATTAACGTAATACATTTTGTAATTAATGGACGCTACTGAAGGCAGTTTTTTAATTTTTTACTAATGGACGGTACTTAGAATGTGTCTAAAATCTCTTGCTTATTTTGAATATTTAAATTAACGTATTAAATTTTTTAAATAATGGACGCTACTGAAGGTAGTTCTTTAATTTTTTACTAATGGACGGTACTTAGAATGTGTCTAAAATCTCTTGCTTATTTTGGATATAGAAATTAACGTAATAAATTTTGTAATTAATGGACGCTACTGAAGGCAGTTCTTTAATTTTTTACTAATGGACGGTACTTAGAATGTGTCTAAAATCTCTTGCTTATTTTGAATATTTAAATTAACGTAATACATTTTGTAATTAATGGACGCTACTGAAGGCAGTTCTTTAATTTTTTACTAATGGACGGTACTAAGAATGTGTCTAAAATCTCTTGCTTATTTTGAATATTTAAATTAACGTAATACATTTTGTAATTAATGGACGCTACTGAAGGCAGTTTTTTAATTTTTTACTAATGGACGGTACTTAGAATGTGTCTAAAATCTCTTGCTTATTTTGAATATTTAAATTAACGTATTAAATTTTTTAAATAATGGACGCTACTGAAGGTAGTTCTTTAATTTTTTACTAATGGACGGTACTTAGAATGTGTCTAAAATCTCTTGCTTATTTTGAATATTTAAATTAACGTAATACATTTTGTGATTAATGGACGCTACTGAAGGCAGTTCTTTAATTTTTTACTAATGGACGGTACTTAGAATGTGTCTAAAATCTCTTGCTTATTTTGAATATTTAAATTAACGTAATACATTTTGTAATTAATGGACGCTACTGAAGGCAGTTTTTTAATTTTTTACTAATGGACGGTACTAAGAATGTGTCTAAAATCTCTTGCTTATTTTGAATATTTAAATTAACGTATTAAATTTTTTAAATAATGGACGCTACTGAAGGTAGTTCTTTAATTTTTTACTAATGGACGGTACTTAGAATGTGTCTAAAATCTCTTGCTTATTTTGGATATAGAAATTAACGTAATAAATTTTGTAATTAATGGACGCTACTGAAGGCAGTTCTTTAATTTTTTACTAATGGACGGTACTTAGAATGTGTCTAAAATCTCTTGCTTATTTTGAATATTTAAATTAACGTAATACATTTTGTAATTAATGGACGCTACTAAAGGCAGTTTTTAATTTTTTACTAAAGGACGGTACTAAGAATGTGTCTAAAATCTCTTGCTTATTTTGAATATTTAAATTAACGTAATACATTTTGTAATTAATGGACGCTACTGAAGGCAGTTTTTTAATTTTTTACTAATGGACGGTACTAAGAATGTGTCTAAAATCTCTTGCTTATTTTGAATATTTAAATTAACGTATTAAATTTTTTAAATAATGGACGCTACTGAAGGTAGTTCTTTAATTTTTTACTAATGGACGGTACTTAGAATGTGTCTAAAATCTCTTGCTTATTTTGGATATAGAAATTAACGTAATAAATTTTGTAATTAATGGACGCTACTGAAGGCAGTTCTTTAATTTTTTACTAATGGACGGTACTTAGAATGTGTCTAAAATCTCTTGCTTATTTTGAATATTTAAATTAACGTAATACATTTTGTAATTAATGGACGCTACTGAAGGCAGTTCTTTAATTTTTTACTAATGGACGGTACTTAGAATGTGTCTAAAATCTCTTGCTTATTTTGAATATTTAAATTAACGTAATACATTTTGTAATTAATGGACGCTACTGAAGGCAGTTTTTTAATTTTTTACTAATGGACGGTACTAAGAATGTGTCTAAAATCTCTTGCTTATTTTGAATATTTAAATTAACGTAATACATTTTGTAATTAATGGACGCTACTGAAGGCAGTTCTTTAATTTTTTACTAATGGACGGTACTAAGAATGTGTCTAAAATCTCTTGCTTATTTTGAATATTTAAATTAACGTAATACATTTTGTAATTAATGGACGCTACTGAAGGCAGTTTTTTAATTTTTTACTAATGGACGGTACTTAGAATGTGTCTAAAATCTCTTGCTTATTTTGAATATTTAAATTAACGTATTAAATTTTTTAAATAATGGACGCTACTGAAGGTAGTTCTTTAATTTTTTACTAATGGACGGTACTTAGAATGTGTCTAAAATCTCTTGCTTATTTTGAATATTTAAATTAACGTAATACATTTTGTAATTAATGGACGCTACTAAAGGCAGTTTTTTAATTTTTTACTAATGGACGGTACTTAGAATGTGTCTAAAATCTCTTGCTTATTTTGAATATTTAAATTAACGTATTAAATTTTTTAAATAATGGACGCTACTGAAGGCAGTTTTTTAATTTTTTACTAATGGACGGTACTAAGAATGTGTCTAAAATCTCTTGCTTATTTTGAATATTTAAATTAACGTAATACATTTTGTAATTAATGGACGCTACTGAAGGCAGTTTTTTAATTTTTTACTAATGGACGGTACTTAGAATGTGTCTAAAATCTCTTGCTTATTTTGAATATTTAAATTAACGTATTAAATTTTTTAAATAATGGACGCTACTGAAGGCAGTTTTTTAATTTTTTACTAATGGACGGTACTAAGAATGTGTCTAAAATCTCTTGCTTATTTTGAATATTTAAATTAACGTAATACATTTTGTAATTAATGGACGCTACTGAAGGCAGTTTTTTAATTTTTTACTAATGGACGGTACTAAGAATGTGTCTAAAATCTCTTGCTTATTTTGAATATTTAAATTAACGTATTAAATTTTTTAAATAATGGACGCTACTGAAGGCAGTTTTTTAATTTTTTACTAATGGACGGTACTAAGAATGTGTCTAAAATCTCTTGCTTATTTTGAATATTTAAATTAACGTAATACATTTTGTAATTAATGGACGCTACTGAAGGCAGTTTTTTAATTTTTTACTAATGGACGGTACTAAGAATGTGTCTAAAATCTCTTGCTTATTTTGAATATTTAAATTAACGTATTAAATTTTTTAAATAATGGACGCTACTGAAGGCAGTTCTTTAATTTTTTACTAATGGACGGTACTTAGAATGTGTCTAAAATCTCTTGCTTATTTTGAATATTTAAATTAACGTAATACATTTTGTAATTAATGGACGCTACTGAAGGCAGTTTTTTAATTTTTTACTAATGGACGGTACTAAGAATGTGTCTAAAATCTCTTGCTTATTTTGAATATTTAAATTAACGTAATACATTTTGTAATTAATGGACGCTACTGAAGGCAGTTCTTTAATTTTTTACTAATGGACGGTACTAAGAAAGTGTCTAAAACCTCTTGCTTATTTTGAATATTTAAATTAACGTAATACATTTTGTAATTAATGGACGCTACTAAAGGCAGTTTTTAATTTTTTACTAAAGGACGGTACTAAGAATGTGTCTAAAATCTCTTGCTTATTTTGAATATTTAAATTAACGTAATACATTTTGTAATTAATGGACGCTACTGAAGGCAGTTCTTTAATTTTTTACTAATGGACGGTACTTAGAATGTGTCTAAAATCTCTTGCTTATTTTGAATATTTAAATTAACGTAATACATTTTGTAATTAATGGACGCTACTGAAGGCAGTTCTTTAATTTTTTACTAATGGACGGTACTAAGAATGTGTCTAAAATCTCTTGCTTATTTTGAATATTTAAATTAACGTAATACATTTTGTAATTAATGGACGCTACTGAAGGCAGTTTTTTAATTTTTTACTAATGGACGGTACTAAGAATGTGTCTAAAATCTCTTGCTTATTTTGAATATTTAAATTAACGTATTAAATTTTTTAAATAATGGACGCTACTGAAGGTAGTTCTTTAATTTTTTACTAATGGACGGTACTTAGAATGTGTCTAAAATCTCTTGCTTATTTTGGATATAGAAATTAACGTAATAAATTTTGTAATTAATGGACGCTACTGAAGGCAGTTCTTTAATTTTTTACTAATGGACGGTACTTAGAATGTGTCTAAAATCTCTTGCTTATTTTGAATATTTAAATTAACGTAATACATTTTGTAATTAATGGACGCTACTGAAGGCAGTTTTTTAATTTTTTACTAATGGACGGTACTTAGAATGTGTCTAAAATCTCTTGCTTATTTTGAATATTTAAATTAACGTATTAAATTTTTTAAATAATGGACGCTACTGAAGGCAGTTTTTTAATTTTTTACTAATGGACGGTACTAAGAATGTGTCTAAAATCTCTTGCTCATTTTGAATATTTAAATTAACGTAATACATTTTGTAATTAATGGACGCTACTGAAGGCAGTTTTTTAATTTTTTACTAATGGACGGTACTAAGAATGTGTCTAAAATCTCTTGCTTATTTTGAATATTTAAATTAACGTATTAAATTTTTTAAATAATGGACGCTACTGAAGGTAGTTCTTTAATTTTTTACTAATGGACGGTACTTAGAATGTGTCTAAAATCTCTTGCTTATTTTGGATATAGAAATTAACGTAATAAATTTTGTAATTAATGGACGCTACTGAAGGCAGTTCTTTAATTTTTTACTAATGGACGGTACTAAGAAAGTGTCTAAAACCTCTTGCTTACTTTGAATATTTAAATTAACGTAATACATTTTGTAATTAATGGACGCTACTAAAGGCAGTTTTTAATTTTTTACTAAAGGACGGTACTAAGAATGTGTCTAAAATCTCTTGCTTATTTTGAATATTTAAATTAACGTAATACATTTTGTAATTAATGGACGCTACTGAAGGCAGTTCTTTAATTTTTTACTAATGGACGGTACTTAGAATGTGTCTAAAATCTCTTGCTTATTTTGAATATTTAAATTAACGTAATACATTTTGTAATTAATGGACGCTACTGAAGGCAGTTCTTTAATTTTTTACTAATGGACGGTACTAAGAATGTGTCTAAAATCTCTTGCTTATTTTGAATATTTAAATTAACGTAATACATTTTGTAATTAATGGACGCTACTGAAGGCAGTTTTTTAATTTTTTACTAATGGACGGTACTAAGAATGTGTCTAAAATCTCTTGCTTATTTTGAATATTTAAATTAACGTATTAAATTTTTTAAATAATGGACGCTACTGAAGGTAGTTCTTTAATTTTTTACTAATGGACGGTACTTAGAATGTGTCTAAAATCTCTTGCTTATTTTGGATATAGAAATTAACGTAATAAATTTTGTAATTAATGGACGCTACTGAAGGCAGTTCTTTAATTTTTTACTAATGGACGGTACTTAGAATGTGTCTAAAATCTCTTGCTTATTTTGAATATTTAAATTAACGTAATACATTTTGTAATTAATGGACGCTACTAAAGGCAGTTTTTAATTTTTTACTAAAGGACGGTACTAAGAATGTGTCTAAAATCTCTTGCTTATTTTGAATATTTAAATTAACGTAATACATTTTGTAATTAATGGACGCTACTGAAGGCAGTTCTTTAATTTTTTACTAATGGACGGTACTTAGAATGTGTCTAAAATCTCTTGCTTATTTTGAATATTTAAATTAACGTAATACATTTTGTGATTAATGGACGCTACTGAAAGCAGTTCTTTAATTTTTTACTAATGGACGGTACTTAGAATGTGTCTAAAATCTCTTGCTTATTTTGAATATTTAAATTAACGTAATACATTTTGTAATTAATGGACGCTACTGAAGGCAGTTCTTTAATTTTTTACTAATGGACGGTACTTAGAATGTGTCTAAAATCTCTTGCTTATTTTGAATATTTAAATTAACGTAATACATTTTGTAATTAATGGACGCTACTGAAGGCAGTTCTTTAATTTTTTACTAATGGACGGTACTTAGAATGTGTCTAAAATCTCTTGCTTATTTTGAATATTTAAATTAACGTAATACATTTTGTAATTAATGGACGCTACTGAAGGCAGTTCTTTAATTTTTTACTAATGGACGGTACTTAGAATGTGTCTAAAATCTCTTGCTTATTTTGAATATTTAAATTAACGTAATACATTTTGTAATTAATGGACGCTACTGAAGGCAGTTCTTTAATTTTTTACTAATGGACGGTACTTAGAATGTGTCTAAAATCTCTTGCTTATTTTGAATATTTAAATTAACGTAATACATTTTGTAATTAATGGACGCTACTGAAGGCAGTTCTTAATTTTTTACTAAAGGACGGTACTAAGAATGTGTCTAAAATCTCTTGCTTATTTTGAATATTTAAATTAACGTAATACATTTTGTAATTAATGGACGCTACTGAAGGCAGTTCTTTAATTTTTTACTAATGGACGGTACTTAGAATGTGTATAAAATCTCTTGCTTATTTTGAATATTTAAATTAACGTAATACATTTTGTAATTAATGGACGCTACTGAAGGCAGTTTTTAATTTTTTACTAAAGGACGGTACTAAGAATGTGTCTAAAATCTCTTGCTTATTTTGAATATTTAAATTAACGTAATACATTTTGTAATTAATGGACGCTACTGAAGGCAGTTCTTTAATTTTTTACTAATGGACGGTACTTAGAATGTGTCTAAAATCTCTTGCTTATTTTGAATATTTAAATTAACGTAATACATTTTGTAATTAATGGACGCTACTAAAGGCAGTTTTTAATTTTTTACTAAAGGACGGTACTAAGAATGTGTCTAAAATCTCTTGCTCATTTTGAATATTTAAATTAACGTAATACATTTTGTAATTAATGGACGCTACTGAAGGCAGTTCTTTAATTTTTTACTAATGGACGGTACTTAGAATGTGTCTAAAATCTCTTGCTTATTTTGAATATTTAAATTAACGTAATACATTTTGTAATTAATGGACGCTACTGAAGGCAGTTTTTAATTTTTTACTAAAGGACGGTACTAAGAATGTGTCTAAAATCTCTTGCTTATTTTGAATATTTAAATTAACGTAATACATTTTGTAATTAATGGACGCTACTGAAGACAGTTCTTTAATTTTTTACTAATGGACGGTACTTAGAATGTGTCTAAAATCTCTTGCTTATTTTGAATATTTAAATTAACGTAATACATTTTGTAATTAATGGACGCTACTGAAGGCAGTTCTTTAATTTTTTACTAATGGACGGTACTTAGAATGTGTCTAAAATCTCTTGCTTATTTTGAATATTTAAATGAACGTAATACATTTTGTAATTAATGGACGCTACTGAAGGCAGTTCTTTAATTTTTTACTAATGGACGGTACTAAGAATGTGTCTAAAATCTCTTGCTCATTTTGAATATTTAAATTAACGTAATACATTTTGTAATTAATGGACGCTACTGAAGGCAGTTCTTTAATTTTTTACTAATGGACGGTACTAAGAATGTGTCTAAAATCTCTTGCTTATTTTGAATATTTAAATTAACGTAATACATTTTGTAATTAATGGACGCTACTGAAGGCAGTTCTTTAATTTTTTACTAATGGACGGTACTAAGAATGTGTCTAAAATCTCTTGCTCATTTTGAATATTTAAATTAACGTAATACATTTTGTAATTAATGGACGCTACTGAAGGCAGTTCTTTAATTTTTTACTAATGGACGGTACTAAGAATGTGTCTAAAATCTCTTGCTTATTTTGAATATTTAAATTAACGTAATAAATTTTGTAATTAATGGACGCTACTGAAGGCAGTTCTTTAATTTTTTACTAATGGACGGTACTTAGAATGTGTCTAAAATCTCTTGCTTATTTTGAATATTTAAATGAACGTAATACATTTTGTAATTAATGGACGCTACTGAAGGCAGTTCTTTAATTTTTTACTAATGGACGGTACTAAGAATGTGTCTAAAATCTCTTGCTCATTTTGAATATTTAAATTAACGTAATACATTTTGTAATTAATGGACGCTACTGAAGGCAGTTCTTTAATTTTTTACTAATGGACGGTACTAAGAATGTGTCTAAAATCTCTTGCTTATTTTGAATATTTAAATTAACGTAATACATTTTGTAATTAATGGACGCTACTGAAGACAGTTCTTTAATTTTTTACTAATGGACGGTACTTAGAATGTGTCTAAAATCTCTTGCTTATTTTGAATATTTAAATTAACGTAATACATTTTGTAATTAATGGACGCTACTGAAGGCAGTTCTTTAATTTTTTACTAATGGACGGTACTTAGAATGTGTCTAAAATCTCTTGCTTATTTTGAATATTTAAATGAACGTAATACATTTTGTAATTAATGGACGCTACTGAAGGCAGTTCTTTAATTTTTTACTAATGGACGGTACTAAGAATGTGTCTAAAATCTCTTGCTCATTTTGAATATTTAAATTAACGTAATACATTTTGTAATTAATGGACGCTACTGAAGGCAGTTCTTTAATTTTTTACTAATGGACGGTACTAAGAATGTGTCTAAAATCTCTTGCTCATTTTGAATATTTAAATTAACGTAATACATTTTGTAATTAATGGACGCTACTGAAGGCAGTTCTTTAATTTTTTACTAATGGACGGTACTTAGAATGTGTCTAAAATCTCTTGCTTATTTTGAATATTTAAATTAACGTAATACATTTTGTAATTAATGGACGCTACTGAAGGCAGTTCTTTAATTTTTTACTAATGGACGGTACTTAGAATGTGTCTAAAATCTCTTGCTTATTTTGAATATTTAAATTAACGTAATACATTTTGTAATTAATGGACGCTACTGAAGGCAGTTTTTAATTTTTTACTAAAGGACGGTACTAAGAATGTGTCTAAAATCTCTTGCTTATTTTGAATATTTAAATTAACGTAATACATTTTGTAATTAATGGACGCTACTGAAGACAGTTCTTTAATTTTTTACTAATGGACGGTACTTAGAATGTGTCTAAAATCTCTTGCTTATTTTGAATATTTAAATTAACGTAATACATTTTGTAATTAATGGACGCTACTGAAGGCAGTTCTTTAATTTTTTACTAATGGACGGTACTTAGAATGTGTCTAAAATCTCTTGCTTATTTTGAATATTTAAATGAACGTAATACATTTTGTAATTAATGGACGCTACTGAAGGCAGTTCTTTAATTTTTTACTAATGGACGGTACTAAGAATGTGTCTAAAATCTCTTGCTCATTTTGAATATTTAAATTAACGTAATACATTTTGTAATTAATGGACGCTACTGAAGGCAGTTCTTTAATTTTTTACTAATGGACGGTACTAAGAATGTGTCTAAAATCTCTTGCTTATTTTGAATATTTAAATTAACGTAATACATTTTGTAATTAATGGACGCTACTGAAGGCAGTTCTTTAATTTTTTACTAATGGACGGTACTAAGAATGTGTCTAAAATCTCTTGCTCATTTTGAATATTTAAATTAACGTAATACATTTTGTAATTAATGGACGCTACTGAAGGCAGTTCTTTAATTTTTTACTAATGGACGGTACTAAGAATGTGTCTAAAATCTCTTGCTTATTTTGAATATTTAAATTAACGTAATAAATTTTGTAATTAATGGACGCTACTGAAGGCAGTTCTTTAATTTTTTACTAATGGACGGTACTTAGAATGTGTCTAAAATCTCTTGCTTATTTTGAATATTTAAATGAACGTAATACATTTTGTAATTAATGGACGCTACTGAAGGCAGTTCTTTAATTTTTTACTAATGGACGGTACTAAGAATGTGTCTAAAATCTCTTGCTCATTTTGAATATTTAAATTAACGTAATACATTTTGTAATTAATGGACGCTACTGAAGGCAGTTCTTTAATTTTTTACTAATGGACGGTACTAAGAATGTGTCTAAAATCTCTTGCTTATTTTGAATATTTAAATTAACGTAATACATTTTGTAATTAATGGACGCTACTGAAGACAGTTCTTTAATTTTTTACTAATGGACGGTACTTAGAATGTGTCTAAAATCTCTTGCTTATTTTGAATATTTAAATTAACGTAATACATTTTGTAATTAATGGACGCTACTGAAGGCAGTTCTTTAATTTTTTACTAATGGACGGTACTTAGAATGTGTCTAAAATCTCTTGCTTATTTTGAATATTTAAATGAACGTAATACATTTTGTAATTAATGGACGCTACTGAAGGCAGTTCTTTAATTTTTTACTAATGGACGGTACTAAGAATGTGTCTAAAATCTCTTGCTCATTTTGAATATTTAAATTAACGTAATACATTTTGTAATTAATGGACGCTACTGAAGGCAGTTCTTTAATTTTTTACTAATGGACGGTACTAAGAATGTGTCTAAAATCTCTTGCTCATTTTGAATATTTAAATTAACGTAATACATTTTGTAATTAATGGACGCTACTGAAGGCAGTTCTTTAATTTTTTACTAATGGACGGTACTTAGAATGTGTCTAAAATCTCTTGCTTATTTTGAATATTTAAATTAACGTAATACATTTTGTAATTAATGGACGCTACTGAAGGCAGTTCTTTAATTTTTTACTAATGGACGGTACTTAGAATGTGTCTAAAATCTCTTGCTTATTTTGAATATTTAAATTAACGTAATACATTTTGTAATTAATGGACGCTACTGAAGGCAGTTCTTTAATTTTTTACTAATGGACGGTACTTAGAATGTGTCTAAAATCTCTTGCTTATTTTGAATATTTAAATGAACGTAATACATTTTGTAATTAATGGACGCTACTGAAGGCAGTTCTTTAATTTTTTACTAATGGACGGTACTAAGAATGTGTCTAAAATCTCTTGCTCATTTTGAATATTTAAATTAACGTAATACATTTTGTAATTAATGGACGCTACTGAAGGCAGTTCTTTAATTTTTTACTAATGGACGGTACTAAGAATGTGTCTAAAATCTCTTGCTCATTTTGAATATTTAAATTAACGTAATACATTTTGTAATTAATGGACGCTACTGAAGGCAGTTCTTTAATTTTTTACTAATGGACGGTACTAAGAATGTGTCTAAAATCTCTTGCTTATTTTGAATATTTAAATTAACGTAATAAATTTTGTAATTAATGGACGCTACTGAAGGCAGTTCTTTAATTTTTTACTAATGGACGGTACTTAGAATGTGTCTAAAATCTCTTGCTTATTTTGAATATTTAAATGAACGTAATACATTTTGTAATTAATGGACGCTACTGAAGGCAGTTCTTTAATTTTTTACTAATGGACGGTACTAAGAATGTGTCTAAAATCTCTTGCTCATTTTGAATATTTAAATTAACGTAATACATTTTGTAATTAATGGACGCTACTGAAGGCAGTTCTTTAATTTTTTACTAATGGACGGTACTAAGAATGTGTCTAAAATCTCTTGCTTATTTTGAATATTTAAATTAACGTAATACATTTTGTAATTAATGGACGCTACTGAAGACAGTTCTTTAATTTTTTACTAATGGACGGTACTTAGAATGTGTCTAAAATCTCTTGCTTATTTTGAATATTTAAATTAACGTAATACATTTTGTAATTAATGGACGCTACTGAAGGCAGTTCTTTAATTTTTTACTAATGGACGGTACTTAGAATGTGTCTAAAATCTCTTGCTTATTTTGAATATTTAAATGAACGTAATACATTTTGTAATTAATGGACGCTACTGAAGGCAGTTCTTTAATTTTTTACTAATGGACGGTACTAAGAATGTGTCTAAAATCTCTTGCTCATTTTGAATATTTAAATTAACGTAATACATTTTGTAATTAATGGACGCTACTGAAGGCAGTTCTTTAATTTTTTACTAATGGACGGTACTAAGAATGTGTCTAAAATCTCTTGCTCATTTTGAATATTTAAATTAACGTAATACATTTTGTAATTAATGGACGCTACTGAAGGCAGTTCTTTAATTTTTTACTAATGGACGGTACTTAGAATGTGTCTAAAATCTCTTGCTTATTTTGAATATTTAAATTAACGTAATACATTTTGTAATTAATGGACGCTACTGAAGGCAGTTCTTTAATTTTTTACTAATGGACGGTACTTAGAATGTGTCTAAAATCTCTTGCTTATTTTGAATATTTAAATTAACGTAATACATTTTGTAATTAATGGACGCTACTGAAGGCAGTTCTTTAATTTTTTACTAATGGACGGTACTAAGAATGTGTCTAAAATCTCTTGCTTATTTTGAATATTTAAATTAACGTATTAAATTGTTTAAATAATGGACGCTACTGAAGGCAGTTCTTTAATTTTTTACTAACGGACGGTACTTAGAATGTGTCTAAAATCTCTTGCTTATTTTGGATATAGAAATTAACGTAATAAATTTTGTAATTAATGGGCGCTACTGAAGGCAGTTCTTTAATTTTTTACTAATGGACGGTACTAAGAATAAGTCTAAAATCTCTTGCTTATTTTGAATATTTAAATTAACGTATTAAATTTTTTAAATAATGGACGCTACTGAAGGCAGTTCTTTAATTTTTTACTAATGGACGGTACTTAGAATGTGTCTAAAATCTCTTGCTTATTTTGGATATAGAAATTAACGTAATAAATTTTGTAATTAATGGACGCTACTGAAGGCAGTTCTTTAATTTTTTACTAATGGACGGTACTAAGAATGTGTCTAAAATCTCTTGCTTATTTTGAATATTTAAATTAACGTAATACATTTTGTAATTAATGGACGCTACTGAAGGCAGTTCCTTAATTTTTTACTAATGGACGGTACTTAGAATGTGTCTAAAATCTCTTGCTTATTTTGAATATTTAAATTAACGTAATACATTTTGTAATTAATGGACGCTACTGAAGGCAGTTTTTTAATTTTTTACTAATGGACGGTACTAAGAATGTGTCTAAAATCTCTTGCTTATTTTGAATATTTAAATTAACGTATTAAATTTTTTAAATAATGGACGCTACTGAAGGCAGTTCTTTAATTTTTTACTAATGGACGGTACTTAGAATGTGTCTAAAATCTCTTGCTTATTTTGGATATAGAAATTAACATAATAAATTTTGTAATTAATGGACGCTACTGAAGGCAGTTCTTTAATTTTTTACTAATGGACGGTACTAAGAATGTGTCTAAAATCTCTTGCTTATTTTGAATATTTAAATTAACGTAATACATTTTGTAATTAATGGACGCTACTGAAGGCAGTTCCTTAATTTTTTACTAATGGACGGTACTTAGAATGTGTCTAAAATCTCTTGCTTATTTTGAATATTTAAATTAACGTAATACATTTTGTAATTAATGGACGCTACTGAAGGCAGTTTTTTAATTTTTTACTAATGGACGGTACTAAGAATGTGTCTAAAATCTCTTGCTTATTTTGAATATTTAAATTAACGTATTAAATTTTTTAAATAATGGACGCTACTGAAGGCAGTTCTTTAATTTTTTACTAATTTACGGTACTTAGAATGTGTCTAAAATCTCTTGCTTATTTTGGATATAGAAATTAACGTAATAAATTTTGTAATTAATGGACGCTACTGAAGGCAGTTCTTTAATTTTTTACTAATGGACGGTACTAAGAATGTGTCTAAAATCTCTTGCTTATTTTGAATATTTAAATTAACGTATTAAATTTTTTAAATAATGGACGCTACTGAAGGCAGTTCTTTAATTTTTTACTAATGGACGGTACTTAGAATGTGTCTAAAATCTCGTGCTTATTTTGGATATAGAAATTAACGTAATAAATTTTGCAATTAATGGACGCTACTGAAGGCAGTTCTTTAATTTTTTACTAATGGACGGTACTAAGAATGTGTCTAAAATCTCTTGCTTATTTTGAATATTTAAATTAACGTAATACATTTTGTAATTAATGGACGCTACTGAAGGCAGTTCCTTAATTTTTTACTAATGGACGGTACTTAGAATGTGTCTAAAATCTCTTGCTTATTTTGAATATTTAAATTAACGTAATACATTTTGTAATTAATGGACGCTACTGAAGGCAGTTTTTTAATTTTTTACTAATGGACGGTACTAAGAATGTGTCTAAAATCTCTTGCTTATTTTGAATATTTAAATTAACGTATTAAATTTTTTAAATAATGGACGCTACTAAAGGCAGTTCTTTAATTTTTTACTAATGGACGGTACTTAGAATGTGTCTAAAATCTCTTGCTTATTTTGGATATAGAAATTAACGTAATAAATTTTGTAATTAATGGACGCTACTGAAGGCAGTTCTTTAATTTTTTACTAATGGACGGTACTAAGAATGTGTCTAAAATCTCTTGCTTATTTTGAATATTTAAATTAACGTAATACATTTTGTAATTAATGGACGCTACTGAAGGCAGTTCCTTAATTTTTTACTAATGGACGGTACTTAGAATGTGTCTAAAATCTCTTGCTTATTTTGAATATTTAAATTAACGTAATACATTTTGTAATTAATGGACGCTACTGAAGGCAGTTTTTTAATTTTTTACTAATGGACGGTACTAAGAATGTGTCTAAAATCTCTTGCTTATTTTGAATATTTAAATTAACGTATTAAATTTTTTAAATAATGGACGCTACTGAAGGCAGTTCTTTAATTTTTTACTAATTTACGGTACTTAGAATGTGTCTAAAATCTCTTGCTTATTTTGGATATAGAAATTAACGTAATAAATTTTGTAATTAATGGACGCTACTGAAGGCAGTTCTTTAATTTTTTACTAATGGACGGTACTAAGAATGTGTCTAAAATCTCTTGCTTATTTTGAATATTTAAATTAACGTATTAAATTTTTTAAATAATGGACGCTACTGACGGCAGTTCTTTAATTTTTTACTAATGGACGGTACTTAGAATGTGTCTAAAATCTCGTGCTTATTTTGGATATAGAAATTAACGTAATAAATTTTGTAATTAATGGACGCTACTGAAGGCAGTTCTTTAATTTTTTACTAATGGACGGTACTAAGAATGTGTCTAAAATCTCTTGCTTATTTTGAATATTTAAATTAACGTATTAAATTTTTTAAATAATGGACGCTACTGAAGGCAGTTCTTTAATTTTTTACTAATGGACGGTACTTAGAATGTGTCTAAAATCTCGTGCTTATTTTGGATATAGAAATTAACGTAATAAATTTTGCAATTAATGGACGCTACTGAAGGCAGTTCTTTAAGTTTTTACTAATGGACGGTACTAAGAATGTGTCTAAAATCTCTTGCTTATTTTGAATATTTAAATTAACGTATTAAATTTTTTAAATAATGGACGCTACTGAAGGCAGTTCTTTAATTTTTTACTAATGGACGGTACTTAGAATGTGTCTAAAATCTCTTGCTTATTTTGGATATAGAAATTAACGTAATAAATTTTGTAATTAATGGACGCTACTGAAGGCAGTTCTTTAATTTTTTACTAATGGACGGTACTAAGAATGTGTCTAAAATCTCTTGCTTATTTTGAATATTTAAATTAACGTATTAAATTTTTTAAATAATGGACGCTACTGACGGCAGTTCTTTAATTTTTTACTAATGGACGGTACTTAGAATGTGTCTAAAATCTCTTGCTTATTTTGGATATAGAAATTAACGTAATAAATTTTGTAATTAATGGGCGCTACTGAAGGCAGTTCTTTAATTTTTTACTAATGGACGGTACTAAGAATGTGTCTAAAATCTCTTGCTTATTTTGAATATTTAAATTAACGTATTAAATTTTTTAAATAATGGACGCTACTGAAGGCAGTTCTTTAATTTTTTACTAATGGACGGTACTTAGAATGTGTCTAAAATCTCTTGCTTATTTTGGATATAGAAATTAACGTAATAAATTTTGTAATTAATGGACGCTACTGAAGGCAGTTCTTTAATTTTTTACTAATGGACGGTACTAAGAAT
The DNA here is from genome assembly GCA_947397855.1 of Thelaira solivaga. Classification (NCBI taxonomy): domain Eukaryota; kingdom Metazoa; phylum Arthropoda; class Insecta; order Diptera; family Tachinidae; genus Thelaira; species Thelaira solivaga. Next base: position 6,807,005 of record OX377615.1, read on the forward strand.
GTGTCTAAAATCTCTTGCTTATTTTGAATATTTAAATTAACGTAATACATTTTATAATTAATGGACGCTACTGAAGGCAGTTCTTTAATTTTTTACTAATGGACGGTACTTAGAATGTGTCTAAAATCTCTTGCTTATTTTGGATATAGAAATTAACGTAAGAAATTTTGTAATTATTGGACGCTACTGAAGGCAGTTCTTTAATTTTTTACTAATGGACGGTACTAAGAATGTGTCTAAAATCTCTTGCTTATTTTGAATATTTAAATTAACGTATTAAATTTTTTAAATAATGGACGCTACTGAAGGCAGTTCTTTAATTTTTTACTAATGGACGGTACTTAGAATGTGTCTAAAATCTCTTGCTTATTTTGGATATAGAAATTAACGTAATAAATTTTGTAATTAATGGACGCTACTGAAGGCAGTTCTTTAATTTTTTACTAATGGACGGTACTAAGAAAGTGTCTAAAACCTCTTGCTTATTTTGAATATTTAAATTAACGTAATACGTTTTGTAATTAATGGACGCTACTGAAGGCAGTTCCTTAATTTTTTACTAATGGACGGTACTTAGAATGTGTCTAAAATCTCTTGCTTATTTTGAATATTTAAATTAACGTAATAAATTTTGTAATTAATGGACGCTACTGAAGGCAGTTCTTTAATTTTTTACTAATGGACGGTACTAAGAAAGTGTCTAAAATCTCTTGCTTATTTTGAATATTTAAATTAACGTATTAAATTTTTTAAATAATGGACGCTACTGAAGGCAGTTCTTTAATTTTTTACTAAAGGACGGTACTTAGAATGTGTCTAAAATCTCTTGCTTATTTTGGATATAGAAATTAACGTAATAAATTTTGTAATTAATGGACGCTACTGAAGGCAGTTCTTTAATTTTTTACTAATGGACGGTACTAAGAAAGTGTCTAAAACCTCTTGCTTATTTTGAATATTTAAATTAACGTAATACGTTTTGTAATTAATGGACGATACTGAAGGCAGTTCTTTAATTTTTTACTAATGGACGGTACTTAGAATGTGTCTAAAATCTCTTGCTTAATTTGGATATAGAAATTAACGTAATAAATTTTGTAATTAATGGACGCTACTGAAGGCAGTTCTTTAATTTTTTACTAATGGACGGTACTAAGAATGTGTCTAAAATCTCTTGCTTATTTTGAATATTTAAATTAACGTAATACATTTTGTAATTAATGGACGCTACTGAAGGCAGTTCTTTAATTTTTTACTAATGGACGGTACTAAGAATGTATCTAAAATCTCTTGCTTATTTTGAATATTTAAATTAACGTAATACATTTTGTAATTAATGGACGCTACTGAAGGCAGTTTTTAATTTTTTACTAAAGGACGGTACTAAGAATTTGTCTAAAATCTCTTGCTTATTTTGAATATTTAAATTAACGTAATACATTTTGTAATTAATGGACGCTACTGAAGGCAGTTCTTTAATTTTTTACTAATGGACGGTACTTAGAATGTGTCTAAAATCTCTTGCTTATTTTGAATATTTAAATTAACGTAATACATTTTGTAATTAATAGACGCTACTGAAGGCAGTTCTTTAATTTTTTACTAATGGACGGTACTTAGAATGTGTCTAAAATCTCTTGCTTATTTTGAATATTTAAATTAACGTAATACATTTTGTAATTAATGGACGCTACTGAAGGCAGTTCTTTAATTTTTTACTAATGGACGGTACTTAGAATGTGTCTAAAATCTCTTGCTTATTTTGAATATTTAAATTAACGTAATACATTTTGTAATTAATGGACGCTACTGAAGGCAGTTTTTAATTTTTTACTAAAGGACGGTACTAAGAATGTGTCTAAAATCTCTTGCTTATTTTGAATATTTAAATTAACGTAATACATTTTGTGATTAATGGACGCTACTGAAGGCAGTTCTTTAATTTTTTACTAATGGACGGTACTTAGAATGTGTCTAAAATCTCTTGCTTATTTTGAATATTTAAATTAACGTAATACATTTTGTAATTAATGGACGCTACTGAAGGCAGTTCTTTAATTTTTTACTAATGGACGGTACTTAGAATGTGTCTAAAATCTCTTGCTTATTTTGAATATTTAAATTAACGTAATACATTTTGTAATTAATGGACGCTACTGAAGGCAGTTTTTAATTTTTTACTAAAGGACGGTACTAAGAATGTGTCTAAAATCTCTTGCTTATTTTGAATATTTAAATTAACGTAATACATTTTGTAATTAATGGACGCTACTGAAGGCAGTTCTTTAATTTTTTACTAATGGACGGTACTTAGAATGTGTCTAAAATCTCTTGCTTATTTTGAATATTTAAATTAACGTAATACATTTTGTAATTAATGGACGCTACTGAAGGCAGTTCTTTAATTTTTTACTAATGGACGGTACTTAGAATGTGTCTAAAATCTCTTGCTTATTTTGAATATTTAAATTAACGTAATACATTTTGTAATTAATGGACGCTACTGAAGGCAGTTCTTTAATTTTTTACTAATGGACGGTACTTAGAATGTGTCTAAAATCTCTTGCTTATTTTGAATATTTAAATTAACGTAATACATTTTGTAATTAATGGACGCTACTGAAGGCAGTTTTTAATTTTTTACTAAAGGACGGTACTAAGAATGTGTCTAAAATCTCTTGCTTATTTTGAATATTTAAATTAACGTAATACATTTTGTAATTAATGGACGCTACTGAAGGCAGTTCTTTAATTTTTTACTAATGGACGGTACTTAGAATGTGTCTAAAATCTCTTGCTTATTTTGAATATTTAAATTAACGTAATACATTTTGTAATTAATGGACGCTACTGAAGGCAGTTTTTAATTTTTTACTAAAGGACGGTACTAAGAATGTGTCTAAAATCTCTTGCTTATTTTGAATATTTAAATTAACGTAATACATTTTGTAATTAATGGACGCTACTGAAGGCAGTTCTTTAATTTTTTACTAATGGACGGTACTTAGAATGTGTCTAAAATCTCTTGCTTATTTTGAATATTTAAATTAACGTAATACATTTTGTAATTAATGGACGCTACTAAAGGCAGTTTTTAATTTTTTACTAAAGGACGGTACTAAGAATGTGTCTAAAATCTCTTGCTTATTTTGAATATTTAAATTAACGTAATAAATTTTGTAATTAATGGACGCTACTGAAGGCAGTTCTTTAATTTTTTACTAATGGACGGTACTTAGAATGTGTCTAAAATCTCTTGCTTATTTTGAATATTTAAATTAACGTAATACATTTTGTAATTAATGGACGCTACTGAAGGCAGTTCTTTAATTTTTTACTAATGGACGGTACTTAGAATGTGTCTAAAATCTCTTGCTTATTTTGAATATTTAAATTAACGTAATACATTTTGTAATTAATGGACGCTACTGAAGGCAGTTTTTAATTTTTTACTAAAGGACGGTACTAAGAATGTGTCTAAAATCTCTTGCTTATTTTGAATATTTAAATTAACGTAATACATTTTGTAATTAATGGACGCTACTGAAGGCAGTTCTTTAATTTTTTACTAATGGACGGTACTTAGAATGTGTCTAAAATCTCTTGCTTATTTTGAATATTTAAATTAACGTAATACATTTTGTAATTAATGGACGCTACTGAAGGCAGTTCTTTAATTTTTTACTAATGGACGGTACTTAGAATGTGTCTAAAATCTCTTGCTTATTTTGAATATTTAAATGAACGTAATACATTTTGTAATTAATGGACGCTACTGAAGGCAGTTCTTTAATTTTTTACTAATGGACGGTACTAAGAATGTGTCTAAAATCTCTTGCTCATTTTGAATATTTAAATTAACGTAATACATTTTGTAATTAATGGACGCTACTGAAGGCAGTTCTTTAATTTTTTACTAATGGACGGTACTAAGAATGTGTCTAAAATCTCTTGCTTATTTTGAATATTTAAATTAACGTAATACATTTTGTAATTAATGGACGCTACTGAAGGCAGTTCTTTAATTTTTTACTAATGGACGGTACTAAGAATGTGTCTAAAATCTCTTGCTCATTTTGAATATTTAAATTAACGTAATACATTTTGTAATTAATGGACGCTACTGAAGGCAGTTCTTTAATTTTTTACTAATGGACGGTACTAAGAATGTGTCTAAAATCTCTTGCTTATTTTGAATATTTAAATTAACGTATTAAATTTTTTAAATAATGGACGCTACTGAAGGCAGTTCTTTAATTTTTTACTAATGGACGGTACTTAGAATGTGTCTAAAATCTCTTGCTTATTGTGGATATAGAAATTAACGTAATAAATTTTGTAATTAATGGGCGCTACTGAAGGCAGTTCTTTAATTTTTTACTAATGGACGGTACTAAGAATGTGTCTAAAATCTCTTGCTTATTTTGAATATTTAAATTAACGTATTAAATTTTTTAAATAATGGACGCTACTGAAGGCAGTTCTTTAATTTTTTACTAATGGACGGTACTTAGAATGTGTCTAAAATCTCTTGCTTATTTTGGATATAGAAATTAACGTAATAAATTTTGTAATTAATGGACGCTACTGAAGGCAGTTCTTTAATTTTTTACTAATGGACGGTACTAAGAATGTGTCTAAAATCTCTTGCTTATTTTGAATATTTAAATTAACGTAATACATTTTGTAATTAATGGACGCTACTGAAGGCAGTTCCTTAATTTTTTACTAATGGACGGTACTTAGAATGTGTCTAAAATCTCTTGCTTATTTTGAATATTTAAATTAACGTAATACATTTTGTAATTAATGGACGCTACTGAAGGCAGTTTTTTAATTTTTTACTAATGGACGGTACTAAGAATGTGTCTAAAATCTCTTGCTTATTTTGAATATTTAAATTAACGTATTAAATTTTTTAAATAATGGACGCTACTGAAGGCAGTTCTTTAATTTTTTACTAATTTACGGTACTTAGAATGTGTCTAAAATCTCTTGCTTATTTTGGATATAGAAATTAACGTAATAAATTTTGTAATTAATGGACGCTACTGAAGGCAGTTCTTTAATTTTTTACTAATGGACGGTACTAAGAATGTGTCTAAAATCTCTTGCTTATTTTGAATATTTAAATTAACGTATTAAATTTTTTAAATAATGGACGCTACTGAAGGCAGTTCTTTAATTTTTTACTAATGGACGGTACTTAGAATGTGTCTAAAATCTCGTGCTTATTTTGGATATAGAAATTAACGTAATAAATTTTGCAATTAATGGACGCTACTGAAGGCAGTTCTTTAATTTTTTACTAATGGACGGTACTAAGAATGTGTCTAAAATCTCTTGCTTATTTTGAATATTTAAATTAACGTATTAAATTTTTTAAATAATGGACGCTACTGAAGGCAGTTCTTTAATTTTTTACTAATGGACGGTACTTAGAATGTGTCTAAAATCTCTTGCTTATTTTGGATATAGAAATTAACGTAATAAATTTTGCAATTAATGGACGCTACTGAAGGCAGTTCTTTAAGTTTTTACTAATGGACGGTACTAAGAATGTGTCTAAAATCTCTTGCTTATTTTGAATATTTAAATTAACGTATTAAATTTTTTAAATAATGGACGCTACTGAAGGCAGTTCTTTAATTTTTTACTAATGGACGGTACTTAGAATGTGTCTAAAATCTCGTGCTTATTTTGGATATAGAAATTAACGTAATAAATTTTGTAATTATTGGGCGCTACTGAAGGCAGTTCTTTAATTTTTTAGTAATGGACGGTACTAAGAATATGTCTAAAATCTCTTGCTTATTTTGAATATTTAAATTAACGTATTAAATTTTTTAAATAATGGACGCTACTGACGGCAGTTCTTTAATTTTTTACTAATGGACGGTACTTAGAATGTGTCTAAAATCTCTTGCTTATTTTGGATATAGAAATTAACGTAATAAATTTTGTAATTAATGGGCGCTACTGAAGGCAGTTCTTTAATTTTTTACTAATGGACGGTACTAAGAATGTGTCTAAAATCTCTTGCTTATTTTGAATATTTAAATTAACGTATTAAATTTTTTAAATAATGGACGCTACTGAAGGCAGTTCTTTAATTTTTTACTAATGGACGGTACTTAGAATGTGTCTAAAATCTCTTGCTTATTTTGGATATAGAAATTAACGTAATAAATTTTGTAATTAATGGACGCTACTGAAGGCAGTTCTTTAATTTTTTACTAATGGACGGTACTAAGAATGTGTCTAAAATCTCTTGCTTATTTTGAATATTTAAATTAACGTAATACATTTTGTAATTAATGGACGCTACTGAAGGCAGTTCTTTAATTTTTTACTAATGGACGGTACTTAGAATGTGTCTAAAATCTCTTGCTTATTTTGGATATAGAAATTAACGTAAGAAATTTTGTAATTATTGGACGCTACTGAAGGCAGTTCTTTAATTTTTTACTAATGGACGGTACTAAGAATGTGTCTAAAATCTCTTGCTTATTTTGAATATTTAAATTAACGTATTAAATTTTTTAAATAATGGACGCTACTGAAGGCAGTTCTTTAATTTTTTACTAATGGACGGTACTTAGAATGTGTCTAAAATCTCTTGCTTATTTTGGATATAGAAATTAACGTAATAAATTTTGCAATTAATGGACGCTACTGAAGGCAGTTCTTTAATTTTTTACAAATGGACGGTACTTAGAATGTGTCTAAAATCTCTTGCTTATTTTGGATATAGAAATTAACGTAATAAATTTTGTAATTATTGGACGCTACTGAAGGCAGTTCTTTAATTTTTTACTAATGGACGGTACTTAGAATGTGTCTAAAATCTCTTGCTTATTTTGGATATAGAAATTAACGTAATAAATTTTGTAATTAATGGACGCTACTGAAGGCAGTTCTTTAATTTTTTACTAATGGACGGTACTAAGAATGTGTCTAAAATCTCTTGCTTATTTTGAATATTTATATTAACGTATTAAATTTTTTAAATAATGGACGCTACTGAAGGCAGTTCTTTAATTTTTTACTAATGGACGGTACTTAGAATGTGTCTAAAATCTCTTGCTTATTTTGGATATAGAAATTAACGTAATAAATTTTGTAATTAATGGACGCTACTGAAGGCAGTTCTTTAATTTTTTACTAATGGACGGTACTTAGAATGTGTCTAAAATCTCTTGCTTATTTTGAATATTTAAATTAACGTAATACATTTTGTAATTAATGGACGCTACTAAAGGCAGTTTTTAATTTTTTACTAATGGACGGTACTTAGAATGTGTCTAAAATCTCTTGCTTATTTTGAATATTTATATTAACGTATTAAATTTTTTAAATAATGGACGCTACTGAAGGCAGTTCTTTAATTTTTTACTAATGGACGGTACTTAGAATGTGTCTAAAATCTCTTGCTTATTTTGGATATAGAAATTAACGTAATAAATTTTGTAATTAATGGACGCTACTGAAGGCAGTTCTTTAATTTTTTACTAATGGACGGTACTTAGAATGTGTCTAAAATCTCTTGCTTATTTTGAATATTTAAATTAACGTAATACGTTTTGTAATTAATGGACGCTACTGAAGGCAGTTCCTTAATTTTTTACTAATGGACGGTACTTAGAATGTGTCTAAAATCTCTTGCTTATTTTGAATATTTAAATTAACGTAATACATTTTGTAATTAATGGACGCTACTGAAGGCAGTTCTTTAATTTTTTACTAATGGACGGTACTTAGAATGTGTCTAAAATCTCTTGCTTATTTTGAATATTTAAATTAACGTAATAAATTTTGTAATTAATGGACGCTACTGAAGGCAGTTCTTTAATTTTTTACTAATGGACGGTACTAAGAAAGTGTCTAAAATCTCTTGCTTATTTTGAATATTTAAATTAACGTATTAAATTTTTTAAATAATGGACGCTACTGAAGGCAGTTCTTTAATTTTTTACTAATGGACGGTACTTAGAATGTGTCTAAAATCTCTTGCTTATTTTGGATATAGAAATTAACGTAATAAATTTTGTTATTAATGGACGCTACTGAAGGCAGTTCTTTAATTTTTTACTAATGGACGGTACTAAGAAAGTGTCTAAAACCTCTTGCTTATTTTGAATATTTAAATTAACGTAATACGTTTTGTAATTAATGGACGCTACTGAAGGCAGTTCCTTATTTTTTTACTAATGGACGGTACTTAGAATGTGTCTAAAATCTCTTGCTTATTTTGAATATTTAAATTAACGTAATACATTTTGTAATTAATGGACGCTACTGAAGGCAGTTTTTAATTTTTTACTAAAGGACGGTACTAAGAATGTGTCTAAAATCTCTTGCTTATTTTGAATATTTAAATTAACGTAATACATTTTGTGATTAATGGACGCTACTGAAGGCAGTTCTTTAATTTTTTACTAATGGACGGTACTTAGAATGTGTCTAAAATCTCTTGCTTATTTTGAATATTTAAATTAACGTAATACATTTTGTAATTAATGGACGCTACTGAAGGCAGTTCTTTAATTTTTTACTAATGGACGGTACTTAGAATGTGTCTAAAATCTCTTGCTTATTTTGAATATTTAAATTAACGTAATACATTTTGTAATTAATGGACGCTACTGAAGGCAGTTCTTTAATTTTTTACTAATGGACGGTACTTAGAATGTGTCTAAAATCTCTTGCTTATTTTGAATATTTAAATTAACGTAATACATTTTGTAATTAATGGACGCTACTAAAGGCAGTTTTTAATTTTTTACTAAAGGACGGTACTAAGAATGTGTCTAAAATCTCTTGCTTATTTTGAATATTTAAATTAACGTAATACATTTTGTAATTAATGGACGCTACTGAAGGCAGTTCTTTAATTTTTTACTAATGGACGGTACTTAGAATGTGTCTAAAATCTCTTGTTTATTTTGAATATTTAAATTAACGTAATACATTTTGTAATTAATGGACGCTACTGAAGGCAGTTCTTTAATTTTTTACTAATGGACGGTACTTAGAATGTGTCTAAAATCTCTTGCTTATTTTGAATATTTAAATTAATGTAATACATTTTGTAATTAATGGACGCTACTGAAGGCAGTTTTTAATTTTTTACTAAAGGACGGTACTAAGAATGTGTCTAAAATCTCTTGCTTATTTTGAATATTTAAATTAACGTAATACATTTTGTAATTAATGGACGCTACTGAAGGCAGTTCTTTAATTTTTTACTAATGGACGGTACTAAGAAAGTGTCTAAAACCTCTTGCTTATTTTGAATATTTAAATTAACGTAATACATTTTGTAATTAATGGACGCTACTGAAGGCAGTTCTTTAATTTTTTACTAATGGACGGTACTAAGAATGTGTCTAAAATCTCTTGCTTATTTTGAATATTTAAATTAACGTATTAAATTTTTTAAATAATGGACGCTACTGAAGGCAGTTCTTTAATTTTTTACTAATGGACGGTACTTAGAATGTGTCTAAAATCTCTTGCTTATTTTGGATATAGAAATTAACGTAATAAATTTTGTAATTAATGGGCGCTACTGAAGGCAGTTCTTTAATTTTTTACTAATGGACGGTACTAAGAATGTGTCTAAAATCTCTTGCTTATTTTGGATATAGAAATTAACGTAATAAATTTTGTAATTAATGGACGCTACTGAAGGCAGTTCTTTAATTTTTTACTAATGGACGGTACTAAGAAAGTGTCTAAAACCTCTTGCTTATTTTGAATATTTAAATTAACGTAATACATTTTGTAATTAATGGACGCTACTAAAGGCAGTTTTTAATTTTTTACTAAAGGACGGTACTAAGAATGTGTCTAAAATCTCTTGCTTATTTTGAATATTTAAATTAACGTATTAAATTTTTTAAATAATGGACGCTACTGAAGGCAGTTCTTTAATTTTTTACTAATTTACGGTACTTAGAATGTGTCTAAAATCTCTTGCTTATTTTGGATATAGAAATTAACGTAATAAATTTTGTAATTAATGGACGCTACTGAAGGCAGTTCTTTAATTTTTTACTAATGGACGGTACTAAGAATGTGTCTAAAATCTCTTGCTTATTTTGAATATTTAAATTAACGTATTAAATTTTTTAAATAATGGACGCTACTGAAGGCAGTTCTTTAATTTTTTACTAATGGACGGTACTTAGAATGTGTCTAAAATCTCGTGCTTATTTTGGATATAGAAATTAACGTAATAAATTTTGCAATTAATGGACGCTACTGAAGGCAGTTCTTTAATTTTTTTCTAATGGACGGTACTAAGAATGTGTCTAAAATCTCTTGCTTATTTTGAATATTTAAATTAACGTATTAAATTTTTTAAATAATGGACGCTACTGAAGGCAGTTCTTTAATTTTTTACTAATTTACGGTACTTAGAATGTGTCTAAAATCTCTTGCTTATTTTGGATATAGAAATTAACGTAATAAATTTTGTAATTAATGGACGCTACTGAAGGCAGTTCTTTAATTTTTTACTAATGGACGGTACTAAGAATGTGTCTAAAATCTCTTGCTTATTTTGAATATTTAAATTAACGTATTAAATTTTTTAAATAATGGACGCTACTGAAGGCAGTTCTTTAATTTTTTACTAATGGACGGTACTTAGAATGTGTCTAAAATCTCGTGCTTATTTTGGATATAGAAATTAACGTAATAAATTTTGCAATTAATGGACGCTACTGAAGGCAGTTCTTTAATTTTTTACTAATGGACGGTACTAAGAATGTGTCTAAAATCTCTTGCTTATTTTGAATATTTAAATTAACGTATTAAATTTTTTAAATAATGGACGCTACTGAAGGCAGTTCTTTAATTTTTTACTAATGGACGGTACTTAGAATGTGTCTAAAATCTCTTGCTTATTTTGGATATAGAAATTAACGTAATAAATTTTGTAATTAATGGGCGCTACTGAAGGCAGTTCTTTAATTTTTTACTAATGGACGGTACTAAGAATGTGTCTAAAATCTCTTGCTTATTTTGGATATAGAAATTAACGTAATAAATTTTGTAATTAATGGACGCTACTGAAGGCAGTTCTTTAATTTTTTACTAATGGACGGTACTTAGAATGTGTCTAAAATCTCTTGCTTATTTTGGATATAGAAATTAACGTAATAAATTTTGTAATTAATGGGCGCTACTGAAGGCAGTTTTTTAATTTTTTACTAATGGACGGTACTAAGAATGTGTCTAAAATCTCTTGCTTATTTTGAATATTTAAATTAACGTATTAAATTTTTTAAATAATGGACGCTACTGAAGGCAGTTCTTTAATTTTTTACTAATTTACGGTACTTAGAATGTGTCTAAAATCTCTTGCTTATTTTGGATATAGAAATTAACGTAATAAATTTTGTAATTAATGGACGCTACTGAAGGCAGTTCTTTAATTTTTTACTAATGGACGGTACTAAGAATGTGTCTAAAATCTCTTGCTTATTTTGAATATTTAAATTAACGTATTAAATTTTTTAAATAATGGACGCTACTGAAGGCAGTTCTTTAATTTTTTACTAATGGACGGTACTTAGAATGTGTCTAAAATCTCGTGCTTATTTTGGATATAGAAATTAACGTAATAAATTTTGCAATTAATGGACGCTACTGAAGGCAGTTCTTTAATTTTTTACTAATGGACGGTACTAAGAATGTGTCTAAAATCTCTTGCTTATTTTGAATATTTAAATTAACGTATTAAATTTTTTAAATAATGGACGCTACTGAAGGCAGTTCTTTAATTTTTTACTAATGGACGGTACTTAGAATGTGTCTAAAATCTCGTGCTTATTTTGGATATAGAAATTAACGTAATAAATTTTGCAATTAATGGACGCTACTGAAGGCAGTTCTTTAATTTTTTTCTAATGGACGGTACTAAGAATGTGTCTAAAATCTCTTGCTTATTTTGAATATTTAAATTAACGTATTAAATTTTTTAAATAATGGACGCTACTGAAGGCAGTTCTTTAATTTTTTACTAATGGACGGTACTTAGAATTTGTCTAAAATCTCTTGCTTATTTTGGATATAGAAATTAACGTAATAAATTTTGTAATTATTGGGCGCTACTGAAGGCAGTTCTTTAATTTTTTACTAATGGACGGTACTAAGAATGTGTCTAAAATCTCTTGCTTATTTTGAATATTTAAATTAACGTATTAAATTTTTTAAATAATGGACGCTACTGAAGGCAGTTCTTTAATTTTTTACTAATGGACGGTACTTAGAATGTGTCTAAAATCTCTTGCTTATTTTGGATATAGAAATTAACGTAATAAATTTTGTAATTAATGGGCGCTACTGAAGGCAGTTCTTTAATTTTTTACTAATGGACGGTACTAAGAATGTGTCTAAAATCTCTTGCTTATTTTGAATATTTAAATTAACGTATTAAATTTTTTAAATAATGGACGCTACTGAAGGCAGTTCTTTAATTTTTTACTAATGGACGGTACTTAGAATGTGTCTAAAATCTCTTGCTTATTTTGGATATAGAAATTAACGTAATAAATTTTGTAATTAATGGACGCTACTGAAGGCAGTTCTTTAATTTTTTACTAATGGACGGTACTAAGAATGTGTCTAAAATCTCTTGCTTATTTTGAATATTTAAATTAACGTAATACATTTTGTAATTAATGGACGCTACTGAAGGCAGTTCTTTAATTTTTTACTAATGGACGGTACTTAGAATGTGTCTAAAATCTCTTGCTTATTTTGGATATAGAAATTAACGTAAGAAATTTTGTAAAATTTGGACGCTACTGAAGGCAGTTCTTTAATTTTTTACTAATGGACGGTACTAAGAATGTGTCTAAAATCTCTTGCTTATTTTGAATATTTAAATTAACGTATTAAATTTTTTAAATAATGGACGCTACTGAAGGCAGTTCTTTAATTTTTTACTAATGGACGGTACTTAGAATGTGTCTAAAATCTCTTGCTTATTTTGGATATAGAAATTAACGTAAGAAATTTTGTAAAATTTGGACGCTACTGAAGGCAGTTCTTTAATTTTTTACTAATGGACGGTACTAAGAATGTGTCTAAAATCTCTTGCTTATTTTGAATATTTAAATTAACGTATTAAATTTTTTAAATAATGGACGCTACTGAAGGCAGTTCTTTAATTTTTTACTAATGGACGGTACTAAGAATGTGTCTAAAATCTCTTGCTTATTTTGAATATTTAAATTAACGTAATACATTTTGTAATTAATGGACGCTACTGAAGGCAGTTCTTTAATTTTTTACTAATGGACGGTACTAAGAATGTGTCTAAAATCTCTTGCTTATTTTGAATATTTAAATTAACGTAATACATTTTGTAATTAATGGACGCTACTGAAGGCAGTTCTTTAATTTTTTACTAATGGACGGTACTTAGAATGTGTCTAAAATCTCTTGCTTATTTTGGATATAGAAATTAACGTAAGAAATTTTGTAAAATTTGGACGCTACTGAAGGCAGTTCTTTAATTTTTTACTAATGGACGGTACTAAGAATGTGTCTAAAATCTCTTGCTTATTTTGAATATTTAAATTAACGTATTAAATTTTTTAAATAATGGACGCTACTGAAGGCAGTTCTTTAATTTTTTACTAATGGACGGTACTAAGAATGTGTCTAAAATCTCTTGCTTATTTTGAATATTTAAATTAACGTATTAAATTTTTTAAATAATGGACGCTACTGAAGGCAGTTCTTTAATTTTTTACTAATGGACGGTACTAAGAATGTGTCTAAAATCTCGTGCTTATTTTGGATATAGAAATTAACGTAATAAATTTTGCAATTAATGGACGCTACTGAAGGCAGTTCTTTAATTTTTTACTAATGGACGGTACTTAGAATGTGTCTAAAATCTCTTGCTTATTTTGAATATTTAAATTAACGTAATAAATTTTGCAATTAATGGACGCTACTGAAGGCAGTTCTTTAATTTTTTACTAATGGACGGTACTAAGAATGTGTCTAAAATCTCTTGCTTATTTTGAATATTTAAATTAACGTAATACATTTTGTAATTAATGGACGCTACTGAAGGCAGTTCTTTAATTTTTTACTAATGGACGGTACTTAGAATGTGTCTAAAATCTCTTGCTTATTTTGGATATAGAAATTAACGTAAGAAATTTTGTAAAATTTGGACGCTACTGAAGGCAGTTCTTTAATTTTTTACTAATGGACGGTACTAAGAATGTGTCTAAAATCTCTTGCTTATTTTGAATATTTAAATTAACGTATTAAATTTTTTAAATAATGGACGCTACTGAAGGCAGTTCTTTAATTTTTTACTAATGGACGGTACTAAGAATGTGTCTAAAATCTCTTGCTTATTTTGAATATTTAAATTAACGTATTAAATTTTTTAAATAATGGACGCTACTGAAGGCAGTTCTTTAATTTTTTACTAATGGACGGTACTAAGAATGTGTCTAAAATCTCGTGCTTATTTTGGATATAGAAATTAACGTAATAAATTTTGCAATTAATGGACGCTACTGAAGGCAGTTCTTTAATTTTTTACTAATGGACGGTACTTAGAATGTGTCTAAAATCTCTTGCTTATTTTGGATATAGAAATTAACGTAATAAATTTTGTAATTATTGGACGCTACTGAAGGCAGTTCTTTAATTTTTTACTAATGGACGGTACTTAGAATGTGTCTAAAATCTCTTGCTTATTTTGGATATAGAAATTAACGTAATAAATTTTGTAATTAATGGACGCTACTGAAGGCAGTTCTTTAATTTTTTACTAATGGACGGTACTAAGAATGTGTCTAAAATCTCTTGCTTATTTTGAATATTTAAATTAACGTATTAAATTTTTTAAATAATGGACGCTACTGAAGGCAGTTTTTTAATTTTTTACTAATGGACGGTACTTAGAATGTGTCTAAAATCTCTTGCTTATTTTGGATATAGAAATTAACGTAATAAATTTTGTAATTAATGGACGCTACTGAAGGCAGTTCTTTAATTTTTTACTAATGGACGGTACTAAGAATGTGTCTAAAATCTCTTGCTTATTTTGAATATTTAAATTAACGTAATACATTTTGTAATTAATGGACGCTACTGAAGGCAGTTCCTTAATTTTTTACTAATGGACGGTACTTAGAATGTGTCTAAAATCTCTTGCTTATTTTGAATATTTAAATTAACGTAATAAATTTTGTAATTAATGGACGCTACTGAAGGCAGTTCTTTAATTTTTTACTAATGGACGGTACTAAGAAAGTGTCTAAAACCTCTTGCTTATTTTGAATATTTAAATTAACGTAATACGTTTTGTAATTAATGGACGCTACTGAAGGCAGTTCCTTAATTTTTTACTAATGGACGGTACTTAGAATGTGTCTAAAATCTCTTGCTTATTTTGAATATTTAAATTAACGTAATACATTTTGTAATTAATGGACGCTACTGAAGGCAGTTCTTTAATTTTTTACTAATGGACGGTACTAAGAAAGTGTCTAAAACCTCTTGCTTATTTTGAATATTTAAATTAACGTAATACGTTTTGTAATTAATGGACGCTACTGAAGGCAGTTCCTTAATTTTTTACTAATGGACGGTACTTAGAATGTGTCTAAAATCTCTTGCTTATTTTGGATATAGAAATTAACGTAATAAATTTTGTAATTAATGGACGCTACTGAAGGCAGTTCTTTAATTTTTTACTAATGGACGGTACTAAGAAAGTGTCTAAAACCTCTTGCTTATTTTGAATATTTAAATTAACGTAATACGTTTTGTAATTAATGGACGCTACTGAAGGCAGTTCCTTAATTTTTTACTAATGGACGGTACTTAGAATGTGTCTAAAATCTCTTGCTTATTTTGAATATTTAAATTAACGTAATACATTTTGTAATTAATGGACGCTACTGAAGGCAGTTCTTTAATTTTTTACTGATGGACGGTACTAAGAATGTGTCTAAAATCTCTTGCTCATTTTGAATATTTAAATTAACGTAATACATTTTGTAATTAATGGACGCTACTGAAGGCAGTTTTTTAATTTTTTACTAATGGACGGTACTAAGAATGTGTCTAAAATTTCTTGCTTATTTTGAATATTTAAATTAACGTATTAAATTTTTTAAATAATGGACGCTACTGAAGGCAGTTCTTTAATTTTTTACTAATGGACGGTACATAGAATGTGTCTAAAATCTCTTGCTTATTTTGGATATAGAAATTAACGTAATAAATTTTGTAATTAATGGACGCTACTGAAGGCAGTTCTTTAATTTTTTACTAATGGACGGTACTAAGAATGTGTCTAAAATCTCTTGCTTATTTTGAATATTTAAATTAACGTATTAAATTTGTTAAATAATGGACGCTACTGAAGGCAGTTCTTTAATTTTTTACTAATGGACGGTACTTAGAATGTGTCTAAAATCTCTTGCTTATTTTGGAAATAGAAATTAACGTAATAAATTTTGTAATTAATGGACGCTACTGAAGGCAGTTCTTTAATTTTTTACTAATGGACGGTACTAAGAATGTGTCTAAAATCTCTTGCTTATTTTGAATATTTAAATTAACGTAATACATTTTGTAATTAATGGACGCTACTGAAGGCAGTTCTTTAATTTTTTACTAATGGACGGTACTAAGAATGTGTCTAAAATCTCTTGCTTATTTTGAATATTTAAATTAACGTATTAAATTTGTTAAATAATGGACGCTACTGAAGGCAGTTCTTTAATTTTTTACTAATGGACGGTACTTAGAATCTGTCTAAAATCTCTTGCTTATTTTGGATATAGAAATTAACGTAATAAATTTTGTAATTATTGGACGCTACTGAAGGCAGTTCTTTAATTTTTTACTAATGGACGGTACTAAGAATGTGTCTAAAATCTCTTGCTTATTTTGAATATTTAAATTAACGTATTAAATTTTTTAAATAATGGACGCTACTGAAGGCAGTTCTTTAATTTTTTACTAATGGACGGTACTTAGAATGTGTCTAAAATCTCTTGCTTATTTTGGAAATAGAAATTAACGTAATAAATTTTGTAATTAATGGACGCTACTGAAGGCAGTTCTTTAATTTTTTACTAATGGACGGTACTAAGAATGTGTCTAAAATCTCTTGCTTATTATGGATATTTAAATTAACGTATTAAATTTTGTAATTAATGGACGCTACTGAAGGCAGTTCTTTAATTTTTTACTAATGGACGGTACTTAGAATTAATTACATTTTGTAATTAATGGACGCTACTGAAGGCAGTTCTTTAATTTTTTACTAATGGACGGTACTAAGAATGTGTCTAAAATCTCTTGCTTATTTTGAATATTTAAATTAACGTATTAAATTTTTTAAATAATGGACGCTACTGAAGGCAGTTCTTTAATTTTTTACTAATGGACGGTACTTAGAATGTGTCTAAAATCTCTTGCTTATTTTGGATATAGAAATTAACGTAATAATTTTGTAATTAATGGACGCTACTGAAGGCAGTTCCTTAATTTTTTACTAATGGACGGTACTAAGAATGTGTCTAAAATCTCTTGCTTATTTTGAATATTTAAATTAACGTATTAAATTTTTTAAATAATGGACGCTACTGAAGGCAGTTCTTTAATTTTTTACTAATGGACGGTACTTAGAATGTGTCTAAAATCTCTTGCTTATTTTGGATATAGAAATTAACGTAATAAATTTTGTAATTAATGGACGCTACTGAAGGCAGTTCTTTAATTTTTTACTAATGGACGGTACTTAGAATCTGTCTAAAATCTCTTGCTTATTTTGGATATAGAAATTAACGTAATAAATTTTGTAATTATTGGACGCTACTGAAGGCAGTTCTTTAATTTTTTACTAATGGACGGTACTAAGAATGTGTCTAAAATCTCTTGCTTATTTTGAATATTTAAATTAACGTATTAAATTTTTTAAATAATGGACGCTACTGAAGGCAGTTCTTTAATTTTTTACTAATGGACGGTACTTAGAATGTGTCTAAAATCTCTTGCTTATTTTGGATATAGAAATTAACGTATTAAATTTTTTAAATAATGGACGCTACTGAAGGCAGTTCTTTAATTTTTTACTAATGGACGGTACTTAGAATGTGTCTAAAATCTCTTGCTTATTTTGGAAATAGAAATTAACGTAATAAATTTTGTAATTAATGGACGCTACTGAAGGCAGTTCTTTAATTTTTTACTAATGGACGGTACTAAGAATGTGTCTAAAATCTCTTGCTTATTATGGATATTTAAATTAACGTATTAAATTTTGTAATTAATGGACGCTACTGAAGGCAGTTCTTTAATTTTTTACTAATGGACGGTACTTAGAATTAATTACATTTTGTAATTAATGGACGCTACTGAAGGCAGTTCTTTAATTTTTTACTAATGGACGGTACTAAGAATGTGTCTAAAATCTCTTGCTTATTTTGAATATTTAAATTAACGTATTAAATTTTTTAAATAATGGACGCTACTGAAGGCAGTTCTTTAATTTTTTACTAATGGACGGTACTAAGAATGTGTCTAAAATCTCTTGCTTATTATAGATATTTAAATTAACGTATTAAATTTTTTAAATAATGGACGCTACTGAAGGCAGTTCTTTAATTTTTTACTAATGGACGGTACTTAGAATGTGTCTAAAATCTCTTGCTTATTTTGGATATAGAAATTAACGTAATAAATTTTGTAATTAATGGACGCTACTGAAGGCAGTTCTTTAATTTTTTACTAATGGACGGTACTAAGAAAGTGTCTAAAACCTCTTGCTTATTTTGAATATTTAAATTAACGTAATATATTTTGTAATTAATGGACGCTACTGAAGGCAGTTCTTTAATTTTTTACTAATGGACGGTACTAAGAAAGTGTCTAAAACCTCTTGCTTATTTTGAATATTTAAATTAACGTAATACATTTTGTAATTAATGGACGCTACTGAAAGCAGTTCCTTAATTTTTTACTAATGGACGGTACTTAGAATGTGTCTAAAATCTCTTGCTTATTTTGAATATTTAAATTAACGTAATATATTTTGTAATTAATGGACGCTACTGAAGGCAGTTCCTTAATTTTTTACTAATGGACGGTACTTAGAATGTGTCTAAAATCTCTTGCTTATTTTGAATATTTAAATTAACGTAATACATTTTGTAATTAATGGACGCTACTGAAGGCAGTTCTTTAATTTTTTACTAATGGACGGTACTAAGAAAGTGTCTAAAACCTCTTGCTTATTTTGAATATTTAAATTAACGTAATATATTTTGTAATTAATGGACGCTACTGAAGGCAGTTCCTTAATTTTTTACTAATGGACGGTACTTAGAATGTGTCTAAAATCTCTTGCTTATTTTGGAAATAGAAATTAACGTAATAAATTTTGTAATTAATGGACGCTACTGAAGGCAGTTCTTTAATTTTTTTAGTAATGGACGGTACTAAGAATGTGTCTAAAATCTCTTGCTTATTATGGATATTTAAATTAACGTATTAAATTTTGTAATTAATGGACGCTACTGAAGGCAGTTCTTTAATTTTTTACTAATGGACGGTACTTAGAATTAATTACATTTTGTAATTAATGGACGCTACTGAAGGCAGTTCTTTAATTTTTTACTAATGGACGGTACTTAGAATGTGTCTAAAATCTCTTGCTTATTTTGGATATAGAAATTAACGTAATAAATTTTGTAATTAATGGACGCTACTGAAGGCAGTTCTTTAATTTTTTACTAATGGACGGTACTAAGAATGTGTCTAAAATCTCTTGCTTATTTTGAATATTTAAATTAACGTAATACATTTTGTAATTAATGGACGCTACTGAAGGCAGTTCCTTAATTTTTTACTAATGGACGGTACTTAGAATGTGTCTAAAATCTCTTGCTTATTTTGAATATTTAAATTAACGTAATACATTTTGTAATTAATGGACGCTACTGAAGGCAGTTCCTTAATTTTTTACTAATGGACGGTACTTAGAATGTGTCTAAAATCTCTTGCTTATTTTGGATATAGAAATTAACGTAATAAATTTTGTAATTAATGGACGCTACTGAAGGCAGTTCTTTAATTTTTTACTAATGAACGGTACTAAGAATGTGTCTAAAATCTCTTGCTTATTATGGATATTTAAATTAACGTATTAAATTTTTTAAATAATGGACGCTACTGAAGGCAGTTCTTCAATTTTTTACTAATGGACGGTACTAAGAATGTGTCTAAAATCTCTTGCTTATTTTGAATATTTAAATTAACGTATTAAATTTTTTAAATAATGGACGCTACTGAAGGCAGTTCTTCAATTTTTTACTAATGGACGGTACTAAGAATGTGTCTAAAATCTCTTGCTTATTTTGAATATTTAAATTAACGTATTAAATTTTTTAAATAATGGACGCTACTGAAGGCAGTTCCTTAATTTTTTACTAATGGACGGTACTTAGAATGTGTCTAAAATCTCTTGCTTATTTTGGAAATAGAAATTAACGTAATAAATTTTGTAATTAATGGACGCTACTGAAGGCAGTTCTTTAATTTTTTTAGTAATGGACGGTACTAAGAATGTGTCTAAAATCTCTTGCTTATTATGGATATTTAAATTAACGTATTAAATTTTGTAATTAATGGACGCTACTGAAGGCAGTTCTTTAATTTTTTACTAATGGACGGTACTTAGAATTAATTACATTTTGTAATTAATGGACGCTACTGAAGGCAGTTCTTTAATTTTTTACTAATGGACGGTACTTAGAATGTGTCTAAAATCTCTTGCTTATTTTGGATATAGAAATTAACGTAATAAATTTTGTAATTAATGGACGCTACTGAAGGCAGTTCTTTAATTTTTTACTAATGGACGGTACTAAGAATGTGTCTAAAATCTCTTGCTTATTTTGAATATTTAAATTAACGTAATACATTTTGTAATTAATGGACGCTACTGAAGGCAGTTCCTTAATTTTTTACTAATGGACGGTACTTAGAATGTGTCTAAAATCTCTTGCTTATTTTGAATATTTAAATTAACGTAATACATTTTGTAATTAATGGACGCTACTGAAGGCAGTTCTTTAATTTTTTACTAATGGACGGTACTTAGAATGTGTCTAAAATCTCTTGCTTATTTTGGATATAGAAATTAACGTATTAAATTTTGTAATTAATGGACGCTACTGAAGGCAGTTCTTTAATTTTTTACTAATGAACGGTACTAAGAATGTGTCTAAAATCTCTTGCTTATTATGGATATTTAAATTAACGTATTAAATTTTTTAAATAATGGACGCTACTGAAGGCAGTTCTTCAATTTTTTACTAATGGACGGTACTAAGAATGTGTCTAAAATCTCTTGCTTATTTTGAATATTTAAATTAACGTATTAAATTTTTTAAATAATGGACGCTACTGAAGGCAGTTCTTCAATTTTTTACTAATGGACGGTACTTAGAATGTGTCTAAAATCTCTTGCTTATTTTGGATATAGAAATTAACGTATTAAATTTTGTAATTAATGGACGCTACTGAAGGCAGTTCTTTAATTTTTTACTAATGGACGGTACTAAGAAAGTGTCTAAAACCTCTTGCTTATTTTGAATATTTAAATTAACGTAATATATTTTGTAATTAATGGAAGCTACTGAAGGCAGTTCCTTAATTTTTTACTAATGGACGGTACTTAGAATGTGTCTTAAATCTCTTGCTTATTTTGAATATTTAAATTAACGTAATACATTTTGTAATTAATGGACGCTACTGAAGGCAGTTCCTTAATTTTTTACTAATGGACGGTACTTAGAATGTGTCTAAAACCTCTTGCTTATTTTGAATATTTAAATTAACGTAATACATTTTGTAATTAATGGACGCTACTGAAGGCAGTTCTTTAATTTTTTACTAATGGACGGTACTAAGAAAGTGTCTAAAACCTCTTGCTTATTTTGAATATTTAAATTAACGTAATATATTTTGTAATTAATGGACGCTACTGAAGGCAGTTCCTTAATTTTTTACTAATGGACGGTACTAAGAATGTGTCTAAAATCTCTTGCTTATTTTGAATATTTAAATTAACGTAATACATTTTGTAATTAATGGACGCTACTGCAGGCAGTTCTTTAATTTTTTACTAATGGACGGTACTAAGAATGTGTCTAAAATCTCTTGCTTATTTTGAATATTTAAATTAACGTAATACATTTTGTAATTAATGGACGCTACTGAAGGCAGTTCTTCAATTTTTTACTAATGGACGGTACTTAGAATGTGTCTAAAATCTCTTGCTTATTTTGGATATAGAAATTAACGTAATAAATTTTGTAATTAATGGACGCTACTGAAGGCAGTTCTTTATTTTTTTACTAATGGACGGTACTAAGAATGTGTCTAAAATCTCTTGCTTATTTTGAATATTTAAATTAACGTAATACATTTTGTAATTAATGGACGCTACTGAAGGCAGTTCTTTATTTTTTTACTAATGGACGGTACTAAGAATGTATCTAAAATCTCTTGGTTATTTTGAATATTTAAATTAACGTAATACATTTTGTAATTAATGGACGCTACTGAAGGCAGTTCTTTAATTTTTTACTAATGGACGGTACTAAGAATGTGTCTAAAATCTCTTGCTTATTTTGAATATTTAAATTAACGTAATACATTTTGTAATTAATGGACGCTACTGAATGCAGTTCTTTAATTTTTTACTAATGGACGGTACTAAGAATGTGTCTAAAATCTCTTGCTTATTTTGAATATTTAAATTAACGTAATAAATTTTGTAATTAATGGACGCTACTGAAGGCAGTTCCTTAATTTTTTACTAATGGACGGTACTAAGAATGTGTCTAAAATCTCTTGCTTATTTTGAATATTTAAATTAACGTAATACATTTTGTAATTAATGGACGCTACTGAAGGCAGTTCCTTAATTTTTTACTAATGGACGGTACTAAGAATGTGTCTAAAATCTCTTGCTTATTTTGAATATTTAAATTAACGTAATACATTTTGTAATTAATGGACGCTACTGAAGGCAGTTCCTTAATTTTTTACTAATGGACGGTACTTAGAATGTGTCTAAAATCTCTTGCTTATTTTGAATATTTAAATTAACGTAATAAATTTTGTAATTAATGGACGCTACTGAAGGCAGTTCCTTAATTTTTTACTAATGGACGGTACTAAGAATGTGTCTAAAATCTCTTGCTTATTTTGAATATTTAAATTAACGTAATACATTTTGTAATTAATGGACGCTACTGAAGGCAGTTCCTTAATTTTTTACTAATGGACGGTACTTAGAATGTGTCTAAAATCTCTTGCTTATTTTGAATATTTAAATTAACGTAATACATTTTGTAATTAATGGACGCTACTGAAGGCAGTTCCTTAATTTTTTACTAATGGACGGTACTTAGAATGTGTCTAAAATCTCTTGCTTATTTTGAATATTTAAATTAACGTAATACATTTTGTAATTAATGGACGCTACTGAATGCAGTTCTTTAATTTTTTACTAATGGACGGTACTAAGAATGTGTCTAAAATCTCTTGCTTATTTTGAATATTTAAATTAACGTAATAAATTTTGTAATTAATGGACGCTACTGAAGGCAGTTCTTTAATTTTTTACTAATGAACGGTACTAAGAATGTGTCTAAAATCTCTTGCTTATTATGGATATTTAAATTAACGTATTAAATTTTTTAAATAATGGACGCTACTGAAGGCAGTTCTTTAATTTTTTACTAATGGACGGTACTAAGAATGTGTCTAAAATCTCTTGCTTATTATGGATATTTAAATTAACGTATTAAATTTTGTAATTAATGGACGCTACTGAAGGCAGTTCCTTAATTTTTTACTAATGGACGGTACTAAGAATGTGTCTAAAATCTCTTGCTTATTTTGAATATTTAAATTAACGTAATACATTTTGTAATTAATGGACGCTACTGAAGGCAGTTCCTTAATTTTTTACTAATGGACGGTACTTAGAATGTGTCTAAAATCTCTTGCTTATTTTGAATATTTAAATTAACGTAATACATTTTGTAATAAATGGACGCTACTGAAGGCAGTTCTTTAATTTTTTACTAATGGACGGTACTAAGAATGTGTTTAAAATCTCTTGCTTATTTTGTATATTTAAATTAACGTATTAAATTTTTTAAATAATGGACGCTACTGAAGGCAGTTCTTCAATTTTTTACTAATGGACGGTACTAAGAATGTGTCTAAAATCTCTTGCTTATTTTGAATATTTAAATTAACGTAATACATTTTGTAATTAATGGACGCTACTGAAGGCAGTTCCTTAATTTTTTACTAATGGACGGTACTTAGAATGTGTCTAAAATCTCTTGCTTATTTTGAATATTTAAATTAACGTAATACATTTTGTAATAAATGGACGCTACTGAAGGCAGTTCTTTAATTTTTTACTAATGGACGGTACTAAGAATGTGTCTAAAATCTCTTGCTTATTTTGAATATTTAAATTAACGTAATACATTTTGTAATTAATGGACGCTACTGAAGGCAGTTCTTTAATTTTTTACTAATGAACGGTACTAAGAATGTGTCTAAAATCTCTTGCTTATTATGGATATTTAAATTAACGTATTAAATTTTTTAAATAATGGACGCTACTGAAGGCAGTTCTTTAATTTTTTACTAATGAACGGTACTAAGAATGTGTCTAAAATCTCTTGCTTATTATGGATATTTAAATTAACGTATTAAATTTTGTAATTAATGGACGCTACTGAAGGCAGTTCCTTAATTTTTTACTAATGGACGGTACTAAGAATGTGTCTAAAATCTCTTGCTTATTTTGAATATTTAAATTAACGTAATACATTTTGTAATTAATGGACGCTACTGAAGGCAGTTCCTTAATTTTTTACTAATGGACGGTACTTAGAATGTGTCTAAAATCTCTTGCTTATTTTGAATATTTAAATTAACGTAATACATTTTGTAATTAATGGACGCTACTGAAGGCAGTTCTTTAATTTTTTACTAATGGACGGTACTTAGAATGTGTCTAAAATCTCTTGCTTATTTTGGATATAGAAATTAACGTATTAAATTTTGTAATTAATGGACGCTACTGAAGGCAGTTCTTTAATTTTTTACTAATGAACGGTACTAAGAATGTGTCTAAAATCTCTTGCTTATTATGGAAATTTAAATTAACGTATTAAATTTTTTAAATAATGGACGCTACTGAAGGCAGTTCTTTAATTTTTTACTAATGGACGGTACTAAGAATGTGTCTAAAATCTCTTGCTTATTTTGAATATTTAAATTAACGTAATACATTTTGTAATTAATGGACGCTACTGAAGGCAGTTCTTCAATTTTTTACTAATGGACGGTACTAAGAATGTGTCTAAAATCTCTTGCTTATTTTGGATATAGAAATTAACGTATTAAATTTTGTAATTAATGGACGCTACTGAAGGCAGTTCTTTAATTTTTTACTAATGGACGGTACTAAGAATGTGTCTAAAATCTCTTGCTTATTTTGAATATTTAAATTAACGTAATACATTTTGTAATTAATGGACGCTACTGAAGGCAGTTCTTTAATTTTTTACTAATGGACGGTACTTAGAATGTGTCTAAAATCTCTTGCTTAATTTGGATATAGAAATTAACGTATTAAATTTTGTAATTAATGGACGCTACTGAAGGCAGTTCTTTAATTTTTTACTAATGAACGGTACTAAGAATGTGTCTAAAATCTCTTGCTTATTATGGATATTTAAATTAACGTATTAAATTTTTTAAATAATGGACGCTACTGAAGGCAGTTCTTTAATTTTTTACTAATGGACGGTACTAAGAATGTGTCTAAAAACACTTGCTTATTTTGAATATTTAAATTAACGTAATACATTTTGTAATTAATGGACGCTACTGAAGGCAGTTCCTTAATTTTTTACTAATGGACGGTACTTAGAATGTGTCTAAAATCTCTTGCTTATTTTGGATATAGAAATTAACGTATTAAATTTTGTAATTAATGGACGCTACTGAAGGCAGTTCTTTAATTTTTTACTAATGAACGGTACTAAGAATGTGTCTAAAATCTCTTGCTTATTATGGATATTTAAATTAACGTATTAAATTTTTTAAATAATGGACGCTACTGAAGGCAGTTCTTTAATTTTTTACTAATGAACGGTACTAAGAATGTGTCTAAAATCTCTTGCTTATTATGGATATTTAAATTAACGTATTAAATTTTGTAATTAATGGACGCTACTGAAGGCAGTTCCTTAATTTTTTACTAATGGACGGTACTAAGAATGTGTCTAAAATCTCTTGCTTATTTTGAATATTTAAATTAACGTAATACATTTTGTAATTAATGGACGCTACTGAAGGCAGTTCCTTAATTTTTTACTAATGGACGGTACTTAGAATGTGTCTAAAATCTCTTGCTTATTTTGAATATTTAAATTAACGTAATACATTTTGTAATTAATGGACGCTACTGAAGGCAGTTCTTTAATTTTTTACTAATGGACGGTACTTAGAATGTGTCTAAAATCTCTTGCTTATTTTGGATATAGAAATTAACGTATTAAATTTTGTAATTAATGGACGCTACTGAAGGCAGTTCTTTAATTTTTTACTAATGAACGGTACTAAGAATGTGTCTAAAATCTCTTGCTTATTATGGATATTTAAATTAACGTATTAAATTTTTTAAATAATGGACGCTACTGAAGGCAGTTCTTCAATTTTTTACTAATGGACGGTACTAAGAATGTGTCTAAAATCTCTTGCTTATTTTGAATATTTAAATTAACGTAATACATTTTGTAATTAATGGACGCTACTGAAGGCAGTTCCTTAATTTTTTACTAATGGACGGTACTTAGAATGTGTCTAAAATCTCTTGCTTATTTTGAATATTTAAATTAACGTAATACATTTTGTAATAAATGGACGCTACTGAAGGCAGTTCTTTAATTTTTTACTAATGGACGGTACTAAGAATGTGTCTAAAATCTCTTGCTTATTTTGAATATTTAAATTAACGTAATACATTTTGTAATTAATGGACGCTACTGAAGGCAGTTCTTTAATTTTTTACTAATGAACGGTACTAAGAATGTGTCTAAAATCTCTTGCTTATTATGGATATTTAAATTAACGTATTAAATTTTTTAAATAATGGACGCTACTGAAGGCAGTTCTTTAATTTTTTACTAATGAACGGTACTAAGAATGTGTCTAAAATCTCTTGCTTATTATGGATATTTAAATTAACGTATTAAATTTTTTAAATAATGGACGCTACTGAAGGCAGTTCTTCAATTTTTTACTAATGGACGGTACTAAGAATGTGTCTAAAATCTCTTGCTTATTTTGAATATTTAAATTAACGTAATACATTTTGTAATTAATGGACGCTACTGAAGGCAGTTCCTTAATTTTTTACTAATGGACGGTACTTAGAATGTGTCTAAAATCTCTTGCTTATTTTGAATATTTAAATTAACGTAATACATTTTGTAATTAATGGACGCTACTGAAGGCAGTTCTTTAATTTTTTACTAATGGACGGTACTTAGAATGTGTCTAAAATCTCTTGCTTATTTTGGATATAGAAATTAACGTATTAAATTTTGTAATTAATGGACGCTACTGAAGGCAGTTCTTTAATTTTTTACTAATGAACGGTACTAAGAATGTGTCTAAAATCTCTTGCTTATTATGGATATTTAAATTAACGTATTAAATTTTTTAAATAATGGACGCTACTGAAGGCAGTTCTTTAATTTTTTACTAATGGACGGTACTAAGAATGTGTCTAAAATCTCTTGCTTATTTTGAATATTTAAATTAACGTAATAAATTTTGTAATTAATGGACACTACTGAAGGCAGTTCTTTAATTTTTTACTAATGGACGGTACTAAGAATGTGTCTAAAATCTCTTGCTTATTTTGGATATAGAAATTAACGTATTAAATTTTGTAATTAATGGACGCTACTGAAGGCAGTTCTTTAATTTTTTACTAATGAACGGTACTAAGAATGTGTCTAAAATCTCTTGCTTATTATGGATATTTAAATTAACGTATTAAATTTTTTAAATAATGGACGCTACTGAAGGCAGTTCTTTAATTTTTTACTAATGAACGGTACTAAGAATGTGTCTAAAATCTCTTGCTTATTATGGATATTTAAATTAACGTATTAAATTTTGTAATTAATGGACGCTACTGAAGGCAGTTCCTTAATTTTTTACTAATGGACGGTACTAAGAATGTGTCTAAAATCTCTTGCTTATTTTGAATATTTAAATTAACGTAATACATTTTGTAATTAATGGACGCTACTGAAGGCAGTTCCTTAATTTTTTACTAATGGACGGTACTTAGAATGTGTCTAAAATCTCTTGCTTATTTTGAATATTTAAATTAACGTAATACATTTTGTAATAAATGGACGCTACTGAAGGCAGTTCTTTAATTTTTTACTAATGGACGGTACTAAGAATGTGTCTAAAATCTCTTGCTTATTTTGAATATTTAAATTAACGTAATACATTTTGTAATTAATGGACGCTACTGAAGGCAGTTCTTTAATTTTTTACTAATGAACGGTACTAAGAATGTGTCTAAAATCTCTTGCTTATTATGGATATTTAAATTAACGTATTAAATTTTTTAAATAATGGACGCTACTGAAGGCAGTTCTTTAATTTTTTACTAATGAACGGTACTAAGAATGTGTCTAAAATCTCTTGCTTATTATGGATATTTAAATTAACGTATTAAATTTTGTAATTAATGGACGCTACTGAAGGCAGTTCCTTAATTTTTTACTAATGGACGGTACTAAGAATGTGTCTAAAATCTCTTGCTTATTTTGAATATTTAAATTAACGTAATACATTTTGTAATTAATGGACGCTACTGAAGGCAGTTCCTTAATTTTTTACTAATGGACGGTACTTAGAATGTGTCTAAAATCTCTTGCTTATTTTGAATATTTAAATTAACGTAATACATTTTGTAATTAATGGACGCTACTGAAGGCAGTTCTTTAATTTTTTACTAATGGACGGTACTAAGAATGTGTCTAAAAACACTTGCTTATTTTGAATATTTAAATTAACGTAATACATTTTGTAATTAATGGACGCTACTGAAGGCAGTTCCTTAATTTTTTACTAATGGACGGTACTAAGAATGTGTCTAAAATCTCTTGCTTATTTTGAATATTTAAATTAACGTAATACATTTTGTAATTAATGGACGCTACTGAAGGCAGTTCTTTAATTTTTTACTAATGGACGGTACTTAGAATGTGTCTAAAATCTCTTGCTTATTTTGGATATAGAAATTAACGTATTAAATTTTGTAATTAATGGACGCTACTGAAGGCAGTTCTTTAATTTTTTACTAATGAACGGTACTAAGAATGTGTCTAAAATCTCTTGCTTATTATGGATATTTAAATTAACGTATTAAATTTTTTAAATAATGGACGCTACTGAAGGCAGTTCTTTAATTTTTTACTAATGGACGGTACTAAGAATGTGTCTAAAATCTCTTGCTTATTTTGAATATTTAAATTAACGTAATACATTTTGTAATTAATGGACGCTACTGAAGGCAGTTCTTCAATTTTTTACTAATGGACGGTACTAAGAATGTGTCTAAAATCTCTTGCTTATTTTGAATATTTAAATTAACGTATTAAATTTTTTAAATAATGGACGCTACTGAAGGCAGTTCTTCAATTTTTTACTAATGGACGGTACTTAGAATGTGTCTAAAATCTCTTGCTTATTTTGGATATAGAAATTAACGTATTAAATTTTGTAATTAATGGACGCTACTGAAGGCAGTTCTTTAATTTTTTACTAATGGACGGTACTAAGAATGTGTCTAAAATCTCTTGCTTATTTTGGATATAGAAATTAACGTAATAAATTTTGTAATTAATGGACGCTACTGAAGGCAGTTCTTTATTTTTTTACTAATGGACGGTACTAAGAATGTGTCTAAAATCTCTTGCTTATTTTGAATATTTAAATTAACGTAATACATTTTGTAATTAATGGACGCTACTGAAGGCAGTTCTTTATTTTTTTACTAATGGACGGTACTAAGAATGTATCTAAAATCTCTTGGTTATTTTGAATATTTAAATTAACGTAATACATTTTGTAATTAATGGACGCTACTGAAGGCAGTTCTTTAATTTTTTACTAATGGACGGTACTAAGAATGTGTCTAAAATCTCTTGCTTATTTTGAATATTTAAATTAACGTAATACATTTTGTAATTAATGGACGCTACTGAATGCAGTTCTTTAATTTTTTACTAATGGACGGTACTAAGAATGTGTCTAAAATCTCTTGCTTATTTTGAATATTTAGATTAACGTAATAAATTTTGTAATTAATGGACGCTACTGAAGGCAGTTCCTTAATTTTTTACTAATGGACGGTACTAAGAATGTGTCTAAAATCTCTTGCTTATTTTGAATATTTAAATTAACGTAATACATTTTGTAATTAATGGACGCTACTGAAGGCAGTTCCTTAATTTTTTACTAATGGACGGTACTAAGAATGTATCTAAAATCTCTTGGTTATTTTGAATATTTAAATTAACGTAATACATTTTGTAATTAATGGACGCTACTGAAGGCAGTTCTTTAATTTTTTACTAATGGACGGTACTAAGAATGTGTCTAAAATCTCTTGCTTATTTTGAATATTTAAATTAACGTAATACATTTTGTAATTAATGGACGCTACTGAAGGCAGTTCTTTAATTTTTTACTAATGGACGGTACTAAGAATGTGTCTAAAATCTCTTGCTTATTTTGAATATTTAAATTAACGTAATACATTTTGTAATTAATGGACGCTACTGAAGGCAGTTCTTTAATTTTTTACTAATGGACGGTACTAAGAATGTGTCTAAAATCTCTTGCTTATTTTGAATATTTAAATTAACGTAATACATTTTGTAATTAATGGACGCTACTGAAGGCAGTTCTTTAATTTTTTACTAATGGACGGTACTAAGAATGTGTCTAAAAACACTTGC
Source organism: Thelaira solivaga (assembly GCA_947397855.1). Taxonomy (NCBI): domain Eukaryota; kingdom Metazoa; phylum Arthropoda; class Insecta; order Diptera; family Tachinidae; genus Thelaira; species Thelaira solivaga. The sequence continues at coordinate 6,838,168 of OX377615.1, forward strand.
TTATTATGGATATTTAAATTAACGTATTAAATTTTTTAAATAATGGACGCTACTGAAGGCAGTTCTTCAATTTTTTACTAATGGACGGTACTAAGAATGTGTCTAAAATCTCTTGCTTATTTTGAATATTTAAATTAACGTAATACATTTTTTAAATAATGGACGCTACTGAAGGCAGTTCTTCAATTTTTTACTAATGGACGGTACTAAGAATGTGTCTAAAATCTCTTGCTTATTTTGAATATTTAAATTAACGTATTAAATTTTTTAAATAATGGACGCTACTGAAGGCAGTTCTTCAATTTTTTACTAATGGACGGTACTTAGAATGTGTCTAAAATCTCTTGCTTATTTTGGATATAGAAATTAACGTATTAAATTTTGTAATTAATGGACGCTACTGAAGGCAGTTCTTTAATTTTTTACTAATGGACGGTACTAAGAATGTGTCTAAAATCTCTTGCTTATTTTGAATATTTAAATTAACGTAATAAATTTTGTAATTAATGGACGCTACTGAAGGCAGTTCTTTAACTTTTTACTAATGGACGGTACTAAGAACGTGTCTAAAATCTCTTGCTTATTTTGAATATTTAAATTAACGTATTAAATTTTTTAAATAATGGACGCTACTGAAGGCAGTTCTTTAATTTTTTACTAATGGACGGTACTTAGAATGTGTCTAAAATCTCTTGCTTATTTTGGATATAGAAATTAACGTAATAAATTTTGTAATTAATGGACGCTACTGAAGGCAGTTCTTTAATTTTTTACTAATGGACGGTACTAAGAATGTGTCTAAAATCTCTTGCTTATTTTGAATATTTAAATTAACGTAATACATTTTGTAATTAATGGACGCTACTGAAGGCAGTTCTTTAATTTTTTTCTAATGGACGGTACTAAGAATGTGTCTAAAATCTCTTGCTTATTTTGAATATTTAAATTAACGTATTAAATTTTTTAAATAATGGACGCTACTGAAGGCAGTTCTTCAATTTTTTACTAATGGACGGTACTAAGAATGTGTCTAAAATCTCTTGCTTATTTTGAATATTTAAATTAACGTATTAAATTTTTTAAATAATGGAGGCTACTGAAGGCAGTTCTTCAATTTTTTACTAATGGACGGTACTTAGAATGTGTCTAAAATCTCTTGCTTATTTTGGATATAGAAATTAACGTATTAAATTTTGTAATTAATGGACGCTACTGAAGGCATTTCTTTAATTTTTTACTAATGGACGGTACTAAGAATGTGTCTAAAATCTCTTGCTTATTTTGAATATTTAAATTAACGTAATAAATTTTGTAATTAATGGACGCTACTGAAGGCAGTTCTTTAACTTTTTACTAATGGACGGTACTAAGAACGTGTCTAAAATCTCTTGCTTATTTTGAATATTTAAATTAACGTAATACATTTTGTAATTAATGGACGCTACTGAAGGCAGTTCTTTAATTTTTTACTAATGGACGGTACTAAGAATGTGTCTAAAATCTCTTGCTTATTTTGAATATTTAAATTAACGTATTAAATTTTTTAAATAATGGACGCTACTGAAGGCAGTTCTTCAATTTTTTACTAATGGACGGTACTAAGAATGTGTCTAAAATCTCTTGCTTATTTTGAATATTTAAATTAACGTATTAAATTTTTTAAATAATGGACGATACTGAAGGCAGTTCTTTAATTTTTTACTAATGGACGGTACTAAGAATGTGTCTAAAATCTCTTGCTTATTTTGAATATTTAAATTAACGTAATACATTTTGTAATTAATGGACGCTACTGAAGGCAGTTCTTTAATTTTTTACTAATGGACGGTACTAAGAATGTGTCTAAAATCTCTTGCTTATTTTGGATATAGAAATTAACGTATTAAATTTTGTAATTAATGGACGCTACTGAAGGCAGTTCTTTAATTTTTTACTAATGAACGGTACTAAGAATGTGTCTAAAATCTCTTGCTTATTTTGAATATTTAAATTAACGTATTAAATTTTTTAAATAATGGACGCTACTGAAGGCAGTTCTTCAATTTTTTACTAATGGACGGTACTAAGAATGTGTCTAAAATCTCTTGCTTATTTTGAATATTTAAATTAACGTATTAAATTTTTTAAATAATGGACGCTACTGAAGGCAGTTCTTCAATTTTTTACTAATGGACGGTACTTAGAATGTGTCTAAAATCTCTTGCTTATTTTGGATATAGAAATTAACGTATTAAATTTTGTAATTAATGGACGCTACTGAAGGCAGTTCTTTAATTTTTTACTAATGGACGGTACTAAGAATGTGTCTAAAATCTCTTGCTTATTTTGAATATTTAAATTAACGTAATAAATTTTGTAATTAATGGACGCTACTGAAGGCAGTTCTTTAACTTTTTACTAATGGACGGTACTAAGAACGTGTCTAAAATCTCTTGCTTATTTTGAATATTTAAATTAACGTAATACATTTTGTAATAAATGGACGCTACTGAAGGCAGTTCTTTAATTTTTTACTAATGGACGGTACTAAGAATGTGTTTAAAATCTCTTGCTTATTTTGTATATTTAAATTAACGTATTAAATTTTTTAAATAATGGACGCTACTGAAGGCACTTCTTCAATTTTTTACTAATGGACGGTACTAAGAATGTGTCTAAAATCTCTTGCTTATTTTGAATATTTAAATTAACGTAATACATTTTGTAATTAATGGACGCTACTGAAGGCAGTTCTTTAATTTTTTACTAATGGACGGTACTAAGAATGTGTCTAAAATCTCTTGCTTATTTTGAATATTTAAATTAACGTAATAAATTTTGTAATTAATGGACGCTACTGAAGGCAGTTCTTTAACTTTTTACTAATGGACGGTACTAAGAACGTGTCTAAAATCTCTTGCTTATTTTGAATATTTAAATTAACGTAATACATTTTGTAATTAATGGACGCTACTGTAGGCAGTTCTTTAATTTTTTACTAATGGACGGTACTAAGAATGTGTCTAAAATCTCTTGCTTATTTTGAATATTTAAATTAACGTATTAAATTTTTTAAATAATGGACGCTACTGAAGGCAGTTCTTCAATTTTTTACTAATGGACGGTACTAAGAATGTGTCTAAAATCTCTTGCTTATTTTGAATATTTAAATTAACGTATTAAATTTTTTAAATAATGGACGCTACTGAAGGCAGTTCTGCAATTTTTTACTAATGGACGGTACTAAGAATGTGTCTAAAATCTCTTGCTTATTTTGAATATTTAAATTAACGTATTAAATTTTTTAAATAATGGACGCTACTGAAGGCAGTTCTTCAATTTTTTACTAATGGACGGTACTTAGAATGTGTCTAAAATCTCTTGCTTATTTTGGATATAGAAATTAACGTATTAAATTTTGTAATTAATGGACGCTACTGAAGGCAGTTCTTTAATTTTTTACTAATGGACGGTACTAAGAATGTGTCTAAAATCTCTTGCTTATTTTGAATATTTAAATTAACGTATTAAATTTTTTAAATAATAGACGCTACTGAAGGCAGTTCTTTAATTTTTTACTAATGGACGGTACTAAGAATGTGTCTAAAATCTCTTGCTTATTTTGAATATTTAAATTAACGTAATAAATTTTGTAATTAATGGACGCTACTGAAGGCAGTTCTTTAATTTTTTACTAATGGACGGTACTAAGAATGTGTCTAAAATCTCTTGCTTATTTTGAATATTTAAATTAACGTATTAAATTTTTTAAATAATGGACGCTACTGAAGGCAGTTCTTTAATTTTTTACTAATGGACGGTACTAAGAATGTGTCTAAAATCTCTTGCTTATTTTGAATATTTAAATTAACGTAATAAATTTTGTAATTAATGGACGCTACTGAAGGCAGTTCTTTAATTTTTTACTAATGGACGGTACTAAGAATGTGTCTAAAATCTCTTGCTTATTTTGAATATTTAAATTAACGTAATAAATTTTGTAATTAATGGACGCTACTGAAGGCAGTTCTTTAATTTTTTACTAATGGACGGTACTAAGAATGTGTCTAAAATCTCTTGCTTATTTTGAATATTTAAATTAACGTAATACATTTTGTAATTAATGGATGCTACTGAAGGCAGTTCTTTAATTTTTTACTAATGGACGGTACTAAGAATGTGTCTAAAATCTCTTGCTTATTTTGAATATTTAAATTAACGTATTAAATTTTTTAAATAATGGACGCTACTGAAGGCAGTTCTTCAATTTTTTACTAATGGACGGTACTAAGAATGTGTCTAAAATCTCTTGCTTATTTTGAATATTTAAATTAACGTATTAAATTTTTTAAATAATGGACGCTACTGAAGGCAGTTCTTCAATTTTTTACTAATGGACGGTACTAAGAATGTGTCTAAAATCTCTTGCTTATTTTGGATATAGAAATTAACGTAATAAATTTTGTAATTAATGGACGCTACTGAAGGCAGTTCTTTAATTTTTTACTAATGGACGGTACTAAGAATGTGTCTAAAATCTCTTGCTTATTTTGAATATTTAAATTAACGTAATAAATTTTGTAATTAATGGACGCTACTGAAGGCAGTTCTTTAATTTTTTACTAATGGACGGTACTAAGAATGTGTCTAAAATCTCTTGCTTATTTTGAATATTTAAATTAACGTAATACATTTTGTAATTAATGGACGCTACTGTAGGCAGTTCTTTAATTTTTTACTAATGGACGGTACTAAGAATGTGTCTAAAATCTCTTGCTTATTTTGAATATTTAAATTAACGTATTAAATTTTTTAAATAATGGACGCTACTGAAGGCAGTTCTTCAATTTTTTACTAATGGACGGTACTAAGAATGTGTCTAAAATCTCTTGCTTATTTTGAATATTTAAATTAACGTATTAAATTTTTTAAATAATGGACGCTACTGAAGGCAGTTCTGCAATTTTTTACTAATGGACGGTACTAAGAATGTGTCTAAAATCTCTTGCTTATTTTGAATATTTAAATTAACGTATTAAATTTTTTAAATAATGGACGCTACTGAAGGCAGTTCTTCAATTTTTTACTAATGGACGGTACTTAGAATGTGTCTAAAATCTCTTGCTTATTTTGGATATAGAAATTAACGTATTAAATTTTGTAATTAATGGACGCTACTGAAGGCAGTTCTTTAATTTTTTACTAATGGACGGTACTAAGAATGTGTCTAAAATCTCTTGCTTATTTTGAATATTTAAATTAACGTATTAAATTTTTTAAATAATAGACGCTACTGAAGGCAGTTCTTTAATTTTTTACTAATGGACGGTACTAAGAATGTGTCTAAAATCTCTTGCTTATTTTGAATATTTAAATTAACGTAATAAATTTTGTAATTAATGGACGCTACTGAAGGCAGTTCTTTAATTTTTTACTAATGGACGGTACTAAGAATGTGTCTAAAATCTCTTGCTTATTTTGAATATTTAAATTAACGTATTAAATTTTTTAAATAATGGACGCTACTGAAGGCAGTTCTTTAATTTTTTACTAATGGACGGTACTAAGAATGTGTCTAAAATCTCTTGCTTATTTTGAATATTTAAATTAACGTAATAAATTTTGTAATTAATGGACGCTACTGAAGGCAGTTCTTTAATTTTTTACTAATGGACGGTACTAAGAATGTGTCTAAAATCTCTTGCTTATTTTGAATATTTAAATTAACGTAATAAATTTTGTAATTAATGGACGCTACTGAAGGCAGTTCTTTAATTTTTTACTAATGGACGGTACTAAGAATGTGTCTAAAATCTCTTGCTTATTTTGAATATTTAAATTAACGTAATACATTTTGTAATTAATGGATGCTACTGAAGGCAGTTCTTTAATTTTTTACTAATGGACGGTACTAAGAATGTGTCTAAAATCTCTTGCTTATTTTGAATATTTAAATTAACGTATTAAATTTTTTAAATAATGGACGCTACTGAAGGCAGTTCTTCAATTTTTTACTAATGGACGGTACTAAGAATGTGTCTAAAATCTCTTGCTTATTTTGAATATTTAAATTAACGTATTAAATTTTTTAAATAATGGACGCTACTGAAGGCAGTTCTTTAATTTTTTACTAATGGACGGTACTAAGAATGTGTCTAAAATCTCTTGCTTATTTTGAATATTTAAATTAACGTATTAAATTTTTTAAATAATGGACGCTACTGAAGGCAGTTCTTTAATTTTTTACTAATGGACGGTACTAAGAATGTGTCTAAAATCTCTTGCTTATTTTGAATATTTAAATTAACGTATTAAATTTTTTAAATAATGGACGCTACTGAAGGCAGTTCTTCAATTTTTTACTAATGGACGGTACTAAGAATGTGTCTAAAATCTCTTGCTTATTTTGAATATTTAAATTAACGTAATACATTTTGTAATTAATGGATGCTACTGAAGGCAGTTCTTTAATTTTTTACTAATGGACGGTACTAAGAATGTGTCTAAAATCTCTTGCTTATTTTGAATATTTAAATTAACGTATTAAATTTTTTAAATAATGGACGCTACTGAAGGCAGTTCTTCAATTTTTTACTAATGGACGGTACTAAGAATGTGTCTAAAATCTCTTGCTTATTTTGAATATTTAAATTAACGTATTAAATTTTTTAAATAATGGACGCTACTGAAGGCAGTTCTTTAATTTTTTACTAATGGACGGTACTAAGAATGTGTCTAAAATCTCTTGCTTATTTTGAATATTTAAATTAACGTATTAAATTTTTTAAATAATGGACGCTACTGAAGGCAGTTCTTTAATTTTTTACTAATGGACGGTACTAAGAATGTGTCTAAAATCTCTTGCTTATTTTGAATATTTAAATTAACGTAATACATTTTGTAATTAATGGATGCTACTGAAGGCAGTTCTTTAATTTTTTACTAATGGACGGTACTAAGAATGTGTCTAAAATCTCTTGCTTATTTTGAATATTTAAATTAACGTATTAAATTTTTTAAATAATGGACGCTACTGAAGGCAGTTCTTCAATTTTTTACTAATGGACGGTACTAAGAATGTGTCTAAAATCTCTTGCTTATTTTGAATATTTAAATTAACGTATTAAATTTTTTAAATAATGGACGCTACTGAAGGCAGTTCTTTAATTTTTTACTAATGGACGGTACTAAGAATGTGTCTAAAATCTCTTGCTTATTTTGAATATTTAAATTAACGTATTAAATTTTTTAAATAATGGACGCTACTGAAGGCAGTTCTTTAATTTTTTACTAATGGACGGTACTAAGAATGTGTCTAAAATCTCTTGCTTATTTTGAATATTTAAATTAACGTAATACATTTTGTAATTAATGGATGCTACTGAAGGCAGTTCTTTAATTTTTTACTAATGGACGGTACTAAGAATGTGTCTAAAATCTCTTGCTTATTTTGAATATTTAAATTAACGTATTAAATTTTTTAAATAATGGACGCTACTGAAGGCAGTTCTTCAATTTTTTACTAATGGACGGTACTAAGAATGTGTCTAAAATCTCTTGCTTATTTTGAATATTTAAATTAACGTATTAAATTTTTTAAATAATGGACGCTACTGAAGGCAGTTCTTTAATTTTTTACTAATGGACGGTACTAAGAATGTGTCTAAAATCTCTTGCTTATTTTGAATATTTAAATTAACGTATTAAATTTTTTAAATAATGGACGCTACTGAAGGCAGTTCTTTAATTTTTTACTAATGGACGGTACTAAGAATGTGTCTAAAATCTCTTGCTTATTTTGAATATTTAAATTAACGTAATAAATTTTGTAATTAATGGACGCTACTGAAGGCAGTTCTTTAATTTTTTACTAATGGACGGTACTAAGAATGTGTCTAAAATCTCTTGCTTATTTTGAATATTTAAATTAACGTAATAAATTTTGTAATTAATGGACGCTACTGAAGGCAGTTCTTTAATTTTTTACTAATGGACGGTACTAAGAATGTGTCTAAAATCTCTTGCTTATTTTGAATATTTAAATTAACGTAATACATTTTGTAATTAATGGATGCTACTGAAGGCAGTTCTTTAATTTTTTACTAATGGACGGTACTAAGAATGTGTCTAAAATCTCTTGCTTATTTTGAATATTTAAATTAACGTATTAAATTTTTTAAATAATGGACGCTACTGAAGGCAGTTCTTCAATTTTTTACTAATGGACGGTACTAAGAATGTGTCTAAAATCTCTTGCTTATTTTGAATATTTAAATTAACGTAATAAATTTTGTAATTAATGGACGCTACTGAAGGCAGTTCTTTAATTTTTTACTAATGGACGGTACTAAGAATGTGTCTAAAATCTCTTGCTTATTTTGAATATTTAAATTAACGTATTAAATTTTTTAAATAATGGACGCTACTGAAGGCAGTTCTTTAATTTTTTACTAATGGACGGTACTAAGAAAGTGTCTAAAACCTCTTGCTTATTTTGAATATTTAAATTAACGTAATAAATTTTGTAATTAATGGACGCTACTGAAGGCAGTTCTTCAATTTTTTACTAATGGACGGTACTAAGAATGTGTCTAAAATCTCTTGCTTATTTTGAATATTTAAATTAACGTAATAAATTTTGTAATTAATGGACGCTACTGAAGGCAGTTCTTCAATTTTTTACTAATGGACGGTACTAAGAATGTGTCTAAAATCTCTTGCTTATTTTGAATATTTAAATTAACGTAATACATTTTGTAATTAATGGATGCTACTGAAGGCAGTTCTTTAATTTTTTACTAATGGACGGTACTAAGAATGTGTCTAAAATCTCTTGCTTATTTTGAATATTTAAATTAACGTATTAAATTTTTTAAATAATGGACGCTACTGAAGGCAGTTCTTCAATTTTTTACTAATGGACGGTACTAAGAATGTGTCTAAAATCTCTTGCTTATTTTGGATATAGAAATTAACGTAATTAATGGACGCTACTGAAGGCAGTTCTTTAATTTTTTACTAATGGACGGTACTAAGAATGTGTCTAAAATCTCTTGCTTATTTTGAATATTTAAATTAACGTAATAAATTTTGTAATTAATGGACGCTACTGAAGGCAGTTCTTTAATTTTTTACTAATGGACGGTACTAAGAATGTGTCTAAAATCTCTTGCTTATTTTGAATATTTAAATTAACGTATTAAATTTTTTAAATAATGGACGCTACTGAAGGCAGTTCTTTAATTTTTTACTAATGGACGGTACTAAGAATGTGTCTAAAATCTCTTGCTTATTTTGAATATTTAAATTAACGTAATAAATTTTGTAATTAATGGACGCTACTGAAGGCAGTTCTTCAATTTTTTACTAATGGACGGTACTTAGAATGTGTCTAAAATCTCTTGCTTATTTTGGATATAGAAATTAACGTATTAAATTTTGTAATTAATGGACGCTACTGAAGGCAGTTCTTTAATTTTTTACTAATGGACGGTACTAAGAATGTGTCTAAAATCTCTTGCTTATTTTGAATATTTAAATTAACGTAATAAATTTTGTAATTAATGGACGCTACTGAAGGCAGTTCTTTAATTTTTTACTAATGGACGGTACTAAGAATGTGTCTAAAATCTCTTGCTTATTTTGAATATTTAAATTAACGTATTAAATTTTTTAAATAATGGACGCTACTGAAGGCAGTTCTTTAATTTTTTACTAATGGACGGTACTAAGAATGTGTCTAAAATCTCTTGCTTATTTTGAATATTTAAATTAACGTATTAAATTTTTTAAATAATGGACGCTACTGAAGGCAGTTCTTTAATTTTTTACTAATGGACGGTACTAAGAATGTGTCTAAAATCTCTTGCTTATTTTGAATATTTAAATTAACGTAATAAATTTTGTAATTAATGGACACTACTGAAGGCAGTTCTTTAATTTTTTACTAATGGACGGTACTAAGAATGTGTCTAAAATCTCTTGCTTATTTTGAATATTTAAATTAACGTAATAAATTTTGTAATTAATGGACGCTACTGAAGGCAGTTCTTTAATTTTTTACTAATGGACGGTACTAAGAATGTGTCTAAAATCTCTTGCTTATTTTGAATATTTAAATTAACGTAATACATTTTGTAATTAATGGATGCTACTGAAGGCAGTTCTTTAATTTTTTACTAATGGACGGTACTAAGAATGTGTCTAAAATCTCTTGCTTATTTTGAATATTTAAATTAACGTATTAAATTTTTTAAATAATGGACGCTACTGAAGGCAGTTCTTCAATTTTTTACTAATGGACGGTACTAAGAATGTGTCTAAAATCTCTTGCTTATTTTGAATATTTAAATTAACGTATTAAATTTTTTAAATAATGGACGCTACTGAAGGCAGTTCTTCAATTTTGTACTAATGGACGGTACTTAGAATGTGTCTAAAATCTCTTGCTTATTTTGGATATAGAAATTAACGTATTAAATTTTGTAATTAATGGACGCTACTGAAGGCAGTTCTTTAATTTTTTACTAATGGACGGTACTAAGAATGTGTCTAAAATCTCTTGCTTATTTTGAATATTTAAATTAACGTAATAAATTTTGTAATTAATGGACGCTACTGAAGGCAGTTCTTTAACTTTTTACTAATGGACGGTACTAAGAACGTGTCTAAAATCTCTTGCTTATTTTGAATATTTAAATTAACGTAATACATTTTGTAATAAATGGACGCTACTGAAGGCAGTTCTTTAATTTTTTACTAATGGACGGTACTAAGAATGTGTTTAAAATCTCTTGCTTATTTTGTATATTTAAATTAACGTATTAAATTTTTTAAATAATGGACGCTACTGAAGGCAGTTCTTCAATTTTTTACTAATGGACGGTACTAAGAATGTGTCTAAAATCTCTTGCTTATTTTGAATATTTAAATTAACGTAATACATTTTGTAATTAATGGACGCTACTGAAGGCAGTTCTTTAATTTTTTACTAATGGACGGTACTAAGAATGTGTCTAAAATCTCTTGCTTATTTTGAATATTTAAATTAACGTAATACATTTTGTAATTAATGGACGCTACTGAAGGCAGTTCTTTAATTTTTTACTAATGGACGGTACTAAGAATGTGTCTAAAATCTCTTGCTTATTTTGAATATTTAAATTAACGTATTAAATTTTTTAAATAATGGACGCTACTGAAGGCAGTTCTTCAATTTTTTACTAATGGACGGTACTTAGAATGTGTCTAAAATCTCTTGCTTATTTTGGATATAGAAATTAACGTATTAAATTTTGTAATTAATGGACGCTACTGAAGGCAGTTCTTTAATTTTTTACTAATGGACGGTACTAAGAATGTGTCTAAAATCTCTTGCTTATTTTGAATATTTAAATTAACGTAATAAATTTTGTAATTAATGGACGCTACTGAAGGCAGTTCTTTAACTTTTTACTAATGGACGGTACTAAGAACGTGTCTAAAATCTCTTGCTTATTTTGAATATTTAAATTAACGTAATACATTTTGTAATTAATGGACGCTACTGAAGGCAGTTCTTTAATTTTTTACTAATGGACGGTACTAAGAATGTGTCTAAAATCTCTTGCTTATTTTGAATATTTAAATTAACGTATTAAATTTTTTAAATAATGGACGATACTGAAGGCAGTTCTTTAATTTTTTACTAATGGACGGTACTAAGAATGTGTCTAAAATCTCTTGCTTATTTTGAATATTTAAATTAACGTAATATATTTTGTAATTAATGGACGCTACTGAAGGCAGTTCTTTAATTTTTTACTAATGGACGGTACTAAGAATGTGTCTAAAATCTCTTGCTTATTTTGAATATTTAAATTAACGTATTAAATTTTTTAAATAATGGACGCTACTGAAGGCAGTTCTTCAATTTTTTACTAATGGACGGTACTAAGAATGTGTCTAAAATCTCTTGCTTATTTTGAATATTTAAATTAACGTATTAAATTTTTTAAATAATGGACTCTACTGAAGGCAGTTCTTCAATTTTTTACTAATGGACGGTACTTAGAATGTGTCTAAAATCTCTTGCTTATTTTGAATATTTAAATTAACGTATTAAATTTTGTAATTAATGGACGCTACTGAAGGCAGTTCTTTAATTTTTTACTAATGGACGGTACTAAGAATGTGTCTAAAATCTCTTGCTTATTTTGAATATTTAAATTAACGTAATAAATTTTGTAATTAATGGACGCTACTGAAGGCAGTTCTTTAACTTTTTACTAATGGACGGTACTAAGAACGTGTCTAAAATCTCTTGCTTATTTTGAATATTTAAATTAACGTAATACATTTTGTAATTAATGGACGCTACTGAAGGCAGTTCTTTAATTTTTTACTAATGGACGGTACTAAGAATGTGTCTAAAATCTCTTGCTTATTTTGAATATTTAAATTAACGTAATACATTTTGTAATTAATGGACGCTACTGAAGGCAGTTCTTTAATTTTTTACTAATGGACGGTACTAAGAATGTGTCTAAAATCTCTTGCTTATTTTGAATATTTAAATTAACGTAATACATTTTGTAATTAATGGACGCTACTGAAGGCAGTTCTTTAATTTTTTACTAATGGACGGTACTAAGAATGTGTCTAAAATCTCTTGCTTATTTTGAATATTTAAATTAACGTATTAAATTCTTCAAATAATGGACGCTACTGAAGGCAGTTCTTCAATTTTTTACTAATGGACGGTACTAAGAATGTGTCTAAAATCTCTTGCTTATTTTGAATATTTAAATTAACGTATTAAATTTTGTAATTAATGGACGCTACTGAAGGCAGTTCTTTAATTTTTTACTAATGGACGGTACTAAGAATGTGTCTAAAATCTCTTGCTTATTTTGAATATTTAAATTAACGTATTAAATTTTGTAATTAATGGACGCTACTGAAGGCAGTTCTTTAATTTTTTACTAATGGACGGTACTAAGAATGTGTCTAAAATCTCTTGCTTATTTTGAATATTTAAATTAACGTAATACATTTTGTAATTAATGGACGCTACTGAAGGCAGTTCTTTAATTTTTTACTAATGGACGGTACTAAGAATGTGTCTAAAATCTCTTGCTTATTTTGAATATTTAAATTAACGTAATACATTTTGTAATTAATGGACGCTACTGAAGGCAGTTCTTTAATTTTTTACTAATGGACGGTACTAAGAATGTGTCTAAAATCTCTTGCTTATTTTGAATATTTAAATTAACGTAATACATTTTGTAATTAATGGACGCTACTGAAGGCAGTTCTTTAATTTTTTACTAATGGACGGTACTAAGAATGTGTCTAAAATCTCTTGCTTATTTTGAATATTTAAATTAACGTATTAAATTTTGTAATTAATGGACGCTACTGAAGGCAGTTCTTTAATTTTTTACTAATGGACGGTACTAAGAATGTGTCTAAAATCTCTTGCTTATTTTGAATATTTAAATTAACGTATTAAATTTTGTAATTAATGGACGCTACTGAAGGCAGTTCTTTAATTTTTTACTAATGGATGGTACTAAGAATGTGTCTAAAATCTCTTGCTTATTTTGAATATTTAAATTAACGTAATAAATTTTGTAATTAATGGACGCTACTGAAGGCAGTTCTTTAATTTTTTACTAATAGACGGTACTAAGAATGTGTCTAAAATCTCTTGCTTATTTTGAATATTTAAATTAACGTAATACATTTTGTAATTAATGGACGCTACTGAAGGCAGTTCTTTAATTTTTTACTAATGGACGGTACTAAGAATGTGTCTAAAATCTCTTGCTTATTTTGAATATTTAAATTAACGTAATACATTTTGTAATTAATGGACGCTACTGAAGGCAGTTCTTTAATTTTTTACTAATGGACGGTACTAAGAATGTGTCTAAAATCTCTTGCTTATTTTGAATATTTAAATTAACGTATTAAATTTTGTAATTAATGGACGCTACTGAAGGCAGTTCTTTAATTTTTTACTAATGGACGGTACTAAGAATGTGTCTAAAATCTCTTGCTTATTTTGAATATTTAAATTAACGTAATACATTTTGTAATTAATGGACGCTACTGAAGGCAGTTCTTTAATTTTTTACTAATGGACGGTACTAAGAATGTGTCTAAAATCTCTTGCTTATTATGGATATTTAAATTAATGTAATAAATTTTGTAATTAATGGACGCTACTGAAGGCAGTTCTTTAATTTTTTACTAATGGACGGTACTAAGAATGTGTCTAAAATCTCTTGCTTATTTTGAATATTTAAATTAACGTATTAAATTTTGTAATTAATGGACGCGACTGAAGGCAGTTCTTTAATTTTTTACTAATGGACGGTACTAAGAATGTGTCTAAAATCTCTTGCTTATTTTGAATATTTAAATTAACGTATTAAATTTTTTAAATAATGGACGCTACTGAAGGCAGTTCTTTAATTTTTTACTAATGGACGGTACTAAGAATGTGTCTAAAATCTCTTGCTTATTTTGAATATTTAAATTAACGTATTAAATTCTTCAAATAATGGACGCTACTGAAGGCAGTTCTTTAATTTTTTACTAATGGCCGGTACTAAGAATGTGTCTAAAATCTCTTGCTTATTTTGAATATTTAAATTAACGTATTAAATTTTGTAATTAATGGACGCTACTGAAGGCAGTTCTTTAATTTTTTACTAATGGACAGTACTAAGAATGTGTCTAAAATCTCTTGCTTATTATGGATATTTAAATTAACGTATTAAATTCTTCAAATAATGGACGCTACTAAAGGCAGTTCTTCAATTTTTTACTAATGGACGGTACTAAGAATGTGTCTAAAATCTCTTGCTTATTATGGATATTTAATTAACGTATTAAATTTTTTAAATAATGGACGCAACTGAAGGCAGTTCTTTAATTTTTTACTAATGGCCGGTACTAAGAATGTGTCTAAAATCTCTTGCTTATTATGGATATTTAATTAACGTATTAAATTTTGCAAATAAGGGACACTACTGAAGGCAGTTCTTTAATTTTTTACTAATGGACGGTACTAAAAATGTGTCTAAAATCTCTTGCTTATTTTTAATTTTTAAATTAACGTATTAAATTTTTTAAATAATGGACGCTACTGAAGGTAGTTCTTTAATTTTTTACTAATGGACGGTACTTAGAATGTGTCTAAAATCTCTTGCTTATTTTGGATATTTAAATTAACGTAATACATTTTGTAATTAATGGACGCTACTGAAGGCAGTTTTTTAATTTTTTACTAATGGACGGTACTAAGAATGTGTCTAAAATCTCTTGCTTATTTTGAATATTTAAATTAACGTATTAAATTTTGTAATTAATGGACGCGACTGAAGGCAGTTCTTTAATTTTTTACTAATGGACGGTACTAAGAATGTGTCTAAAATCTCTTGCTTATTTTGAATATTTAAATTAACGTATTAAATTTTTTAAATAATGGACGCTACTGAAGGCAGTTCTTTAATTTTTTACTAATGGACGGTACTAAGAATGTGTCTAAAATCTCTTGCTTATTTTGAATATTTAAATTAACGTATTAAATTCTTCAAATAATGGACGCTACTGAAGGCAGTTCTTTAATTTTTTACTAATGGCCGGTACTAAGAATGTGTCTAAAATCTCTTGCTTATTTTGAATATTTAAATTAACGTATTAAATTTTGTAATTAATGGACGCTACTGAAGGCAGTTCTTTAATTTTTTACTAATGGACAGTACTAAGAATGTGTCTAAAATCTCTTGCTTATTATGGATATTTAAATTAACGTATTAAATTCTTCAAATAATGGACGCTACTAAAGGCAGTTCTTCAATTTTTTACTAATGGACGGTACTAAGAATGTGTCTAAAATCTCTTGCTTATTATGGATATTTAATTAACGTATTAAATTTTTTAAATAATGGACGCAACTGAAGGCAGTTCTTTAATTTTTTACTAATGGCCGGTACTAAGAATGTGTCTAAAATCTCTTGCTTATTTTGAATATTTAAATTAACGTATTAAATTCTTCAAATAATGGACGCTACTGAAGGCAGTTCTTTAATTTTTTACTAATGGACGGTACTTAGAATGTGTCTAAAATCTCTTGCTTATTTTGAATATTTAAATTAACGTAATACATTTTGTAATTAATGGACGCTACTGAAGGCAGTTTTTTAATTTTTTACTAATGGACGGTACTAAGAATGTGTCTAAAATCTCTTGCTTATTTTGAATATTTAAATTAACGTATTAAATTTTTTAAATAATGGACGCTACTGAAGGTAGTTCTTTAATTTTTTACTAATGGACGGTACTTAGAATGTGTCTAAAATCTCTTGCTTATTTTGGATATAGAAATTAACGTAATAAATTTTGTAATTAATGGACGCTACTGAAGGCAGTTCTTTAATTTTTTACTAATGGACGGTACTTAGAATGTGTCTAAAATCTCTTGCTTATTTTGAATATTTAAATTAACGTAATACATTTTGTAATTAATGGACGCTACTAAAGGCAGTTTTTAATTTTTTACTAAAGGACGGTACTAAGAATGTGTCTAAAATCTCTTGCTTATTTTGAATATTTAAATTAACGTAATAAATTTTGTAATTAATGGACGCTACTGAAGGCAGTTCTTTAATTTTTTACTAATGGACGGTACTAAGAATGTGTCTAAAATCTCTTGCTTATTTTGAATATTTAAATTAACGTAATACATTTTGTAATTAATGGACGCTACTGAAGGCAGTTCTTTAATTTTTTACTAATGGACGGTACTAAGAATGTGTCTAAAATCTCTTGCTTATTTTGAATATTTAAATTAACGTATTAAATTTTTTAAATAATGGACGCTACTGAAGGCAGTTCTTCAATTTTTTACTAATGGACGGTACTAAGAATGTGTCTAAAATCTCTTGCTTATTTTGAATATTTAAATTAACGTATTAAATTTTTTAAATAATGGACGCTACTGAAGGCAGTTCTTCAATTTTTTACTAATGGACGGTACTTAGAATGTGTCTAAAATCTCTTGCTTATTTTGGATATAGAAATTAACGTATTAAATTTTGTAATTAATGGACGCTACTGAAGGCAGTTCTTTAATTTTTTGCTAATGGACGGTACTAAGAATGTGTCTAAAATCTCTTGCTTATTTTGAATATTTAAAATAACGTAATACATTTTGTAATTAATGGACGCTACTGAAGGCAGTTCTTTAATTTTTTACTAATGGACGGTACTAAGAATGTGTCTAAAATCTCTTGCTTATTTTGAATATTTAAATTAACGTAATACATTTTGTAATTAATGGACGCTACTGAAGGCAGTTCTTTAATTTTTTACTAATGGGCGGTACTAAGAATGTGTCTAAAATCTCTTGCTTATTTTGAATATTTAAATTAACGTATTAAATTCTTCAAATAATGAACGCTACTGAAGGCAGTTCTTCAATTTTTTACTAATGGACGGTACTAAGAATGTGTCTAAGATTTCTTGCTTATTTTGAATATTTAAATTAACGTATTAAATTTTGTAATTAATGGACGCTACTGAAGGCAGTTCTTTAATTTTTTACTAATGGACGGTACTAAGAATGTGTCTAAAATCTCTTGCTTATTTTGAATATTTAAATTAACGTATTAAATTTTGTAATTAATGGACGCTACTGAAGGCAGTTCTTTAATTTTTTACTAATGGACGGTACTAAGAATGTGTCTAAAATCTCTTGCTTATTTTGAATATTTAAATTAACGTAATACATTTTGTAATTAATGGACGCTACTGAAGGCAGTTCTTTAATTTTTTACTAATGGACGGTACTAAGAATGTGTCTAAAATCTCTTGCTTATTTTGAATATTTAAATTAACGTAATACATTTTGTAATTAATGGACGCTACTGCAGGCAGTTCTTTAATTTTTTACTAATGGACGGTACTAAGAATGTGTCTAAAATCTCTTGCTTATTTTGAATATTTAAATTAACGTATTAAATTCTTCAAATAATGAACGCTACTGAAGGCAGTTCTTCAATTTTTTACTAATGAACGGTACTAAGAATGTGTCTAAGATTTCTTGCTTATTTTGAATATTTAAATTAACGTATTAAATTTTGTAATTAATGGACGCTACTGAAGGCAGTTCTTTAATTTTTTACTAATGGACGGTACTAAGAATGTGTCTAAAATCTCTTGCTTATTTTGAATATTTAAATTAACGTATTAAATTTTGTAATTAATGGACGCTACTGAAGGCAGTTCTTTAATTTTTTACTAATGGACGGTACTAAGAATGTGTCTAAAATCTCTTGCTTATTTTGAATATTTAAATTAACGTAATAAATTTTGTAATTAATGGACGCTACTGAAGGCAGTTTTTTAATTTTTTACTAATGGACGGTACTAAGAATGTGTCTAAAATCTCTTGCTTATTTTGAATATTTAAATTAACGTATTAAATTTTGTAATTAATGGACGCGACTGAAGGCAGTTCTTTAATTTTTTACTAATGGACGGTACTAAGAATGTGTCTAAAATCTCTTGCTTATTTTGAATATTTAAATTAACGTATTAAATTTTTTAAATAATGGACGCTACTGAAGGCAGTTCTGCAATTTTTTACTAATGGACGGTACTAAGAATGTGTCTAAAATCTCTTGCTTATTTTGAATATTTAAATTAACGTATTAAATTTTTTAAATAATGGACGCTACTGAAGGCAGTTCTTCAATTTTTTACTAATGGACGGTACTAAGAATGTGTCTAAAATCTCTTGCTTATTTTGAATATTTAAATTAACGTATTAAATTTTTTAAATAATGGACGCTACTGAAGGCAGTTCTTCAATTTTTTACTAATGGACGGTACTTAGAATGTGTCTAAAATCTCTTGCTTATTTTGGATATAGAAATTAACGTATTAAATTTTGTAATTAATGGACGCTACTGAAGGTAGTTCTTTAATTTTTTACTAATGGACGGTACTAAGAATGTGTCTAAAATCTCTTGCTTATTTTGAATATTTAAATTAACGTAATAAATTTTGTAATTAATGGACGCTACTGAAGGCAGTTCTTTAACTTTTTACTAATGGACGGTACTAAGAACGTGTCTAAAATCTCTTGCTTATTTTGAATATTTAAATTAACGTAATACATTTTGTAATTAATGGACGCTACTGAAGGCAGTTCTTTAATTTTTTACTAATGGACGGTACTAAGAATGTGTCTAAAATCTCTTGCTTATTTTGAATATTTAAATTAACGTAATACATTTTGTAATTAATGGACGCTACTGAAGGCAGTTCTTTAATTTTTTACTAATGGACGGTACTAAGAATGTGTCTAAAATCTCTTGCTTATTTTGAATATTTAAATTAACGTAATACATTTTGTAATTAATGGACGCTACTGAAGGCAGTTCTTTAATTTTTTACTAATGGACGGTACTAAGAATGTGTCTAAAATCTCTTGCTTATTTTGAATATTTAAATTAACGTATTAAATTCTTCAAATAATGAACGCTACTGAAGGCAGTTCTTCAATTTTTTACTAATGGACGGTACTAAGAATGTGTCTAAGATTTCTTGCTTATTTTGAATATTTAAATTAACGTATTAAATTTTGTAATTAATGGACGCTACTGAAGGCAGTTCTTTAATTTTTTACTAATGGACGGTACTAAGAATGTGTCTAAAATCTCTTGCTTATTTTGAATATTTAAATTAACGTATTAAATTTTGTAATTAATGGACGCTACTGAAGGCAGTTCTTTAATTTTTTACTAATGGACGGTACTAAGAATGTGTCTAAAATCTCTTGCTTATTTTGAATATTTAAATTAACGTAATACATTTTGTAATTAATGGACGCTACTGAAGGCAGTTCTTTAATTTTTTACTAATGGACGGTACTAAGAATGTGTCTAAAATCTCTTGCTTATTTTGAATATTTAAATTAACGTAATACATTTTGTAATTAATGGACGCTACTGAAGGCAGTTCTTTAATTTTTTACTAATGGACGGTACTAAGAATGTGTCTAAAATCTCTTGCTTATTTTGAATAT
This sequence comes from Thelaira solivaga, assembly GCA_947397855.1. Lineage (NCBI taxonomy): Eukaryota > Metazoa > Arthropoda > Insecta > Diptera > Tachinidae > Thelaira > Thelaira solivaga. Next base: position 6,858,233 of record OX377615.1, read on the forward strand.
TTAAATTAACGTATTAAATTCTTCAAATAATGAACGCTACTGAAGGCAGTTCTTCAATTTTTTACTAATGGACGGTACTAAGAATGTGTCTAAGATTTCTTGCTTATTTTGAATATTTAAATTAACGTATTAAATTTTGTAATTAATGGACGCTACTGAAGGCAGTTCTTTAATTTTTTACTAATGGACGGTACTAAGAATGTGTCTAAAATCTCTTGCTTATTTTGAATATTTAAATTAACGTATTAAATTTTGTAATTAATGGACGCTACTGAAGGCAGTTCTTTAATTTTTTACTAATGGACGGTACTAAGAATGTGTCTAAAATCTCTTGCTTATTTTGAATATTTAAATTAACGTAATAAATTTTGTAATTAATGGACGCTACTGAAGGCAGTTCTTTAACTTTTTACTAATGGACGGTACTAAGAACGTGTCTAAAATCTCTTGCTTATTTTGAATATTTAAATTAACGTAATACATTTTGTAATTAATGGACGCTACTGAAGGCAGTTCTTTAATTTTTTACTAATGGACGGTACTAAGAATGTGTTTAAAATCTCTTGCTTATTTTGAATATTTAAATTAACGTATTAAATTTTTTAAATAATGGACGCTACTGAAGGCAGTTCTGCAATTTTTTACTAATGGACGGTACTAAGAATGTGTCTAAAATCTCTTGTTTATTTTGAATATTTAAATTAACGTATTAAATTTTTTAAATAATGGACGATACTGAAGGCAGTTCTTTAATTTTTTACTAATGGACGGTACTAAGAATGTGTCTAAAATCTCTTGCTTATTTTGAATATTTAAATTAACGTAATACATTTTGTAATTAATGGACGCTACTGAAGGCAGTTCTTTAACTTTTTACTAATGGACGGTACTAAGAACGTGTCTAAAATCTCTTGCTTATTTTGAATATTTAAATTAACGTAATACATTTTGTAATTAATGGACGCTACTGAAGGCAGTTCTTTAATTTTTTACTAATGGACGGTACTAAGAATGTGTCTAAAATCTCTTGTTTATTTTGAATATTTAAATTAACGTATTAAATTTTTTAAATAATGGACGATACTGAAGGCAGTTCTTTAATTTTTTACTAATGGACGGTACTAAGAATGTGTCTAAAATCTCTTGCTTATTTTGAATATTTAAATTAACGTAATAAATTTTGTAATTAATGGACGCTACTGAAGGCAGTTCTTTAATTTTGTACTAATGGACGGTACTAAGAATGTGTCTAAAATCTCTTGCTTATTTTGAATATTTAAATTAACGTATTAAATTTTTTAAATAATGGACGCTACTGAAGGCAGTTCTTCAATTTTTTACTAATGGACGGTACTAAGAATGTGTCTAAAATCTCTTGCTTATTTTGAATATTTAAATTAACGTATTAAATTTTTTAAATAATGGACGCTACTGAAGGCAGTTCTTCAATTTTTTACTAATAGACGGTACTAAGAATGTGTCTAAAATCTCTTGCTTATTTTGAATATTTAAATTAACGTAATACATTTTGTAATTAATGGACGCTACTGAAGGCAGTTCTTTAATTTTTTACTAATAGACGGTACTAAGAATGTGTCTAAAATCTCTTGCTTATTTTGAATATTTAAATTAACGTAATACATTTTGTAATTAATGGACGCTACTGAAGGCAGTTCTTTAATTTTTTACTAATGGACGGTACTAAGAATGTGTCTAAAATCTCTTGCTTATTTTGAATATTTAAATTAACGTAATACATTTTGTAATTAATGGACGCTACTGAAGGCAGTTCTTTAATTTTTTACTAATGGACGGTACTAAGAATATGTCTAAAATCTCTTGCTTATTATGGATATTTAATTAACGTATTAAATTTTTTAAATAATGGACGCTACTGAAGGCAGTTCTTTAATTTTTTACTAATGGGCGGTACTAAGAATGTGTCTAAAATCTCTTGCTTATTATGGATATTTAATTAACGTATTAAATTTTGCAAATAAGGGACACTACTGAAGGCAGTTCTTTAATTTTTTACTAATGGACGGTACTAAGAATGTGTCTAAAATCTCTTGCTTATTATGGATATTTAATTAACGTATTAAATTTTGCAAATAAGGGATACTACTGAAGGCAGTCCTTTAATTTTTTACTAATGGACGGTACGAAGAATGTGTCTAAGATTTCTTGTTTATTTTGAATATTTAAATTAACATATTAAATTTTTAAATAATGGACGCTACTGAAGGCAGTTCTTCAATTTTTTACTAATGGACGGTACTAAGAATGTGTCTAAAATCTCTTGCTTATTATGGATATTTAAATTAACGTATTAAATTTTGTAATTAATGGACGCTACTGAAGGCAGTTTTTTAATTTTTTACTAATGGACGGTACTAAGAATGTGTTTAAAATCTCTTGCTTATTTTGAATATTTAAATTAACGTAATACATTTTGTAATTAATGGACGCTACTGAAGGCAGTTCTTTAATTTTTTACTAATGGACGGTACTAAGAATGTGTCTAAGATCTCTTGCTTATTTTGAATATTTAAATTAACGTAATACATTTTGTAATTAATGGACGCTACTGAAGGCAGTTCTTTAATTTTTTTACTAATGGACGGTACTAAGACTGTGTCTAAAATCTCTTGCTTATTATGGATATTTAAATTAACGTATTAAATTCTTCAAATAATGGACGCTACTAAAGGCAGTTCTTCAATTTTTTACTAATGGACGGTACTAAGAATGTGTCTAAAATCTCTTGCTTATTATGGATATTTAATAACGTATTAAATTTTTTAAATAATGGACGCTACTGAAGGCAGTTCTTTAATTTTTTACTAATGGCCGGTACTAAGAATGTGTCTAAAATCTCTTGCTTATTTTGAATATTTAAATTAACGTATTAAATTTTGTAATTAATGGACGCTACTGAAGGCAGTTTTTTAATTTTTTACTAATGGACGGTACTAAGAATGTGTCTAAAATCTCTTGCTTATTATGGATATTTAAATTAACGTATTAAATTTTGTAATTAATGGACGCTACTGAAGGCAGTTTTTTAATTTTTTACTAATGGACGGTACTAAGAATGTGTTTAAAATCTCTTGCTTATTTTGAATATTTAAATTAACGTAATACATTTTGTAATTAATGGACGCTACTGAAGGCAGTTCTTTAATTTTTTACTAATGGACGGTACTAAGAATGTGTCTAAAATCTCTTGCTTATTTTGAATATTTAAATTAACGTATTAAATTTTGTAATTAATGGACGCTACTGAAGGCAGTTCTTCAATTTTTTACTAATGGACGGTACTAAGAATGTGTCTAAAATCTCTTGCTTATTATGGATATTTAAATTAACGTATTAAATTTTGTAATTAATGGACGCTACTGAAGGCAGTTTTTTAATTTTTTACTAATGGACGGTACTAAGAATGTGTTTAAAATCTCTTGCTTATTTTGAATATTTAAATTAACGTAATACATTTTGTAATTAATGGACGCTACTGAAGGCAGTTCTTTAATTTTTTACTAATGGACGGTACTAAGAATGTGTCTAAGATCTCTTGCTTATTTTGAATATTTAAATTAACGTAATACATTTTGTAATTAATGGACGCTACTGAAGGCAGTTCTTTAATTTTTTTACTAATGGACGGTACTAAGACTGTGTCTAAAATCTCTTGCTTATTATGGATATTTAAATTAACGTATTAAATTCTTCAAATAATGGACGCTACTAAAGGCAGTTCTTCAATTTTTTACTAATGGACGGTACTAAGAATGTGTCTAAAATCTCTTGCTTATTATGGATATTTAATAACGTATTAAATTTTTTAAATAATGGACGATACTGAAGGCAGTTCTTTAATTTTTTACTAATGGACGGTACTAAGAATGTGTCTAAAATCTCTTGCTTATTTTGAATATTTAAATTAACGTAATACATTTTGTAATTAATGGACGCTACTGAAGGCAGTTCTTTAACTTTTTACTAATGGACGGTACTAAGAACGTGTCTAAAATCTCTTGCTTATTTTGAATATTTAAATTAACGTAATACATTTTGTAATTAATGGACGCTACTGAAGGCAGTTCTTTAATTTTTTACTAATGGACGGTACTAAGAATGTGTCTAAAATCTCTTGTTTATTTTGAATATTTAAATTAACGTATTAAATTTTTTAAATAATGGACGATACTGAAGGCAGTTCTTTAATTTTTTACTAATGGACGGTACTAAGAATGTGTCTAAAATCTCTTGCTTATTTTGAATATTTAAATTAACGTAATAAATTTTGTAATTAATGGACGCTACTGAAGGCAGTTCTTTAATTTTGTACTAATGGACGGTACTAAGAATGTGTCTAAAATCTCTTGCTTATTTTGAATATTTAAATTAACGTATTAAATTTTTTAAATAATGGACGCTACTGAAGGCAGTTCTTCAATTTTTTACTAATGGACGGTACTAAGAATGTGTCTAAAATCTCTTGCTTATTTTGAATATTTAAATTAACGTATTAAATTTTTTAAATAATGGACGCTACTGAAGGCAGTTCTTCAATTTTTTACTAATAGACGGTACTAAGAATGTGTCTAAAATCTCTTGCTTATTTTGAATATTTAAATTAACGTAATACATTTTGTAATTAATGGACGCTACTGAAGGCAGTTCTTTAATTTTTTACTAATAGACGGTACTAAGAATGTGTCTAAAATCTCTTGCTTATTTTGAATATTTAAATTAACGTAATACATTTTGTAATTAATGGACGCTACTGAAGGCAGTTCTTTAATTTTTTACTAATGGACGGTACTAAGAATGTGTCTAAAATCTCTTGCTTATTTTGAATATTTAAATTAACGTAATACATTTTGTAATTAATGGACGCTACTGAAGGCAGTTCTTTAATTTTTTACTAATGGACGGTACTAAGAATATGTCTAAAATCTCTTGCTTATTATGGATATTTAATTAACGTATTAAATTTTTTAAATAATGGACGCTACTGAAGGCAGTTCTTTAATTTTTTACTAATGGGCGGTACTAAGAATGTGTCTAAAATCTCTTGCTTATTATGGATATTTAATTAACGTATTAAATTTTGCAAATAAGGGACACTACTGAAGGCAGTTCTTTAATTTTTTACTAATGGACGGTACTAAGAATGTGTCTAAAATCTCTTGCTTATTATGGATATTTAATTAACGTATTAAATTTTGCAAATAAGGGATACTACTGAAGGCAGTCCTTTAATTTTTTACTAATGGACGGTACGAAGAATGTGTCTAAGATTTCTTGTTTATTTTGAATATTTAAATTAACATATTAAATTTTTAAATAATGGACGCTACTGAAGGCAGTTCTTCAATTTTTTACTAATGGACGGTACTAAGAATGTGTCTAAAATCTCTTGCTTATTATGGATATTTAAATTAACGTATTAAATTTTGTAATTAATGGACGCTACTGAAGGCAGTTTTTTAATTTTTTACTAATGGACGGTACTAAGAATGTGTTTAAAATCTCTTGCTTATTTTGAATATTTAAATTAACGTAATACATTTTGTAATTAATGGACGCTACTGAAGGCAGTTCTTTAATTTTTTACTAATGGACGGTACTAAGAATGTGTCTAAGATCTCTTGCTTATTTTGAATATTTAAATTAACGTAATACATTTTGTAATTAATGGACGCTACTGAAGGCAGTTCTTTAATTTTTTTACTAATGGACGGTACTAAGACTGTGTCTAAAATCTCTTGCTTATTATGGATATTTAAATTAACGTATTAAATTCTTCAAATAATGGACGCTACTAAAGGCAGTTCTTCAATTTTTTACTAATGGACGGTACTAAGAATGTGTCTAAAATCTCTTGCTTATTATGGATATTTAATAACGTATTAAATTTTTTAAATAATGGACGCTACTGAAGGCAGTTCTTTAATTTTTTACTAATGGCCGGTACTAAGAATGTGTCTAAAATCTCTTGCTTATTATGGATATTTAATTAACGTATTAAATTTTGCAAATAAGGGACGCTACTAAAGGCAGTTCTTAAATTTTTTAATATGGATGGTACGAAGAATGTGTCTAAGATCTCTTGTATATTTTGGATATATAAATTAACGTATTAAATTCTTTAGATAATGGACGATACTGAAGTCAGTTCTTTAATTTTTTACTAATGGACGGTACGAAGAATGTGTCTAAGATTTCTTGTTTATTTTGAATATTTAAATTAACATATTAAATTTTTAAATAATGGACGCTACTGAAGGCAGTTCTTTAATTTTTTACTAATGGACGGTACTAAGAATGTGTCAAAAATCTCTTGCTTATTTTGAATATTTAAATTAACGTATTAAATTTTTTAAATAATGGCAGTTCTTTAATTTTTAATTAATGGACGGTGCTAAGAATGTGTCTAAAATCTCTTGCTTATTTTGAATATTTAAATTAACGTATTAAATTTTGTAATTAATGAACGCTACTGAAGGCAGTTTTTTAATTTTTTACTAATGGACGGTACTAAGAATGTGTCTAAAATCTCCTGCTTATTATGGAAATTTAAATTAACGTATTAAATTTTGTAAATAATCGACACTACTGAAGGCAGTTCTTTAATTTTTAATTAATGGACGGTGCTAAGAATGTGTCTAAAATCTCTTGCTTATTTTGAATATTTAAATTAACGTATTAAATTTTGTAATTAATGAACGCTACTGAAGACAGTTTTTTAATTTTTTACTAATGGACGGTACGAAGAATGTGTCTAAAATCTCTTGCTTATTTTGAATATTTAAATTAACGTATTATATTTTTTAGACAATGGACGATACTGAAGTCAGTTCTTTAATTTTTTACTAATGGACGGTACGAAGAATGTGTCTAAAATCTCTTGCTTATTTTGAATATTTAAATTAACGTATTAAATTTTGTAATTAATGGACGCTACTGAAGGCAGTTATTTAATTTTTTACTAATGGACGGTACTAAGAATCTCTTGCTTATTTTGAATATTTAAATTAACGTATTAAATTTTTTAGACAATGGACGATACTGAAGTCAGTTCCTTAATTTTTTACTAATGGACGGTACGAAGAATGTGTCTAAAATCTCTTGCTTATTTTGAATATTTAAATTAACGTATTAATTTGGTACTAAGAATCTCTTGCTTATTTTGAATATTTAAATTAACGTATTAAATTTTTTAGACAATGGACGATACTGAAGTCAGTTCTTTAATTTTTTACTAATGGACGGTACGAAGAATGTGTCTAAAATCTCTTGCTTATTTTGAATATTTAAATTAACGTATTAATTTGGTACTAAGAATCTCTTGCTTATTTTGAATATTTAAATTAACGTATTAAATTTTTTAGACAATGGACGATACTGAAGTCAGTTCTTTAATTTTTTAATAATGGACTTTACTAAGAATGTGTCTAAAATCTCTTGCTTATTATGGATATTTAATTAACGCATTAAATTTTTTAAATAATGGACGCTACTGAAGGCAGTTCTTTAATTTTTTACTAATGGCCGGTACTAAGAATGTGTCTAAAATCTCTTGCTTATTATCGATATTTAATTAACGTATTAAATTTTGCAAATAAGGGACACTACTGAAGGCAGTTTTTTAATTTTGTACTAATGGACGGTACTAAAAATGTGTCTAAAATCTCTTGCTTATTTTGAATATTTAAATTAACGTATTAAATTTTGTAATTAATGGACACTACTGAAGGCAGTTCTTTAATTTTGGACGGTACTAAGAATGTGTCTAAAATCTCTTGCTTATTATGGATATTTAAATTAACGTATTAAATTTTGGAAATAATGGACACTACTGAAGGCAGTTTTTTAATTTTTAATTAATTGACGGTGCTAAGAATGTGTCTAAAATCTCTTGCTTATTTTGAATATTTAAATTAACGTATTAAATTTTGTAATTAATGAACGCTACTGAAGGCAGTTTTTTAATTTTTTACTAATGGACGGTACGAAGAATGTGTCTAAAATCTCTTGCTTATTTTGAATATTTAAATTAACGTATTAAATTTTTTAGATAATGGACGATACTGAAGTCAGTTCTTTAATTTTTTACTAATGGACGGTACTAAGAATGTGTCTAAAATCTCTTGCTTATTTTGAATATTTAAATTAACATATTAAATTTTTTAAATAATGGACGCTTATTAAGGCAGTTTTTTTATTTTTTACTAATGGACGGTAAGAAGAATGTGTCTAAGATTTCTTGTTTATTTTGAATATTTAAATTAACGTATTAAATTTTTTAGATAATGGACGATACTGAAGTCAGGTTTTTAATTTTTTACTAATGGACGGTGCTAAGAATGTGTCTAAAATCTCTTGCTTATTTTGAATATTTAAATTAACATATTAAATTTTTTAAATAATGAACGCTTATTAAGGCAGTTTTTTTATTTTTTACTAATGGACGGTACGAAGAATGTGTCTAAAATATCTTGCTTATTATGGATATTTAAATTAACGTATTAATTTTTTAGATAATGGACGATACTGAAGTCAGTTCTTTAATTTTTTACTAATGGACGGTACTAAGAATGTGTCTAAAATCTCTTGCTTATTTTGAATATTTAAATTAACATATTAAATTTTTTAAATAATGGACGCTTATTAAGGCAGTTTTTTTATTTTTTACTAATGGACGGTACGAAGAATGTGTCTAAAATCTCTTGCTTATTTTGAATATTTAAATTAACGTATTAAATTTTTTAGATAATGGACGATACTAAAGACAGTTCTTTAATTTTTTACTAATGGACTGTACGAAGAATGTGTCTAAGATCTCTTGCTGATTTTGAGTATTTAAATTAACGTATTAAATTTGGTAAATAATGGACGCTACTGAAGGCAGTTCTTTAATTTTTTACTAATGGACGGTACTAAGAATCTCTTGCTTATTTTGAATATTTAAATTAACGTATTAAGTTTTTTAGACAATGGACGATACTGAAGTCAGTTCTTTAATTTTTTACTAATGGACGGTACGAAGAATGTGTCTAAAATCTCTTGCTTATTTTGAATATTTAAATTAACGTATTACATTTTTTAGATAATGGACGATACTGAAGTCAGTTCTTTAATTTTTTACTAATGGACGGTACTAAGAATGTGTCTAAAATCTCTTACTTATTTTGAATATTTAAATTAACATATTAAATTTTTTAAATAATGAACGCTTATTAAGGCAGTTTTTTTATTTTTTAGTAATGGACGGTACGAAGAATGTGTCTAAGATTTCTTGTTTATTTTGAATATTTAAATTAACGTATTAAATTTTTTAGATAATGGACGATACTGAAGACAGTTCTTTAATTTTTTACTAATGGACTGTACGAAGAATGTGTCTAAGATCTCTTGCTGATTTTGAGTATTTAAATTAACGTATTAAATTTGGTAAATAATGGACGCTACTGAAGGCAGTTCTTTAATTTTTTACTAATGGACGGTACTAAGAATGTGTCTAAGATCTCTTGTTTATTTTGGATATATAAATTAACGTATTAAATTTTTTAGATAATGGACGATACTGAAGTCAGGTTTTTAATTTTTTACTAATGGTCGGTACTAAGAATGTGCCTAAGATCTCTTGTTTATTTCGGATATATAAATTAACGTATTACATTTTTTAAATAATGGACGCTACTGAAGGCAGTTCTTTAATTTTTTTTAGTAATGGACGGTAGTAAGAATATGTCTAAGATCTCTTGTTTATTTTGGATATATTATTTTACGTGTTAAATTTTTTAGATAATGGACGATACTGCAGTCATGTTTTTAATTTTGTACTAATGGACGGTACTACGAATGTGTCTAAAATCTTTTCTTTACTTTGATATTGAAATTATTGTTTTAGTTTTTTTTAAATAATAGACGATACTGAAGCCAGGTGTTTAAGTCCCCTTGAAGTGCCGTCTCAAGTGTCTGTCTCTTGTACTTTTTTCCGTCTTTGTTTTAAAGATCAATAGAGAACTTAACTTATTTTTGTGTTTGCCTGCCTATTTAGTTAATATTTAAATATATTTGGTATTTTTATTTAATTATTAACGTATTAAAATAAAGAAAGGGTTATTTTGTTGTTCGATGCGCCGAGATACTTCTTGTCACAAAGCGACCAGAAAGAAGAAGTAGGAAATAGAAATGTAGTGCAATAAAAAATTATAATTGCTAATCGGTAATTGGAACCAAGACGTTGCTTCCCGCCAGGGCTGTCTCATCGAAACCGCACGGGAATGTTTACTCTTTGACCGCTGAGTTGGTTAATAAGCTGGCGCTATTGTGGGCATCTGTTTTGATAGTGAGCATGTCTTTTCAAGTCTCTTGAATAGGTTCACTGTTGGGTAAAAATGGTGGCTGCGAACTTTCATCAGGAATAACGGAAGATTATCTAGTGGTTTTTGACTCACTGCTGATATGAATATTTGAAAAAAAGCCAGGTTTTGATCGAGCAATGCTGATTTGAGTTTGTCGAGCTCTAAGTAGGATTTTAAAAAATTTGTCAAAACGCTTCACTACAGGATATGGACCATCATATGGTTGCGTAAGTGAAGGGCGCACAGAATCGTTGCGCACGAAGACGTGAGATATGTTTTTTAAATCTATTGAGACAAATGTTCGAGGGTAGTATCAGTCGGTTTAATACTTTGCATTGTTGACCGAAGCTCTGACACAAATTCGCTAGTGCTGTCGTGTTTTTTGAGTTGTTGAAAATTTCGCCAGGAACTCTTAGGGTGTTTCCGTACACTAACTCTGCTTCGGAAGCGTTGAGGTCTGGTTTAAAGACGACTCTTAAGCCGAGAAAATTTTGCTGCTAAATGGTACACCCTATTTGCTGTGTTGTGGCATAAAATATCTGCTTTAAAAGTGCGATGCCATCTTTCAATTATGCAGTGGTGCTGTCATTAATTCTGTGAATATTGCTGACTCAAACTGGCGACCACGGCCAGAAGTAATTTGGGCAGGAACTCCGAACCTAGAAATCCATTAAACTATGAGGGCTTTTACAACTGTTTCTGCTGACATGTCTGGTAATGGAAATGCTTCTGGCCAGCGCATGAAACAGTTAATTATTATTAGGCATTATCGTTGTCCTTCGCACAGTGGAAACAGACCAACGATATCAATGTTTATATGCTTGAAACGTTCTCTTGTTGACATATGTTTTAAGCAACCAGATATCGTATGTCGTTGGACTTTAGATTTTTGGCACTGTAAGCAATTTTTTACAAAAAGTGTGGTGTCCTTACAGAAATTATCCAACAATATCTACCAGTAACTAGTTTAGTCGTAGCTCGAGTGCCAAGGTGTGCAAGGTTATGTAGTGATAAAAGTACCTGTTGACGAAAATCTTTGGTGATGTACGAACGAATACGAGGCGTTCATGTATCACAGACGAGTTGTTCATTCCACCCTAGGAAAATAGGAAAATATTTAAGTTGTAATGAATTTGTTCAATTACCTAACGTTTGAAGCATTTCCTGAAGCTCAATGTCGTTACGTTGGGCGGTTGCAATTCGGGAATAATCAATCGCACTGATGATGATCTCGATTCGTGATAACGCATCTGCGGCAATGTTTTCTAAGCCAGGGGTATGACGTATATCGGTAGCTTTTTCACCTTTGTTGAAATGCGAATATTAGTGGACGATGATCAGTAACTATGTAGCAGCTACGGCCTTCTATCATGTAGCGCAAATGACATACGGACTGGTAAACGGCAGTCAGTTCACGGTCGTATATTGAAATTTTGGCTGTGTGTTTGAAAGTTTTATTTTTTTGAATAAAATACCAAGGGCTGATGATGGCCGTCTATATTTTGATGAATGGCTGCCGCAACAGCTATATTAGATGCGTCCACGTAAATTTCTAGCTCTGCTTCGGCGGCAGAATGCGCTAGGATGGCTGTGTTAGAAAGTTCATCTTTGCAGCGTTGGAAAGCGGCATCAGCTTTTATGGTCCATTTTAACGGTGTTAAGTCATTTTTCTTGTTAGCGACTATGAGTTGTTGTAAATGCATCTGAAAATTTATCGCATGTGGCAAGAACTTTCTATCAAAATTTAACATTGTTATAAATCTTTTTAGCTCTTGAACCACTTTAGGTCTTGGAAAATCTCGTACAGCCTTTTCTGGCAAGGTTCGAATCCCGTTGGCATTGACAAGATGACCAAGAATTTTAATTTTACTCTTGACGAAAAACTTCAGTTAGGTCTCGGCGATGTTGTTCGAGTGAGGCTGATGCAACGCATATGTCGTCAATGTAAAGGAAGACGAAATCAAGGTCTCTGAGCACCTTATCAATGAGCCTTTGGAAAGTTTGGGCGGCATTGCATAGCCCAAGCGTCATAAATTTAAACTCGTAGAAGCCGAAAGGAGTACCGATCGCAGTTTTCGCAACATCATCCGGCTGTATCGGGACTTAATGAAACGCTTTTTGTATTTCGATTTTTGAAAATATTTTCTTTCGATTTCGATTTTTGAAAATATTTTCTTTCCTTATAGATTAGCTGTGAAGTCAGTTAAATATGGCAATGGGTATCTGTCTGGCAACGCTTGGGCGCTTAATGATCGATAGTCACTACACGGTCTCCACGTGCCATCACTTTTCTTGCCCAGGTGAAGTGGACTGAACCAGTTGCTGTCTGAAGGTTGAGATATGCCGCTTTTTATCAAAAAATTGGTTGTCCAGTAGTCTCGATTCGATGATATATTGAAGATTTAGTTTTAGAGCCCAGTGGTGAAAGCATTGTAATATAAGGAAATTCTTTTAAGATATCAGCAAAAGGTTCATTTGCGTCGAATATTTTTATGACGGCTGCCTGGCGATGAGCTAATGCTGACAGACGTGTTGCGATAGTCAATAAGACGATTTCTTCGAAGGTCGATTAATAAGTCGTGATGTTTTATGAAATCGGAGCCAATGCGTTACGTCCGCAATGATGAATGACCAATGAAAGTCACGCCGTAAACCAATGTCCAATTTTACACACTTTTCAGCAATTACTTTAATTGGAGAGCCGTTGGCTGCGTATAAAATGATTGCAGTTGTACGAATTTCGGTCGGTTTAAACATCATTGGCAAGACGGAAACATCGGCACCGCTGTCTATTAAAAAGTTTTTGCCAGAAAATTTGTTTCGTATTTGTAGGCGAAAAATTCTACACTTAGTGGAGTAAGCCTCGCCTGCTTCTTCCATGTGCGCAATAAGTCACTTAGATTTTGAGGTCATGTGGCGGAGCTGGCTCGTTATTTGCCTGCCAAATGTTCCGGTAGAGAAAAAGTTTTTGTCGGCGGTTGTGTTAACTGCTACTGTGTTAACAGTGCGTTGTTTATGACGGCAAGGGCTTCGACATTTCTTAGCAGTGCGACCATATTTCTTATAATACCAGCATTCTAGGCCACTTGCATGTGCACGTGAGCAGTAAAATTTTCGAATTTTCTTGTTAATTCTGTTATCGCTGCCCGTAGTTCGCAATTGAGACAATATATTCGATTAGGCGTCATGGCGTCAACTATGGTATCTGCGAACCTAAAGAGGCTGCTACAGGCTGTGCCACTTTCGGCAAGCGTTTTGCCCAGAGGCCATTTAGTGCTGAGTCACCAATGGTGTTGCCGGCTACCCGTTTCATCTCTGAATACAATTCGGATGGCTTCCTGTCGCCAAGTGGTACCTCGTACAACAAGCGGTTGATTCGCCGCATCTCACTGTCAGTGAAATGTTCAATTATTTTTGCCCTTACGTAGTCGTGTTTGTCTGTCGGTGGTAAAGTTGCAATATCGACAGAAATTGTGCTACCACGTTCAGCTCTAGTGCGGCCAACACCGTTGTCGTCTTTTGCTTGTCCCCTGAAATGCCGGATGCCGTGAACCAAAAGTCCATCGTGGTGAGTCACGCGTCTATGTTGCAGCTCGACATTTGTAGTAATGGTAATCTGACGTAAACTACAGAAATATTTTCTGTAGGTGCGTGTAGTGCACATTATACGATTAATCACGTTTTTTCTGTAAAATCTTCGAAAAGTACGGCGTGTCTCACAATATGACCAAAATTCTTCTCACTAAAACAATTCTTTTCTTTTTAACTTACGTCGGGGTCACCAATTTGGTATTTTATTTAATTAGCAATTTATTTAATTTTTAATAAAAAAAGATTTAATTAATTAAATAATATATATATAATATAATATTAACGTAGTAAAAAAGAAAGTTATTAATAATGTTGTTTGATGCGCCGAGATACGTCTTGTCACAAACCACCAGAGAGAAGAAGGACTAAATAGAAATGAAGTAAGCTGCAGTGCAATAAAAAATTATAATTACTAATCGGTAATTGGTACTAAAACGGTGCTGCCACATATACTTACTTACTTCTTTGACAGTAGCGAGATCTGGTATATACCACTTCTTTTTACATATATATTTTTTCTTTACTGGTATATACCACTTCTTTTTACATATATATTTTTTCTTTACAATTTAAAACCTAAATCACTCTAGAGTGTATGAATAAAAACGTTTAATAAAACCTTGAGTTGAATATTAAAAATCAACAAGTATTGTGTTATTTTCATTTGGGAGCTTTACAAGCTTGTGACCAAAGTGTCTAAAATCTTTTGTTTATTTTGGATATTTAAATTAATGTTTTAAATTTTTTAAATAATAGACGATACTGAAGACAGGTCTCTAAGTTTTTACTAATGGACGTGTCTTAAGTCTTTTGTTTATTCTGAGTATTGAAATTAGTGTCTTAATTTTTTTATAATAATAGCAGATACTGAAAACAGGTCTTAAATTATTTACTAATGGACGGTACTAAGAATGTATCCAAAATTTTTAGTTTATTTTGAAATTGAAATTAGTGTCTTAAATTTTTTAAATAATGGACGATACTGAAGTCAGGTTTTTAATATTTTACTAATTGACGGTACTGTAATGTTCGGGTGAGAGATATTAAAGTTGTGTATAAAAAAGGACTATCTGATGAATTTGCCGTCGCTTAAAAACGCCACTGGCAGAGTATAGATTCAAGGCAATGTGACTGCCTGATTAGTTTTAGAGAAGCAGATGAATGCTTCTAAATAAAATACAGCCGATTTCAAGGCTATGATAATAATGATTCTTTATTTACGAAATTCTCTTACAAACATAACGAGATAAATTCTTAAAGTTAATAATAATAAAACAATAAATAAAAATAAGCAAATTCCAATTGAGTGGAATTTAAATGGAAATAACACACCATTCAAATGCTATAGAAAAGATAAATATAGTTTTTTAGAAAAAGGACTTAATTAAAGTAAAATAAACAGGACTTATTAAATACACTACAGTACTAAGAATGTGTCTAAAATCTTTTTTTATTTTGAAATTAAAATTTATTTATTTATTTAGTTAAGTCTATGGACAGTATCCTTACAGACTATATTATTATACAATATTTATAATATATACTATAGAACTAATTACATTAGAACAATTATTCGGTTCAAATAGCTATATTTAATCAAAGTATAGTGATATTACATAAAAACAATTAACGGTTTAAATGCGCTATTATATTGCATTTTATGACATTAATATTTAAATTAAAATCGATATACAAAGAAATCTCATTAAAACAACAACATAATTTTCTGAACGGATCCGCCATAGCAAAGTTTGTGCGAAATGTTTGTACATTCAGAAATTTATATGACCGTAGGGAACATTGTGGAACAATAATAAATAAATTACTTAACAAAAATTCTGAGTAGGTACTTCCATCAATTAAATCACAAAAGCGACATTCAGCATAGTTCTTCCACTTTTTAGAGTTGGTCGATTAATCTCTGCTAGTCTTATTGCATATGAGGGAAGTGTAAGACGATCTCGGTACACGTGCCTCTAACAGAACATTAAAAATTGTTTTTGAACCGATTCGATGCGATTAGTATGAACGTTGTATTACGGTTCCCAAATGACTGACCCGTACTCTAAGATTGGTGTAACAAGTGCCTCATACAAACGTTGGTAATGGGTGGATCATTGAATTCCTTTGTCCATCGTTTTACAAAAGCCAATATGCTGCGTGCCTTGCTAACAGTCAACGTAATGTGTTGAACAAAGTTTAAGCTCGAATCCAATAATATTCCCAAATCCAAAAACGAGCTTACGAGTTCCAAATTGCGTTCACCATTACGTCTAGTAAATTGCATATGTTTGTATTTACTTAAATTTAATTGCACCAGGTACAGAAATTATACAAATAACTCTGCAGTAAATTATGATGTTATATTTGCAATCCTATTAAATATTTTTACATCATCAGCGTACATTAAATTATTCCAATGTCTGATTGCCTTCGGCAAATCGTTAATAAACAGCAAAAATAGAATAGGGCCAAGATGGCTACCTTGCGGAACACCAGAACTTACTACAATTTTTCTAGACACAGCAGTTTTAAACTTGACACATTGTGTCCGATTTAACAAATAAGATTTAATCCAACAGATGTATTTTGAACGTTAACCCATTTTATCTAGTTTCAGTAATAGAAGATTATGGTTTACTTTGTCAAACGCTTTACTGAAGTCAGTGTTATTAAAGGCTCTATTGATCCGCGTAGTTAATTCAAGAATATTTGTCATTGATGAAAATCCTTTGCGAAATCCATGTTGGGCAGTGAGTGATTAACGATGATAGGTTAGGTTAACAGGTCGCCCGAAAGAAATAAAAACAAGAGCTGGGCTCACTTGGGTCCTCTGACGTGGTCCCTTTATGATACCTGTATAGAGGAAAATGAAGAAGAGGAGGGATAGTAATAGTAGAGTGAAGGGGAGGAAGGAAAATAGAGAAAGAAAGAAAGAAAGAAAGTGAAAGAAAGTGAGTGAGACCGTCATACAAACCAACCACTGCTTCTAATGAAGCCATATAGCATGTCGACACTTGTATTCGACAGCGCAGTGAGACCCTGCAGACGTCGCTCACCGAAGTGGATCATGCGCCGCTCTTCCAGGGCCGGACACTGGCAGAGAAGGTGTTCCACAGTTTCCACCTCCTCCTCGTCTTGACAACTTCTACAGTAGTCATTATAACGCAATCTCATTCTCCTAGCATGGTTGCCAAAATTGCAGTGTTCCGTTACTACAGCCACCACATTTCTCAAACGGGCTCTTTAGAGCCCCAATAAATCCCTACTGCGACTGCTATCCAGCCTAGGCCAGATCATCCTCGCCGTATTACACGTCCATTCGTCACTCCATCTGGACTGTGCCTTTCGCAAGAATATGCTATCGATCTCTTTTTTGCAGACCGATAGAGGGATGCCACAGGGCGCGTTGGCATCTTTCTCTGGTAGCCTCGACCCTTCCCTCACCAGGCTATCCGCCCTGCAGTTCCCCATTGAAGTCCCATGTCCACGCACCCAAATGAGGGTGATCACCGAATGCTCTGCCATTCTATTTAAGGATGTGCGGCATTCTTGGACAAGTTGGGATGTCGAATAGACACCCGCTAAGGACCTGATTGCAGTCCGACTGTCGGTATAAATGCGAATATTCCTGCCAAATATTCCATGATACCACAGCCAGTCTGCTGCTTGCTTTATAGCCATCACTTCAGCTTGTAGAGTGCTGCATTGATTAGGGAGTCTGAAGGATATGCTAGTCCCAGACTCCTCAAAATAGACTCTACCTCCAACTCCAGAATTATTCCTGGAGCCATCGGTAAAGACATCGAGATCTTCTCCTGTATAAGAAGATCCCATTGAGATTCCCGTTTCGTCCAAAATCGTGAATCCAAAGTTCCTCTGAAGGAATGGTCTTGGAGTGACATAGTCAATGAGGTTGGGAATATCCCCCCAAGTACCAATTATCCCCGAATGTCCTCATGATCTATGGTTCCACTCCCGCGCCGCATGCAATCGCACGGATGCAAATAGTGCCAATTTCTCAGCTTGTAGATCAACTGGCAGCCAATTTAGCATCGTAAAGAGTGCCTTATTGGGCGTTGATCTCATGGCTCCTGTAATCAAAGTGGCCATGCATCTGAAAATCCTCTCGAATCGGGATCGGTTCGTAGTCGTGTTCAGTGCTTTCCACCACACCACGACTTCATAAAACAAGATGGGCTGAATCACCATCTTGAATAGCCAGTGAACGTTGCGAGGATTTAAGCCCCATTTCGTCCCTATGGCCCTCCTGCAGGCATATATCGCCTCATTTGCCTTCGAGGCCCTTGCCTCTACATTCTCCTTTCATGAGAGTTTCCTATCCAGAATCACCCCCAGGTATTTTGCACTGGCAGAAAGGCTCAATTCCGAGCCGTTCAGCCTTGGCAATCTGAATGATGGAACCTTGTATTTTCCCGTGAATAATACAAGTTCTGTCTTTGTCGGATTGACGTTTAGTCCCACTGACTTACTCCAGTTAGTGATGATTCTAAGCGCCGTCTCCATTCTCAGGGATAATGTATCCAGACAGATTCCTGATATCGCCACCGCGACATCGTCTGCATATGCCACAGTTTTGAAACCCATGGAATCCATCCTCCTGAGGATTGCATTTATGGTTATGTTCCATAAAAGCGGTGATAGGACCCCTCCTTGAGGTGTGCCCCTTACAGCCGATCTGGTTATCCCAGCCGTACTCAGCGAAGATTCTATAATCCTCCCCGAAAGTAGTCTTCTTACGAATCCAATAATCACAGGGTCAATGCCAACATCCATCATAGCATCCACGATGGCTGCTGGCCTGACATTGTTGAAAGCACCTTCTATATCCAGAAAGGCCGTCAAAGTGAAGTTCTTGAACTCCAATGACCTCTCTATGTAGCCCACGAGAGTGTGCAATGTCGTTTCAACCGACTTGAGCTTCGTGTAGGCATGCTGAGAGGTTGACAGCAGGCGATCGTCATTCGACATCCGGATTCTGATGTCGATGAGTCTCTCCAGCCACTGCCCATTAGTACTCCGAATATACCCAGGTACCGTTGGAGATTTAGAGAGAATCTTGCGTAGTCGACAAGTCTCTGAGGAGCTCTTAATGTTCTCACAAAAGCCTCTCCAGGACTTACGCTTTGCATTCCTCACCTCATTTTTGAAACTGTTTACAGAAGCTTTATAGAGTGACCAGTTGCCTGTTCTCTTAGCCTCGTTGAACAGTTTCCTGCATCTCTTCCTAGATGCAGCTATGGTGGGGGACCACCACGGTGGTCTGTCCCTCTCCCTGTGTACGGAAGGTCTGCAAGACCTTGTAGTGGCCTCCTTGAAAGCCTCCGACAGCTGTGCTACAGCGCTATCTATGTCCTCAACGCCGCTAAAGGGTTGAGGCTCGGTGAGAAACTGGTTAAGGATGTTTCTCTGAGATTCCCAGTCAGTTTTCCTTCTATTAATGAAAGAAGTTACTGGTGATCTCATAGTACGTATACCGAATTCGATATAGCGATGATCGGAGAATGAACAGTCGCCCGACACCTTCCAGTTCTCCACAAAATGCGCATAATCTGCGCTCACCAATGTAATATCCGGCACCTCCTGTCTGTTAGTCACCACGAAGGTGGGCTCCGAACCTCTATTAACGATGATACTTGATGTATAAGATAATCAGTAGTACATTTTTCAAAAAGTTTAGGTATAGCACTAAGTTTAGTTATACCTCTTAATAAGCGGAGATATGTATGATTCTCTCCAGATTTTAAGGAAATAACCATACTTCAGCTAAATACTAAAAATAATTTATAAAGGTACGGCTAAGGCCGATGAACAGTTAATTAAAACACAACTTGGTATGCCATCGGGCCCACTAACTATTGATGATTTTAACGATTTTACGCAATCTTCAATCTGCGAAGTACTAATTGATGAGGATGTAATGACTTGATTTGAATTAATTTTATATGGGTATTCAACGTATGTTAGAATAAGTAGATGCGAAAAATTCAGCAAACATGTCACAGATTTCAGTCTCGACACTAGGCTCAGAGTTTAAATATTTCATTATTTTGCGGTGCCAGACTATTTTCTTTTGGAATTTACGAATTTAAAAAATTATTGTGGATCTGGAATAAAATTAAGTTTTATATAGGTTATATATTCATTACACATCTGTGCGTTAAGTACATTATATTGCGCACGAAGAACAGTGTATTTTCCAAAGAAAAAAGGGGAATTGAATTTTTTTTAATATTTATTCTTTAAATTTATCAAAGATGAAAGGCGCTTAAAATTCCACGGTGATCCAGTTTTGATTCGAGTTGTATACTTCGGAATACATTCGTTCATGAATATATTCAAACATAGTTTCATAGAAGTGGTCTACCATATTATCAATAAAATCCGCCGTGACATTTGTAGTAGATAACAATTGAAGCCAGTTAATATTAGTAATAAAACTACTTAGATCATCATATTTAGCACACTTTAAACAAAAATTTTCCGTAGTATTCGGTGATTTTTCTACATGGCCTATAGTCTGAATATTGAAGCTTATTCCCAATGTTGCACGCAAAGAAAAAAGAAGAAAAAAGGTTTCATATGGTCACCTCAAACATAGTGTGTTCTCCACAAAAATATTATTATAAATTTTAAGGATCTAAACATTATTCTGATTACGATAAACATGTTTCTAGTTATTTTTAGCCATATTATGTTTAGTGTCTTAGATCAACCATATAATTATCATATTATGTTTAAAAAAATTTTACTTGAAATCATAAATATGTTCATAGCAAACATATTAATGATAAAAATATGGTTGAATGTAAATTGCTTTCTATTTTGTTTCTTCCGCTACCATATAAATAAATTGAGTATTAAACAAAAATTTAATCGTTCAAACTCAACTGAGCTTTGTGGCTGAAGTGGTTGAGTGGCGAGTTAATGCTTCTTAACTAAGTGTTCGCAAGTTCGAGCCCTGGTAGAGTAAACTGAAATTTAAAAAATTAATTTAAACGCGATGTATTATATAATAAATAAATAAATAAATTGATAGAAAAGAAAAATCAATGGAATAAAAAACTATTTATACAAAAAAATTTAAATAAACTTTTTTAAATCATATATTATATGTATTAAAAAAAATTTTTTAAAATTTCTTGTCTTGACCGGGGGTTGAACCGCAACATCTGCAGTTGAAAACTATTTTTAATATCTTTGATTTAAAAATATATATGGTTAGAAGCAACCATAAATCTAACCATACTATGTTTCCACCAGAATATGGTTGCCTCAACCATATTTTTTCTTTGCGTGTGGGTAAAAACGATCTTCCGGAAGAGTAATGGGGTCTATTCTATACTAAATCCAGTATTTTACCAAATTCATTTTGAATACCATTTATTTGGTTTAGACATAAATCAGAAATACTTTCATATATGTATGAGAATATAGGCAGATAATAACCAAGTTCAAGAAATACAATGAGCATTGAGGTAAATTAAAATCACCAAATATAAATGTCAAATCTACATAATTTGCTTTAAAAGTTATTAATTTAATTGCGGCAATATGTTGCATTAAATGGCATGATCAGAATGGGGAGGAATATATGAACAAGTAATGTACATTTTAAAATGATTTATTTTTATAACTACTGCAACGAACTAGACATTATTAGACAGTTCTATAATCACTTCTTCTGCTGGATATACATTTGAAACAGCAATTAATACACCACCACCAGTTGTAGTTGTTACTCTATGACTACAAAATATGTTGAAATTATTGCAGAGTATTTCAGTGTTCAAAAAAGAATTATTTAGCCAGGTTTCTGTGAAAACAAAGACATAATAATGAAAATTGTAGCTTTCAAGAAATAATTTGGCGCATTTAGTTTTTAGTACACGAATATTCTGATATGTGATATAAAATTGATTTTCCAAATGCTCACTTAGTTTTTTGAATTGAGAAGGAATATATATTTTTTTTAAATTAATATTTAATTATTGAATCTTTCTGCAAGAAATTAAAAATAAGTAATCAAATCTTAACCTAATTCAAAATATTTGACATTGCCACTGCAATTTCAACGTTACATTCTCAGAAATTATTTTTTTTATGTAGTCAGATCAAAATTTTCTGTACTTTTGAGACGTCTGTGTCCCGTAAATAAAAGTAAATCTCTTGCAAGGCGATTGGGATGAACTGAAACTTTAAGCTTGTATTTGATGCTTGTCTGCTTGATCTCCTCTCGAACACTTAAAATGTTAAGCTGCTTATGGATATTTAAGTTTTGAATGTACCACGGTGCACTCGTTATTATTATTAAAAGGTTCTTTGTAGTTTTTCAACGTTGGATGGTGATGCTGTTCCCCATAGCTGGATACCGTAAAGTCATATAAGTTTTAAAACTTCCTTGTACAGAAGCACCTTGAAGTCTAATTCAAGCGCTGACCTTGGGCCGATAAGCCAATAAAACTGGATAGATTTCAATCTTAAATGGGTATTTTTTGCTGTTATGTAATGAGTCCATGTTAGTCGTTGGTCGAGGTGGATGCCAAGATATCTCACGTGGTGCTGTTGGGGTACTCTTGCACTATTTATGGTAACGGAAGGACAAGGGTCTCTTCTCAGAGCGAAAATTATGTGACCACATTTTGTAGCATTCAGTTTTATCTTCCATTTTTGTGGTCATTTTTCTAACTGGCTTACGTGAGATTGAAGTTGCAACTGCTGGGTCTCTATGAATGCTCACAAAGGCTGTGTCATCAGCAAATGTAGACGTATGAGTCAGAAGACTCGTTGGCATGTTTGAGGTGAACAATGTGTAAAGGAATGGCCCCAGAATACTTCCCTGCGGAACGCCAGCACATATTTATTTGGTGGAAGAGATGACATTGTTTGATTTTACATGAAATTTTCTATCTGCTATACAAGTTTTAAATAATTTATGCGTGTTATCTGGTAGATATGTCAATAAAAAGAGCTGAGCAATACTGCTTATTCTTAAAGGCCCCTCGAATAAGGTTTGTGATTCTATGCACCTGTTCTATTGTACTATGCTTTTTTCTAAAATCAAAGTAATGGTTGGGTACGATGACGTTAGCGTCAATATGAGGTAGTTGACTCTCAAGCAATAATTTTTCGAAAATTTTTGAAAGTATTGGTATCAAACTTATAGTTACTTGAGTGACGTCCTTGCCAGGTTTGGGTATCATTACTATTACCGAATGTTTCCAGGATGCGAGAAAAGAGCCAAGTCACAGCATGGAATTAAAAATAAAAACCATTATTTGCAGAGCACAGTTTGGTAAGTTAATAATTATCGCCGCAGTTATTTTGTCGCTGTCGGGAGCTTTTCCAGCGGTCAACCCCTTCACAGCAGATTTGATGGTGTACAACGGCGTCGATGATGTTTATTGTAGTAGCGCAGGAGTCTGTGATATTTGGAAGAAAAACCTTCTCCAAGTGCGTGGCAAATACCTCAAGTTTTTTTTCTACACTCTTTGCCCATTTACCGTTGTCAAGCCGCATAGGGGATTCATAATCAGCAGGACGTCTCATGCGTTTCACAGCTGTCCATAGACTGTGGTCAGACTTTTGGTTTTGGTCTAAGAGATTCAATGTAGCCGGTGATGCTATATTGACGATTAGATGTTATAGGCATAGTGGGTGTGGAAGCTCTAGCTCCTTCGGTCAGGATATTTTTTTGAAGAGATCCACAGCACCTTCGATTTCGTTTTCATATTTTAGAGAAATACTTTGTGACAAGTGAGCGCTAACGTACATTTTTTACTTAAACCAGTTTGTCCTCTTGCTTGGGTAGTGGCTATTGTACTCTAGATTGACAAATTCTTGTAGGAAATTTAGAAAAGTGGGTGAGTGATCTGAAGAGAGATCAAGAGCATTAAAAAGAGAAGTGCATTCACGTTTTATATTTCCAGTAGCGAAGCCAATTACATCAGGAGTTTTGTTACGGTCTGTAGACCAGTACGTGGGGTGACTTGCAGATATGGCATCCATCTTATTAGAGGACATTGCATCAAATAACTGTCTCCCTCTTAGCGTCATAATTCGAGAGACCCAAAAAGTGTGTTTTGCATTGTAGTCACAAGCTGCTATAAATTTTGGACTTAGTGTTTTAAAAAATTCCAGAAATTGATCCTTGCAAATATTACAAGGGTACTGTACCTTGCTTCATAGTTTGGACAGGAGATAAGTTTTGGTAACTTGTTTTCGGTTCAATGATATTTTTATCACTAGAAATTGTAGTCAAACTTGGAAAATTGGTATCTTTATATTAGATATATACTGGCCTTCTTGGCCGTGACGCTTCTCTGAGTTGTAAGAATACTTTACAACCACGATAGCTAGCAGTATATTTTTCACCATTATTATTACATTTTTTAATATTGGTATCAGTTTTTAGGTGTGAAATTTTGTGGATATCCCCGCACCTGACACAAACTGATGGCAGTTTGAAAAACGATTTAGTATGACCGAACTCTTGACAGTTTTTCACTGTGGTGGACCCTTACGTTTGATAAGTTCCTCCACTACTATTTTACGGCTTAAGAGGTACTTTGAACCGTAAATGGGATGGATGTCACCCTTTTTCTTCAATTGGGAAGAGGTAAAGGCAATGTCAGCTCTAAAAATTGGTTGAGAAATCTTTTGCCTATTTATGATATTGTGAACAGACTTCACCTCATGTCCTTCTGCCTCTAGGGCAACTTTTATGTTGTCAGTTTGCGCTGAACTATCAATACCTTTAATGACCACTATTAGCCCCTTAGCGCTTTTAAGCTGGTATGTGTAATAATTATTTTTATCATCATCAAAACTGTTAATTATATATCTATAGTGTTGTTAATTTTTGATTTGTATCTTGGTTTCAAGCACATTTCCTTTGCGTAAAGATACTATGTAAAAATTTTCTTTACCAACAATTTTCCGTCAATTTACTAATCAGATTATTTGTTGAACCTTCATGCAAATATATGGGAGGGGGTTTATGCTTTTTCACAGAATTAGTAGTTTTGTTTTGTGTATCCAACTTACCAAGAATATCGAATCGGTTTCGCTTTTCATTATTGCTTTTTTGTAGCTTCGGTTCTAAATTTATTGTCCTAGAGCTGGACTTGCGTTTCGTTATTGTGATGTATCGATCCATGCCGGTTAAAATTTTTTTATTGTTACCTTTTGTATTACTAGGCTCTGTTTCTATATTTGTTGGCGTTGTAGGCAATGAAGGTAATGGCACTTCGTTTCTGTTTTTATTTATTGAAAAAATATTATGCATTTGCTCAAACAAATAAAACAGATGTTAAGGCAAATACTATAAGTTACTTATTGTATATTGAAAGCAAACATCCATGCATATTTACATATACGAGTATACATGCTTCGTTCGTACATTTGTATTGAAAAGAAAAATAAATTTTCGTATATTTTTGTTTTCAACAAATGTACGAACGAAGTTATCGTTCGTTTTTATGGAGCCGAGCCGTAAATATCTGTTTATACAACAAATTATTTGAAAATATTTTTAGTACAGTTGCTTGAGATAGTCCCTATTTAGACGAGAAAACAATTGGAAGAAAAACATCTTGAATTCTCTTTTGCTTTTTCTTTCGCGGTCACACAGACGAACATGTTGCCGGCAACATTCCATTATTATTGTTATTATTTGCACACAAAACAATGAAAGAAGAGAAAAGTAAAGCAAATATCAACAAAGAATATGTGAACAAAGCGTATCGCCGAGTACCGAACACAAAAATGATTCTCTCTTCTCCACCCGTAATTTGCCTACAAACGAAATGTTTCCCTTCTAAATGTTTCTTCGTCTAAATAGGGACATAGAGATACAAATACAAATAAAAATTTGTATGAGTTGAGTTGGTGTACAAAAACAAAACTATACCATATTTGTTATACTTATTCTCTTCCTTATACTATTAGTAACAAATAATTATTTGGTATATTTGTTTTGACAACACTTATAGGTACACTCGTACACGTCTTTAATGTAGACATAAATACGATATATGCATTGTTTTTTGCCCGTACTCTTTATTGAAATTATTGTCTAAGGTCATACACATTCATTTTCTTTTTTTTCGCTTATTTATGAAAATAAATTCCTAACTGTTTTTTTTATTGCACTCAAAGTATATTATTTTTTCGTTTTTTTTTTTTGTTGTTGTTCGTACACAAGACTTTAGTGATATGTTGTTTTGTTTTGTTATTTTTGATTTAAATTATTTTTCGTTCTATTGTGGTATGCATACTAACTTGGGCTTTAATATAAACACAACCGCACTCTTCGATATTGGCAATATTATTTTAACGTTGATTACTATTTTTTGTTTTTTATATACAATTAAATTTCTATATTTTTGTGCACAATTTATTTTACGTATTTTTCCTGTATTTTACGCTAATTAGTTCTTAATTTTTTGTATACACATACATATGTACCTATCAATGTTTTACCGTACAATTCCATTTTATTGAAGGCATGTATGTATGAAACATTTTTTAAAAGGTGATTTTATAAGAACTATCGGAAATTAAAAAAAAACACATAAAATTCAGAAAAATGCATGAAATATTTATTTGGATCGATAGTTGGGTCGATATAATTTAATGTTTGAAGATTATTTCATGCAAATGTTGGCCGCGGCTGCGCCTCAAATGGTCCATCCGCTTAGTCCAATTTTGGCATACTCTTTCCAACATTTTTATTATATTTAACAATATTATTTTTTGAAATGCAGAAAGATTGATTTTAACCCCAGACACTGGTTAGGTGAAGCGATCACTTTTGGAGAAATACCTTTCTCTTCATCAGCACAAACTATGGGATTACTATTGTTTTCAAATTCTCGAACAAAGAGTGTGAAGAGGCCAGAAAGAATTATTAAGTGCTTGATCATAATATTCGAAAGGTATAGTGAGCTTGAAAGATGCAATGCTTCTCTTTTGCGAATAGAAAAATTTGTGCACATTAATATTGACGTCCATATTCAGTTTTGATTTAATGAAGTAAGCAATTTCATCAGCTGAAGTATCAAATGCCAGATGAGAAATAAAAATCTGCTTTATTGGGAGGGAAAACAAGTAAGCTTTTTCGAACAGTGTGCAATACGTCATAATAATTATTTTGTACATTTGGACACAATATTGGGGTCGAAACTGCATCTACAAAACTATTGTTATCTGTCACATTATCTGCATTAAGATATTGTCCATCCAATACATTCTAGGAGATAAGTTTTATTGAAGAAGATGAAATGGGGGCAATTTTATTATCCACCGCAGTACTAAAAATTGATGGTAATGTTGATGAGTTATTAGAGGATATTATATATTATTCATTAAGGACGAATGCCTTTGTTTAATAGCAATCTTATCTAAATTCGAAAATTTAGTAAATAAATCACCAAAACTAGAAAGTTTGTTTTATATAATACTAGAAGAAATTCCTTAGTAAGTTGATCAAACTTATCTTTATAGTCTTTAACAAATTTGTAAAACTCCACATTTATGTCTTTTTTTTTATTTAGGACCAGCACTCAGTACTCATGCAATGCATTGTGATGTAACTAGGAAAATAGGTTGTGGGAAGGAGGATAGAGGGAGTAGTGTCTATGAACATTCGATTTGAATTTTATCAAATTTTAGGATTCAGGAAAGACGTCAGCAGGAAGTTTATTTCACATACGAACTGTCCGGCTAAAAAAAGAACTCTGTCTGTAATGCGTAGTGCGATCCACATTTTTTCTATCACATAAGGATTTTTTGCAAATTCAAACACAAAAAATTGGTTAAAGCACTCCTTTATTCAAAATGTTCAAACAATAAATATTTTTTTTAAAGCAAACGAAACATTATTTTGATACATATGTATAATTATTCATGTTCTTTATGAAACCTCTTCTTCTTTTCCTTGATACTTTGACGAGTCCTTTTCCGATTTCCATCTTCAGTTTCTTGCTTAAGCAGCCAACAGTAGTCAGCAAGCATAGTGACATCCCATCGCCCTTAGTACCTTCTCTCGATATCACGGACATCCTGGTGAAATCGCTCCCCTGCTCTTCACTGTAAACCCCCAG
The DNA here is from genome assembly GCA_947397855.1 of Thelaira solivaga. Lineage (NCBI taxonomy): Eukaryota > Metazoa > Arthropoda > Insecta > Diptera > Tachinidae > Thelaira > Thelaira solivaga. The sequence continues at coordinate 6,886,329 of OX377615.1, forward strand.
GTTTTCAGGAAAATTGTCTATGTGAGAGTGTAAAAAATGAACCTTCAAGCTCATCTTGCAGCCTTGAGCTTCGTATACTGCTAGCATCTGTTGCACAATTGTTTTATACTTAGGATCCTTAGTATTTCCCAAAAACTTTCGCACTACTTCCTTGAACGATACCCAAGCTTCTTTTTCCTTCTCATTCATAGTTTCCACAAATGAAGGGTCCGTTAAAAGTTTTCTTATGTCGGGGCCGGTGAAAACTCCCTCTTTCAACTTTGCTTCTGACAGCTTCGGGAATTTTGTATATAAATATTTGAAACAGTCTCCATCCTTTTGCAGCGATTTTACAAATTGTTTCACCAACCCCAATTTAATATGGAGAAGGGGCAACAAAACCTTTTCTGGTGGTACCAAGGTAGTGTTTATAACATTTTTCTCTCCAGGTTTTAAAGTTTCTCGGGATGGCCAATCACTTTTTTTCCAGTGCTGGCTCTACTATCCCACAAGCATAAGAAGCATGGGTATTTGATATAGCCTGCCTGCTGACCCAAAAGCATTGTCAGTATTTTGAAGTCACCAAAAATCATCCATTGATGGTCTTGATACTTGATTTTTTCCAGGATAATGGCCAAATCGTTATAATCTTCTTTTATATGCACAGAATGTCCAATCGGAATCGAGGCAAATTTATTTCCATTGTGCAATAATACTGCTTTAAGGCTAGTCTTAAATGAGTCAATGAATAGGCGCCATTCAGATGAGTCATACTTTATATCAAAGCGATGTATGAGTTCTTCCACATTATTGCAGAAAACTAAAATTTCCTTCTTTTGAGAAAAACTGGGTAAATTCTTTTTCTCGGTGTCTGTACCAGTAGAAAGAAGTGCCAGGTGATAAAAGGTTTTTATTTTTTAATCTAGAACCTAACAGTTCGGCTGCATCTTTTGAAAGACCTAAATCTCTTACTAAATCATTGAGCTCACCTTGAGCAAATAGTTGAGGCCTTCCATCTTCGTCAAAAGATAAATCTGAGCTTGATTCATCCGGAGGAGGTAATGTATCTTCGTCTTCCAACTCACTAGGGTATTCATCCAAACTGGAAGGTGGCTGCGGGATAGATATCTCGGAGCTATGGGGAACTGGACGTATAGCTGAGTCAAGATTAGGATAACTTATGTTTCTTTTGTTTTTTGAATTGAATCCCTTTACGTCAACTGAGCAGAAGTAGCAGTCAGTGGTGTGATTTTTCTGCTCACGCCATATCATAGGAATTCCAAATCGAAATGTATTTTTCTTTCCCTTAAACCACAAACGAAGATCTTCTTCGCATCTTCTACACACCTTATGCGGGGCCCATGGTTTATCTTGATGACCAAGTTTTAATTTAAAGTAGGCAAAATAAACTTTCCTTACAAAATCACTTATATTTCTCTGTTGACTTTTAATAGTGAATTCACCACAGATATAACAAAAACTGTTTGGAGAAATAACACAACTCCTTGTAGCCATGATTAACAGACAACAGCACTGTTCACTTGAATATCAGTATGTCTACTGAGAGCTTTTCTTTGTTTCAAGCGATGTAAAATAAAACACTGCTGTTTTCACTTAATGTAGAGCGGTTGTAAATTTACTCTACGACGGTTGATAAAAAACTCTGTTTATTTTTAAAAACTATCTTCCTTAAATACTAAATCTTAAAACTAATTTGGTACACATGCGTACCTGTCATTTCCCCTATTACCACACACACACATACACACGATTAGGTACATTAGGTAGTACCTAAAGTCTTAAACAGATTCCAAGAAACAATTAGCACTATCTATTAATTAGTGTACACGTTTATTACTTCAAGGAAAAACAAATAATCCTTTCTGCGGAAAATACGCTAATTTGTAATAGCAGACCTTCGCTAATCTGTGTGTGAGATAATAGGGTTGGTTTTTTTCAAGGCCATAAATGCCACACATATTCGTTCAATATTGGGTACCTGCGGTAAATTGAGAATAAAATCCGCATTTGTTATTCAATTTTCATGATTTATACCTTATTTTATTCTTGAGGTATTTAGCTTTCAGAAAAATGTGCAAAATATAAAATTTTTGCTTTTTCTTTTTTTTATTGCATTTTTAAACTGAAAAAAAAACGCGAATTTTGCAAGAAAAAAATTTTTTCCCCTCTTAAATTTTTGAATAATTCCAAAACGATAAAATATAGAAAAAAATTATATTAAATTAAATTAAATATAATTTTGTTACGCATCTTTTGGTGTTTTGTTTCTGAAAATCGGATGAGCCGTTCTCAAGTTAGGCTGAAATATGTCTTCGTACCTGACTAATTTAGGGGGAAAAAATTGCCACCCCCATAAAAAAAATCCCTACGTGATGGAGAAAAACCGAAAACGGATTTGAGTTTAGCGCATCAAAATCTGTAAGAAAATGTAAAAAAATACTATGCAGTTTATTGGTCGCAGACCTGTGTTATTGTCAACCTTAATATGACAACTTGAATCAGGTGTTAGAAATTTTTATTTGTGTAAATATTCAAAGTTTACTTTTAAAAATGGACATATCCGTTGAAATGTATTTTTCGGAAGATTCAGAAAAAGAAAATGTGTATCTTACTCGTATTAGGTGCAGGAACTACCAACTGCCAAGTAAGTTAATGTACTGTGAAAACACAAATAAATTACACATATTTCTTTTTTTCAGATTCATAAGTTTTTTTTAGATTAAATAAGGAAGCATTTATATATTTGCTCAATGAGATGGACGGCCACTTTAAGCAATCAATCTGAACTTCTGCAATAATTAAACTGTGCGCTGCCCTTCGCTTTTTCGCAGATGCCAGTTACCAAAAGTGTGGTGGAAATGATTTCAATGTGGGGCTTGCGCAATCCACATTTTCCATTGTGCTTGACGGAATTTTTTATATTTTTGAACAACACATATGTTCACGGTGGATCACAGCAACAATGACTATTGATGAGATCGAAGATTCGAAACTAGCAGTTTATACTCGTAGTGGGTTCCCAGGGGTAATGGGATTTGTTGACGGCACCCATGTTCGTATCTGCGCACCAAGGAAAGACGTACAGCATTTGTACCTTAACAGGAAAGGCTAAACGTTATGATCGTGAGATTTGTTAATTTTTTTAAATATAAAGAATTTTACATTTTTTTGCATGTAGTTCTCAGATTATAAGCAAAATGTTAGATTTGTTGACGCTAGATACACTGGTTCAAATCATGATTCTCATATATGGAATGTTAGCACATTAAAGCAATATCTTAAGCAGAATGTATTAACAAACACCTGGATTTTAGGTAAATTCTTGTTTTATTATTTTGTTCATGGTATTGGTGTCATGTTTAAAGTTATTTGTTGCAGGTGACGCAGGATATCCTCTTGGAAAAGTCATAATGACACCATTTCGCAATACGAATGAAGGTTCGCCGCAAATGAAGTATAATAAAATTTATGCTAAAGCCAGAAATTCTGTTGAAAGAACTATTGGACTGCTCAAAAACAAGTTTAGGTGTTTGCTTTCTGTTCGAGGTTTGCACTACGCTCAGGATAAAGCAGTTAAAATAGTTAATGCTGGGAACACAATTGGGACGAACGATGAATTTCGTCGAGCATGACGAATTCGTTGCTGAGAGTTCGTTGCGTAAATTCGCATCATGACACACAATTATGACGAATAAATAACAGCTGTTGTTATCAATGAAGTTGTTTGCTGTACGTGACAGAAAATAAACATTGTAAAAATATTGCAGTATTCGCTGTTCCATTAAACAAAACAAAAGAATAAAAACTAATTTTCCTTTATTAATACATGTGTATGTATATACACACATAAGTAAGTGTATATGTATATACATATGTATGTAAGTATAACACACTTTTGAGAGTTGGCCCATTTGTAAAAAATAATAGTAAATGCATACATACACACATATGTATGTAAGTATATAATAAAAGCAAAAAAAAAAAAAACAAGGAAACAAGTTTATACCTCAAGTTGAAGGGTTACCGTATAAACAAAAATAATTACTTGAGAGTTCTATACATAAAAAACCATTAAAAAACAATTTTATGGTAAATAGTTGTGTACATAATTGTGTAAATAGTTGTGTACATATAACTTAAATGATGTACATTAAAAATAAAACAATTATTAAAGTCAAAATTAGCTTTAATTACTAATATACTTGAAAGCTACAAGGAAAAACGGCAACTCTGTATCAATTTGTTCGTCGTTCGTCGGCGTATGAAATAGAAATAAATCTATCGCAGAATTCGTCACGCACAACGAATTTCGTTCGACGGCGGTGTTGTGTTAACTTTTATATGCACAAATGTGTTTTATTTCTGATGACGAAAGTTCGCATCGAAAAATTCGTCGTTCGTCCCAATTGTGTTCCCAGCATAATGCGTGTTGTGCTTTGCACAATATTTCGCAGCATTTTAAGATTCAATTTTCTGATCTTCTGAATATAGATCAACAGGAATCCGTAACAGAAGAAAGCAATTCGTTAAGAAACGATGAAGGAGAAGGGATAAGGAATAATATTATGCGTTCGTTGCAATAAAATTTGCATTAATTTAATTTATTCAAAACTAAAGACAATAAATACATATTAAAAAATTTTTAAATAAAAATATTTCATTATTAAAGAAAAGTAACAAAAACAGTAATTCATTATTTATACATAAAAAATTTATTAAAACTAAAAATATCCACAGCTTAAAATCACATTTTATTTATTTTTTTAAATTTTCTAGTTTCGTTTGCACTATTTTTATGTTTAGTTCTCTAAGAACACTTTTCCTATTTTCACTTTTCTCCATAAGTTTTAGTTTTTGTTTTTGTTTTTTTAAAACGTATGTTTTGTATTTTATTTCCTCAATCTTTTTTAAGGTTCGGAGAATATCATTTTGTCTTTCTGCTTGCTTTTGAAGTTAAACCATTTTTGCATTCTCTGCCTTGGGTCTTTTTTGTTTGGGAGCGGTTGTTGTAGCTTCAACAACAGGCGGCTCAGTAGGTGGGACAGTGGAGTCGCTTTCATGGGTGGCACTAGACACCAATCCAAACACAGACCCGGAAGGATTCACTGATAAGTTAACATGAGTCAACTAACGCACTCTTTCCTCCGTTTGCGTCAAACTTATTTCTTGCGAGGGTCCACCGCCGGTCACCAAGAAATTTTCTTTATTTTTTGCCAACTTCCTTTTCAAATTGGCTTTGTAGTGAATCCAAACCTATATAAATGAAAATAAATTTTTGTTGACAGTTTCATTAAAAAGGCATGTTACCCGTTGCCATTTTGGTCCCGTCTCAATGCTATTCAATATAACGGCGAATTGCTCCCAAGTCTCCTTGACATCCTGGCGGCTTGACCCGTAGTGCCCCTTGCCTCTTCCAATATCAGGATTCTTTTCTAATAAGTCCACCAAGCGTTCCATTTGCTGTTTATTTGTAATTTTTCTAAAATGAATTTCAATAAAACTATTATTGTGTATTTAAAGCAATTGCTTATACACACTTACATGGTTTTCTCCATATTTATTGCTGGCAAGCAGAAACACAACTGATAAAAAGTAGTTGTCGCTCTTTGACAGTTAACACTACTACGCTTAGATTGGTTGTGAATCATAATACGGGCAACAACTTAACGAATACAACCAAGTGAACAGCTGATTAAAAGTTGAGTTGAGTTGTAATCCATAATAAGAATTTGACAACTACAACTCAACTAACGATTTAGTTGTGAGCCATCAATAGAGACACGAGACCAACCATGTTTGCACACAAGCCATCAGAGACTTACAGACACAGATTCCAACAAGCACAACAGCAGACAGGTAGTCACCTGATACTGAAGTCAGTTTTTTAATTTTTTACCAGTGGACGGTACTAAGCATGTGTCTTAAATCTTTTGTTTATTTTGGATATTGAAATTAGTGTCTTAAATATTTTATAATAAATAATGGACGATACTGAAATCAGATCTTTAATTTTTTCCTAATGAAATTGTCTTAAATCTTTTGAATATGATGGGTGTTCAAATAAGTGTCTTACAATTTATTAAATAATGAACGAGACTGAAGGAATATTCATTTTTTACTAATGGACGGTACTAAGAATGTGTCTAAAATTTTTTGTTTATTTTTGATATAGAAATTAGTGTCTTAAATTTTTTTAAATAATAGACGATATTGAAATCAGTTCCACTACAGTGAATGTTATATAATTTGCCTTGTTTTAATTTACAACACCAATTAGGCTTTTCAAAAAATTGTATGCAATCTACGGTATGTAATAAATATTATTTGAGAGGATATATTAAAAAATTTACAGATCAAAATTTGTCATTATTTGGAAATAGCTTGGAAGGATGTGTGATTATTGACAAAAAGCTTGAGATGAAAGCTTTCTCAGATAGAGAAGCTAGAAATTCAATTGTATCTCTATTTCGATCTGGCAGTCGTAGTGGGTGCAATGTAAAAAGTGTCAATAATCCGGATAAACTCAATGAAACTGTAAGTCTATATGATACAGCAATTGCCTTAATAACACTGTTAACATATTGTATTTGTATTATGTGTCCAACTTTGCTTTCACCGCTTTTCTGCAAATGGCTTAGGTGATGATTTCTTCTATCGAAAGAACACATTAAAAGGCTAGCGTTTGGCCTACGTCGTACAGTTAAACCTAATAAAGAATAGGTAGCACGGGCCGTAATTATTTCCGTGCGTATTTCTTGGGCTTTATTGGAATGTATTTAATGTAATCAATATCACTATAATTATCAAAATCGAAATATTTTTTGTCGTCCTTAGATTGTTGTAGCTTAATGTACATATGAGTAATATACGTATGAGTATCTGTAATTAGTTTCCAATTTCTTTAAAAATAAAACACAAAAATCATAAAAAATAAATAAAACGGCAAAAGCAAAGTTGCACATATAATAATCAGTGTATGAAAAGAAACGAAATGTTCCATAAACGTTTGCTGCAGTCACAAATTTTTCAAATTTTTAAATCGATTTTTATATGTAAAAAAAATACAACGATTTAACAGTCATACTTAAATTGGAGCGACAAGCGTTTTTTCCTGTCAAAAATTTTCATGTCCATAAAAATTATATGTAGCCTACCGAAATAATATGGCAGTTGGAAAATCAATTTTGATAGCGCGTTTTGTAGTGAAGTTGACTGCAAAACAATAGCTCTATTAAAAAAAAAAGAGTCACATGTGTACGTTGTGTGCGATAGTGACGAAAATCAAAACGATTTTGATTTTTGTGAAAATATTGATGGTAGTTTGATGTCATCTGTCACCACTTGGTCAATTTTCATTTTGTTTTGCGACAAGTTGAGTGCAAATCGCGCAAGTTGCTAAAATAAAAATATAGGAAAAATATTTGATACTCGATTTATTAGAAGTGTAGCGGCTATTGATAGCCTTATGGGATATTAAAAGCAAAGAATATTGTATTAAAAATACAAAAAAGACGCAATATGAAATTCTATTAGACAAATATAACAAAAATCATCAGGAAAACTCAATTTGAGCGCGTTTAGCAATATTTCATGCGTAAAATCATTCCTAATTTTAAACCAGCTATTTTGTATCTTTTATGTGGAACTAGAACATACTGACACCAAATTGTAAAAAAAACATAAAATTGAGTTTAATGAGTTAAATTGATGTAGTGTGTCACAAGCTTTAATATTTTCATAAACAGAATTTCATAGTTTGATGTTGAATATTAATGTGTTTATGTATATCTGTTGCGATTGCCATTCAGCCAAGGCGAGATCATTCTCGTCGTACGGCACCTCCTTCATCTGGATTGTATCCTTCGCAAAAATATGCTCTCGATCTGCTGTTTGCAGACCGAGAGAAGGATACTTCAGGGTGTGTCGATATTCTGCTCTGTCAGCGTCGACCCTTCCCTTTCCAGCTCATCTGCCCTACAGTTTATCGCAGTAGTCCTATGTCCACGTACTCATATGAGATATAAAAACCAATATTCCTGGCAAATTTTCCATGGTACCGCAGCCAGTCTGCTGCTTTCTGTGCTGTCATCAATTTAGCTTGTAGATTACTGCATTGATCGGGTAGTCTGAAGAATACACTAGTCCCATACGCCTCAATATAGACTCCACCACCAACTCCAGAACTATTCTTAGGCCCATCGGTGAAGACATCCAAATATTCTTTTAAAGAAGAAGATTTCACCGATATTCCCATTTCGTCCAAAGTCGTGAATCCGAAGTCCCTCTGTACGAAAGGTCTTAGAGTGACGTAGTCAGTGAGATCAGGAATCTCGCACTAAGTACCAATAATATCCGAGTGTCCACATGATCTATGGTTCCACTCACGAACGTAACTAGTGCCAATTGTGCCCCTCTAATTAAAGTGGGCATGTATTTAAGAACTCTTTCAAATCGGGATCTGTTTGTAGTGGTGTTTAGTGCTTTTCACCACACTACAAAAACAAGATGGGCTAGATCACTATATTGCATAGCCAGTGAACGTTGAGAAATGAGGGCTAAAATGCATTGACTGTGATGATAATATGATAAGAGAGTTTTTGTGGCCTGATGTGTCAATGCTTGTTCTGTTGTCAATTTTTGTACAGAACTTATTATTCTACTGTACAAACGATAATAGAAACTGTGAGTTTCAAATGGTTTTGTTCAGCTCCTTAGAGCGTAAAGCAGACACTCCTGTTTATGCATACGAGTATATGGTTATGGGTGTCTCGGCTGAGTTAATTTAGCTTGTTTTTAATTTATATTCATATCTTTGCTGACTGCCTGCTTTTCAACGAATCGCACTGTTTTTTTTATATGACCAAAAACAAATGCAGAAAAAATCAGCACACACGTTTACATTACTTTTTATTTGTTTTATTGCTTAAAATCTACAAAACGAAACGAATGCAAACGTTTATTTTTGTTTACTTTTCCACTCTGATAATAATAAGTACTCCCTACCATATATTCAACACAAATAATTTCGTACATTTTAGCTAAGTATTTGCAAAAAAATTAAAAAAAGTTAATTTAATATGAATAGGTACGTTCCTGTGAGAATTTAGTCACTAAAAATGAAACACAGTTTGGTAATGCAAATTATGCAACAAATAGTACACATTCCCCCACGCTTGTTGATAATTATTTTGAAGGCATGTTGAAATACAAAAATATATCCTGCAGCCAATCCGATATTAGACGACACAGTCATGATAATTCTGAGGATGATATACAAGTGCTTAAGGAACTAAAAGTGCCGAAATTCGTTAGGTACTGCATACGTTTTTTGGAGGAAAAAGGTCTACACACAGTTGGTTTATTTCGAGTTAGCACATCTAAAAAAAAAATTAAAGAGGTTCGATACAGTATTTAATGTACATTTCTAAGCAATAATTCATATAATGTCTTTTGTTGTTTATATTACAGCTGCGGGATAAGGTTAATAAAAGTAATGAGAAGAGATTTGCTGACGATACATGTCCACATAGTGTTGCAACGCTCTTAAAGGAATTCTTAAGAGATCTACCGGAACCTTTACTATCAAATCGCCTTTATACAGCATTTCTAAAAACGCAAAGTAAGTTTTCACACTTATATCATCTTTAGAGTGTGGGCTTCTTAATAGCGACATAAGTCAGCTGCAGTGTGTGAGAAGGGTAGAGAAGCTTGGAGGGTAAACATAGCCGCACGAATCCATTATTGTTGCAACAGACTTGTTTTTTCTTGATTTGCTTATTCAACTTTTTTGTATTGTGACTTGCTTTTCTTTCAAGATTGATAAATTGAAGTGAAAAAGGAAAATTTGCAATAAATAGCAAAAAATTTACAAAATACAGAAATAAGTTACGACAAAATTATTAATATTTATAAAACATATAAAAAGTCCTTGTTGCAAAACACCCACAGTGTAATTGTACTGTAATTTTTGAAGGGACACCAAAAGAAACTATTTACAAAGTTTGTCGCTGCTACGAAAGTCACAGTGTTAAAATGGTAATACACACAAGGTGGGCTAAAAGAAATCACCCTATTGGAAGATGCTCTTATTTTTGCAAAATGGCGGCCAATGGCAAATCTGTTTTGACATTTGTGAACTAGACAGATTTAGAATATAAGTGAGCAAGCCATGGGGCGATACACTCCCCATGAACGCGGAATAATGGAAGTGTAAGATTTTTCGACCAAAATCATAATGAGCGACGAGGCTCATTTCCACCTCAGCGGGTACGTGAACAAGCAAAACTATCGTTTCTTGGGCATCAAAAATCCACGAGTGATGCACGAAGAGCCATTACACGCGCTCAAAGTGACTGCATGGTGCACTGTTCACGCTGGAAAAGTCATCGGGCTGGTCAAACGACAACAGTGGACAGTGCGCGCTATAGGGCCATGTTAACCGAGATTTTTCTGCCGAAATTGAACGAATTAGGACTGGAGGACATGTGGTTCCAACATGACAAAGGAACGGCACACATTTCATTTTCATTTAGAAAAATAATGAGAGTCAAACAACATCAGATGACTTCTTTTTGCCCACCTTGTATTTACTAATAATATGCATACACTTTAAGATTTATTTACTTATTATAATTTTCACCGCACCACATTCAAATGAAGAAAAATTATTTTTTAAATTAAACACATGCAGAAACTTTAATTTTGCTTGTTCAAGGTGAGAGGTTAGTTAAGTTTAGGTTGAACGGAGCTCAAGTGTAGAAGTGGAAAACTGAAGAAAGAAGGGTGATAAAAAGCAGCAGGATAAAAACTGGAAAGCAAAATAGAAAAGATTATACGTAACAGTTTAACCTAAATTGAAGCGGCAAGCGAAGCGTATTTAGCGCCCTCTGTTTATATTAAAGCTTCATTCCTAAATAAAAGCACTGGCAGTGCATATTCTCCACAGTAATTTAATCATTTTGTTTATAAAACCCACTAAAGACAAACAAAAATAGACTTAAAAACGATTAATTTAAAAAAAACTAGCTACGAGTAAAAGGTCAAAATTAAAACACAATGGTTTTACAGCAAATTTCACTTCAAAGCGCGCGGTCATATTTGCTCAGCGTTGTCGCCGTGCTATTTCGACACGCTCCATACAATTTGTATGGGCATGAGAATTTTTGACAGATAAAAACTGTTTGACGCGTCAATTTAGGTATGACTGTAAAAGAAAGAGATGAAGAGAAGTCTGCGTAACGACCAACACTAAAATGCTGCTTCTCACGATAGCCCATTGAAAAGCCCCGCACACGCAAAGAAAAAATATGATTGATGGAAACATAGTATGGTTAGATTTATGATTGCATCTAACCATATATATTTTTAAATCAAACATATTTAAAATACCTTTCAACTGCATAAATTTTTATAATATATAAATATGTATTTTAAAAAAAATTTAATTTAAGTTTTTTGTATAAATAAATTTTTTTTTGTTTAATTGACTTTTTCGTTTCTATCAATTTATATTTATTTATTACATAATACAGCGGGTTTGAATCTTCTTTTTAAATTTTATTGGATTCGAACTTTGGAATATTTAGTTAAGAAGCATTAACTCGCTACTCAAAAATTTCAGACACAAAGCTCAGTTGAGTTTGAACGATTAAATTTTTGTTTTATACTCATTTTATTTATATGGTGGCGGAAGAGACAAAATAGAAAACAATATACATTCAACCATATTTTCTCATTATTATTTTTACTATAAACATATTTCAGTTAAAATTTTATAAAAATAATCTGATAATAATATGGCTGATCTATGACGGTAAACATAATATGGTTAAAACTAACTAGAAACATATTTATCGTGATCATAATAATGCTTAAATGCTTCAAATTAATAATATTTTTGTAAAGAACAAACTATGTTTGCGGTGACCATATTCAGCTATATTTTTTTTGCGTGCAGGTATCGCAGGCAATCCATAGTCTCCTCTTTGTCCCCGACCTGAAAACTGCTGCCTTAGTTATTTAATTACAGACGCTCAGATTTTTGCCAACGTTGCATTGGCTGATTATTGCTGCTACCACTTTACTTAATTCAGTTCCTTGGAGCTCCGATAGATAACTGGAGCAGTTGTAATCCAGTTTGAACCAGACCATACTCACTATTTCATACGTCTATGCATTCGTCTACCTGGCTTGTACTAAAATATGTTCTCAATTTTCTCATTTGCGGGCTAGAATAAGATACCACAGGACATTTAGAAGTTTAACGAATAGCTCAAAGGAGAAGAAAGGGGCTAACTTTAAAAAAGAAGATTGAACCCATAGGATATAGTGAAAATAAATGAAGTAAATAAAATTTGAGAATACGAGGTGAGGAGATAGTCCGACAGAATATGTCGGTATTTTAAGTGAATGTGTGCCATAGAGCTCTCTAAAGATTCTGGTAAAGCAAGGGTGAATACAATGCGCCTATATGCAACATATATATCTATCGCTTCAAGACCACGTATTTTGACATGGCATTCCACTTTTCCTCAAAACGTGAATACGTAAAATTTTATTAATCCATTCAAATTAATAAAAGAAATGCTATTGGCCACTACTATATATAATACACAAACCTTTAACTACTTTCTAGAAATACGCAACCGACGCTTACAATTGGAGGCGTTGTCACATCTAGTAAAGCTTTTACCACCCGCACATCTGGACACCTTGTATGTGCTATTGAGGTTTTTGGCTAAAGTTGCTGCTTACTCTGATGATATTTGCGATAAGGATGGTAATGTACAACTTATTGGAAATAAGATGGATAGCTATAATTTAGCTACTGTTTTTGCACCAAATATCTTGCGTTCAACAATACATGGCAAATCATCATCCGCAGATCGTACACAGACCAGTAGGGAGCAAAAAACTATTGATGATGCTATCAATGTAACAAGGTAATAATACACACAGACGCATATGTATTCAAATGTATGTATGTGTATACGCAATTATATATTAAATGGTACGCTCTTTTAAGTAAACGTATTTTTATTAATCGCTTGGATATTGAAAAAAATAGCTACCTGGCCCTTAAGTCATTTTCGACTGAAAAAGCAGCGCACTAACTTTTGACTTCTCGTTTGCTTGGCTTTACGTTTTTTTATGTAAGCCTATCCAATATTTCTAAATTAATCAAATGTTTTAAAGAAAACCCGAAAAATATCAAAAACAGAAAGTTTATTTATATATACAGTGTCATTTGTATTATTTACAACATATTCATTAAATTATTTGAATCATAAAGTTTAACAAAATTTAATCTTTATTCCAATTTATATTACTGTGCAAAATGCATTATTTTCCATGATATTAGAAAAATTAATTACTTAGTGCATTAAGTACTGAGAAGGAAAGCATACAGCTGTTTCATCAGACGCTACTGTGAATCCTCAGTGGATTACTCCCAAGTCTTCGTTATACCAATCAACCAAATGAAAAAACAAAAGTTTCAAAAAATTTTAACAAGAAAATAAAAAACTAACAAAGTAGGCATTGAACTAAATAAACAAAATATTCCAATAAACATATCACAAAAGAATAGAAATATTCTATTGTTATTCGTCTCCTCTCTTTTACATATTGTTACGAAAAATTATTCTGTTGAAACACTGTGTTATTATTTATAAGAAATTTTATTTATATATGTAAATATAGCAATTTAGTTAATCCGTCCCCGCCGGCATTTAAGATCGTTTTTTCAAAAATCACCTTTTTGAGTCTTATTCGAGCACTTTTCTTGATCAAAAACTGATTAATCACTTAAATGTTTAAAAAATCAGTCGAATATTGATCACCCAGGCGCTTAAAATGTGAATATTTCACCGTTTTTTTATATCGTATTCTGTCCATGTAGAAGATTGAAAAAGTCCTTGGTCGCCAACAGTTCTTGCATGAGCTTGAAATGTGATAATTTTTTTGCTTATGATCATATTTTGCGCAGATGGAAGACTAAAAACTACTTGTCTCTTTTTCTCAAGAATAACGTTATAATATTTGTTTATTTGCTAATTTAATGTGTCAAAGTTACATTTTTGTTCATTTATTAAAGTGGCATCGTGGCTAATAAAATTATGATTTATTATTATTTGAAAAAAGTGAAGTAAAAATAATATTTATATACAGAGTTTATTTAAAAAAGAAATAAATAAGTAAGACAATATATTTCGGTAAAATAATTAAGAAAAAAGATAATGTCAGTCAAAACAATATCAGGAAAAACTCAAACAATTTGTAAGTATAGCAAAAACAAAAGAAGAAACAATTAAACTCACTAAATAAAATAAAATTGTTAGTCATAAAAATTTAGTTTTATAGACTTTGCATTTTACAGAAAGCATTGCAAAAACCGGAGGCGAAGGATCCGCACAATTTATAAGAGCTGCAGTTCGAAAATTATTTTCTGATGAATTAGCTTCGTTGTATAGCTGGAACGGGACCAGCACTAAACCCAGCGCCGAAAAGTGCTTTCTTATTACTACTATTAAAAGTAGGTTCATATGACATATATTTCAGTTATTAAAAATAAAAAAAATTTTAAATATTTCTCGTTTCAGATATTTGTCATCTTAAATACAAAAGCACCGACAAAGAAATAAAAAAAATCATTTTGTGCATGCTAATTTATTTTAATGGAACTATTTTTTTATGCCTTCGTAGAGATGAAAAGTTTTTATGTACAAATATTTTATTTTATTAAAACTCTTATTGAAGCAAATAACTCATATATTTTTTTAAATATTAAAAATTTCAAAGGTAGACTGTAATGTAAAAATAAACAAGTATTTTTACACAAATTATTCATGAATTTATTCTTTATTTTAAATAAAGCTATACATGTAAATATGTACTTATATAAATATGAATTTAATCTTTTATTTTTATTAAAGCAATTTTTAGAAAAACGACGATTCATGACACGAAGAACGATCACAAATGACGAAAATGAATAGAAATGCGACTGATAAATAACTAAAAAAGACTCCGAAACAATAGGAAAACGACAGATAAATGTCTTGAAAAATGCTTAAAAATGATGTGAAATATAGCTGATAAATCACTCGAAAACGATTAGAAAATGACTCAGAATTAACAAAAAAAGAGTCATAAATAACTCACCAAAAAGAGTAGCAGGTATTCGGGTTTTAATCGTGCAGAAGAGTCAAATGCATTTTTAAATAAAATCAATAAAAATTACTGTTTTGCTTCTGAATGACTTTATTTTGCTCAAGAGCGTTTGACCCCAATTCTATAGTTCTAGGGTTGTTAGTATGAAAATTCCAAAAAGCACCAATAAAATTAATAAAAAGTACCATTTGTCCCTCTAATGATTTTTCACTTTGCTTAGGACCGTTTGAGCCCAACATTGTACTTCTAGGTTCGTTTTAATTAAAAACTCACAAAGTATAATTTAAATCAATCAAAAGTACTATAATGTCCCTTTTACAATTTCGTTTCGTATTGTTTCAGTCTACTATCGTAATTCTAGGTTTTCCCATAACATAAAAAATACCACTAAAATTATTTAAATACTAGCATTTAACTCGCTACTTCGTCAGCGAAGTACCATACTGTCGCTATTATAATTTCGTATTCTTTGTAAACTATTTAATCTCAGTTCTAAACTCTTTAATAGAAATTACATTAAAAGGTATCGTTAAAATATAGAAAAAGGGCCCTTTTGTCAATTTATTTATTTTTATATTGACTGATCCCCGTTGGAGCTCGGTCTGATAGTTATAAATTCGTTAATGTTAAAAAATCAAAAAATATCATTACAGTATGTGAATAAAAAGTACAGATTTCTTCTTTTAATTATTTTTCACCTTGTCTTGAAACGTTTAAGCTCAGTATAATAGTTTTAGGTTCGTTAATATTAAAAAATCAAAAAATACCACTGAAATCAATAAAAAGTACTATATTGCTTGTTAATAATTTTGTAACGACACGTTTCTGCTGGTTGCTGGGGTAGATCAGCGGCATTTGGACGCCCTTGGGGTCGTACACACAAAAAGAAAAAAACACCTTCTGACTCACGGTACAATGTGCTTTATTCACGCCTTAATCTAAAGTCCTGTCGGGAGGACGGTTGGCACGTAGGAAGGATCATTCTTTTGGGCGTTAGGATCAAAATAAAACTACTGCGATAAGTTGTCCTTAGCAAAAGGACTTCGCAACGCATGCACTACGAAGCGTCTTTTGCTCACAACCACTGCTGAAAGACTTCGGATCGTATGGTAGATACTCCCTCTACTTTCCAAAGCCCCTCTTTCGAGTACTCACAAGGCACAAGAGTAGTAGCGTACGGTAGAATATCCCTTTACCTACTAAGAAGCTTTTATCCCTAGGCAAGCTGCCAGCCGACTGTCCAGCATCAGCTTTTGCTTCGCCTTATATAGCACTACTTTGTAGCTTTGTCGACCAGTTGTGGTTGTGTTGTGGTACATAGTTTTGGCTAGTGTTACCGCGAGGAAGAATCCTACCTACTTATTTTCCCCGGTTGGAAGTTTACCAACCAGAAAATATTTATATAAAAAAACTTATTATTAAAAAAATAAGAAATATTTTATATACACAAGAAAAGAAAAACTTACAACTAAAAAAAATTATGAAAATATAAATTATGTAGACTTGGGGAGGACAAAAACGAACTGTTGACTTTTGTGTTGTCACACGGCCTCCCCTTTTCAGAAATCTAAGGTCGGTGCCAAATAATTTGGATATTCCCACTACGGAAGAAATTTATGCGGTATCGTTGACCTTGGATAAACTTATTGGCCCGAATGCGTCTGGGGAGGTGTTGTTGTTGGGTGACTGTGGCGACCCGTTCACGTAAGTCGTGCGGGGCTTGATCTACTTGTATAATCCTTAGGCTGGATGGTAAAACTGGTGTATAGGAGAGTGATACCTTTCGCTTCTTCATTCTCGGGATTTCCGGGGAAGAGAGAGGCCCAGGGCTTACGGAGGGTGTTGACGTTGGTGAAGTCGAGATGGTCCCCGAGCTTACTGAGGAGGGTGACGTGGTTGGAGCAGAAATACGGGAGATGATCGGGCTCAGGTTGGTGGATGTCGATTTCCGATCCCATCGCAACTGTTTTGGTGTGGAAGATGATGACAGCGATATTGGTAGTGTGTGAGGGGAAAACCCGGCATTGGAGAAGGTGTCGCACGTAATAGGTGAAACTATTGGGCTGGGATTTGTTGAGGGTGATTTTCGACCCCATTTGAGTCGCTTTGGGGAGGATGATGATGAAATAGTTTGCAATGAGATGGTCGGTGAGGCGACCGGGGTTGTCCTGATGGTGAGAAGGTCACCTGGGGCCTTCTGAAGAAAGTTGGTTCTGCCGACTGTTATGGGGCACTGCGTCTTGTTTAGGTTAGAGTCCGTTTTGACGGCCGTCTGATGGCCTCTCGGCTGCTTGAGCCCATTCCACGGCATCCATGGCTTTGATAGGGCTCCTGTAACCTCACCCTGCTTAGGCATATCGAGTTGTTGTTGGGGCACCTTCTTACTCGTTTCCACACTCATCCGATACACGTAAGCGATGGCCTTGGGCTTGTCGGCGGCAGTGACTGGCACGCATTTTGGTCGCTTATGGGGTTGGCCTTTTTGCCTGCTACGCCGTCTTGTACTGCGAATTTCATCTTCTTCTAAAAATATGGTTCTCTTTTGTTTGGCTTGTGCTTTCTGTGGGTTTATTCGAAACTTCTGCCGGGACTCTTAAAATTTTTGTTTGTTCTTACTGTTCATTGTGTGGTCTACTCTGGAAATATTTGCAAAACGAAGGGATGAATTAGTATTTGATGTATGGTAGGGTTTTAGGTCACTGGTGTGTGCTCTGCGCACTTCGCTACTATCTACTTTTCTAATTTCTACAATCACAGGTGAAATAAAACTTATAACCAGATACGGTCCATCAAACTTCGGGGCCAATTTGGCGGTAAAGTTATCAATGGCCCGAGATAGATGGTGTTGCCTCAGCAACACCTGATCACCAATCTTTGGTTTCCATTCTCGGCGGCGTAAGTCGTTATGTCGTTTTTGGTGGTGTCCCGCTTTGGCTAGATTGGTACAGACACCCTGGAATACTTCCTTCAATTCTTTGGCCAGTTCTGAAGGTTGTATATTGCGGGCTCCTGTGCCAACTGTAACCCGGTCATACAGAGCTTGCGGCAACCTCGGTTCAAGCCCTTGCGTCAAGTAGGCGGGTGTATAACCGGTGGATTCAAAAACGCTCGTATTTACAGCCAACATTATTTCTGGGATCATGTCGTCCCACGTAGTATGCTTCTGACCGATACTTTGAGCGATTATCGTTTTAATGGTTCGATTTGCTCGTTCAGTCGGGTTCTCCTGTGGGCAATAAGGAGCGTACCCCTACTTCTTCCAGATATCGTTGTACTACACGTGCTGTAAATTGGACTCCATTATCCGTAAAAATAATTTTCGGTACCCCATAGTGAGCCAATATTCGTTCCCGGAAAGCTTTGATGACCCCTGCTGTGGCTTTTCTCATGGGTATTAACTCACACCACTTGGAGAATTTGTCAAAGAAAACCAGAATCATTGTGTTCCCATGTCGTGTTCTCGGCAGCAGTCCGACAAAGTCCACGCATAATGAGGCTCAAAGCTCATCAGGCATACTGGTGAGCATTTTACCGGCGGGTTGACGATTTTGTATTTCTGGCAGGTATCACATTTTTGAACATATCGTATTATGTCACGGGTCATCCCGGGCCAATAATATCGGTTAGCTACCTTCCACATGGTTTTTCGCGCTCCCATGTGCCCTCCCGTAAGCTGGTCATGATTTTCTTTCAGCACCTGTTCACGTAGTGGTTGCGGAACACATAATTTCCAGGGAACATAATCCTCGTTATTCGTATCTCGCTGAAAGTGTCGATAGAGCTCTAACCTTATAATGGCGTAGTCAGGAAACTCGTGCGGTCAGTGGCGAACATTTCTGTTGATTTGTATTGGGTGCTACAAATTAGTAATAAAATGTTTATATGCTGCATCAATTTACATAAAGGTACATATTTAGAAATAGTAGTAAAAACTGGCACATATTTTAGCCCTTATTTGCTCGAATTTTAAAAAAGTGCCAATATATGTATATTGGAGACCTTTTTAAGCAGAAAAAAATACCGTTACGCAAAATCACTGTGTTTATTATTCTTAAGAAATGGTATTTATGCATGTGTAAATTTAGCAATTCGGTATTTGTGTTAATGCTTGTGTGTAAGATGTATGTTTTTTGTATCTGTGTTAGTTAGCTTTATGATAGATATCATGTTCTTGAATTTACTAGAAGTATGCAGTAATGTCTAGAAGTTTGTAGACGGTTCTCGGCTAAGCTAAAGATTTGAAATACCCGTTACAATATGCTAAAGTGAACAGTATATAACGCAGTGCTAAGATTGTCAAAGCAGTTCAGTTCTGATTGAGACACTAAACTCTAAATAATCTAGAAAAATTTCAAGAAGTTTCTACTGTAACAAGCGAGAAACTTCAACAAATATCAGAGGTAGTAAATAAACAAGTAGATGGCATTGAAGCAAGAGTCTCTAACTTACAAAAGGATTTTGGCGAAAAACTACAAAGCCTGGATAAAGATGTTGGCGAAAAATTACAAAACCTGGATAGAGTTGTTGGCGAAAAAGTACAAAACTTTGATGACAAAAAATTGCACGACTTAGACCATAAAGTGAATGCTCTTCAAAAGCAAGAAGGACCTGTGAGAATAATTTTAGAAAGTGAAAGCAGACCAAAGGCGCCTACGTTTGATATTGGAGTACCGTTCAATATCTTCAAGTTTCAGTGGCCGACAAAAATATGTGGAGCAACGAGGAAAAACCTATTGAGCTGATTTTGGCATTGAAGGGAAAGACAGCAGAAATCTTGGGAAGTGTCCCAGCCAGCTGCAGGAAAAATTATGATGACCTAATGGTGACACTTCAACGTAAGTAAGGTGGCAAATATAAGAAAGAGATCTACCGAATGGAGCTGCGTGGCAGAACACAAAAAAGAAATGAATCACTCCAAGCTTTTGCCGTGGAGATAGAACAATTGGTGCAACTCACGTATCCGGAAGAAAATCACCCATTGGTTGACCAAATAAAAATTGAAGCATTTGTGAAAAGCCTTTGCGATCTTGAAGTGCGTCAAGCAGTGTGCGCTCTACCCAAGCCAACCTTTGCAGAAACAGTATCGTTTGCGTTAGCACAAGAAACTCAGAAATTGATATCGAAGCCGCAAACGTATAAGGTACGAAATATTGATGTACGTGAAGATAAGGAAAGAAGCACCGTAGACGACGTTGTTGAGGCTTTTATGCGAGTGCTTAGGGAGGAGAAACAAAACAAGAGAAATTGCAAGGCACCGAGAAAACGTAGTAGATCCATCTCTCCAGCACCCAATAACAACAACAGGGTGAACCGTCAAGGCTCTCAGGAGTCACCGTTAAACTAAAACGAGCTAGCGCCATGGGGCAAGCACTAGCTCCTACAATCGAGAGCCCCACAATCTAGATCTTCGTTGTGCAGCAGAAAAACTGATATCTTACCACTAGAGGAAGTATAAGTGGAAGAAGTTACGTTCTTACTATAGACACAAGGGCGTCGCGATCCATTATTAGGCCTGATTTGGTTAAGCCAATGTCGTGGCTCTAGGAAATGTAAGATTGCGGACTGCTACTGGGGAGTCTGCTACAGTCTATGGAAAAGTAAAATTAAAGCTTTCTATTTCCAAAGTGTGTGTTAGCCAAGGATTTATTGTTGCCGATATTGTGGATGAAGTGATTATCGGTGCAGATTTTATGATAAATCACGGCATTAACCTACGCATGCGGCAACAAATAATGGTTTGGAGAGACGTGGAAATACCCCTGGATATTGGCTATGAAAATAGAGCAAAGGTAAGATTGCTTACTGTAGCAGAACGCCAGATACTACCACCGCAGGCAGAAACTATAATATGGGCACAAATGTAGGGAGATTGTATGGAAAGTCGATTGTGGGTTGTAGAGCCAACAGACATCAACAGTGACATTTTAACAGCCAAAGCCCTAGTCATAAATAATAATGTGGGAAGAGTTCCTGTTAGGGTCCTTAATTTATCTAGCAGCGAGAAAGTCATATGTCAACACGACGAAATTGGCCAATGTACACCAGTGGAGGCAGTAATCAAATGTATATATGTAAAACGGGAATCTACCAATATAAATAATCAAGAAAAGGAGTTGTTCACGGAACAGGTTGAAAATGGGTAGTAAGGCTAGCGCCAGTGGACAGAAATAAAGCCAAGAATTTGCTTAGGAGGCACGCTTCTCTTTTTGCCATAAGTAAGAAAAGCCAAGGTATTATGGCTACAGTGAATTCGATCAACACTAGTGAAGCGAGACCCATAAAGCAAGCGCCTAGAAGCATTCCTCTGGCAAAACGAAATGAAGTGAAAGGGCTAGTCAGCGAGATGGAGTGGGATGGCATAATTGAACCATCGTCAAGTCCTTGGAGCTTGCCTGTAGTACTGGTGAAGAAGAAAGACGGCAGTACCAGATTTTGTGTAGACTACAGGAAGCTTAACGATGTCACCAAAAAGAACAGCTATCCGCTACCCAGGCTTGATGACAGCCTATACACACTTGCCGGAACAAAATGGATCTCCACAATAGATTTACGAAGCGGATATTGACAAGTGGAGATTGCAGAAAAAGATAAAGAGAAAACTGCATTCAGTGCTTGTGATGGCTTATAGCAGTTTAAAGTAATGCCATTTGGACTCTGTAGCGCTCCTGCCACATTTGAACGTTTAATGGAGCATGCATTGACGGAATTTCTCTGGAAGATTTGCCTGGTATACCTCGACGACATTATCGTGATAGTAAAGACATTCAACGAACACCTGAATAACCTCGACGATGTCTTCAAACGCATATCAGCAGCTGGACTAAAACTCAGTGTGAAGAAATGTGAATTTTGGCAGAAAGAAATTAAATATTTGGGTCATCGCGTAACATCGCACGGCATATCTACCGATGAGGATAAAATACGAACAGGACTGGCCTCGCCCGAAAAACTTACATGAGTTACGCAGTTTTCTGGGACTCTGTACGTAGTACAGACGATTTGTTCCAAACTTGGCCAACATTGCTGCAAGTCTTTACGAGCTGACAAAGAAATCCAGACAATATCAGTGGGGTGTGACTCTTTTAAGGCGACCATGTAGCTTGGAGTGCAAACACTGTGCTAAGACTGAGAATAGAGAAGGCATCTTTGACATTCGCTTAATGAATATAGAATCCACTGAAGACTGGTCTACGGCACAAAGAAATGATCGCGTTTTGGCAAAAATTATTTTGACTAAAGAAGAAGACAAGAGATCACTGTGTGAAGAGATATCAGCTGAGAACCCACTGGTGAAATCATACTGGGCACAGTGGAATGGATGCCTGTATCGCTTGTGGGAAAGTCCGGACGGGAAGACGACATCTAAGTTAATTGTCGTACCATCGTCCATAATGAGCGATGTGGTGAAAGAGTAGCATAATAGATTCCGTGGTAGGCATCTAGGAGTGATAAAGATCCTAGAGAAAATAAAGCAAAAATTTTACTGGGTGGGTTGTCAACAAACCGTAGCGGATTGGATATCAAATTGTGCACAGTGTATGGCAGCCAAAGGCCCAGTTAGAAGAAGTAGTGGGCAGTTGGAGAAATACAATTCAGGTGCTCTATTTGAACGAATTGCAATGGATATAGCAGGTCCTTTCTTAGTCAGTAATGCTGACCGTTACGTTTTGGTAGTAATGGACTTTTTTAGTAAGTGGTCAGAAGTATATGCCATACCAAGCCAGGAGGCGAAAACTGTTGCAGATGCATTTGTGAGCAGCTTTGGTGTTCTATTGGAGCTACATTCTGACCAAGGTAGAAATTTTGAGTCTGCGATATTTAAAGAAATGTGCGAAGTGTACGGAATAAAGAAGGCGAGGACTACACCTCTGCACCCTCAATCCGATTACATGGTCGAAAGATTTAACCGCACTTTAGAAGAGTATTTAAGAAAGGTGGTTAGTGATCATCAAAAAAACTGGGATGAGCTTATACCAAAATTTCGTCTGGCATACCACTTCACGAACAATAGCAAAAATTGTCTTCGGCACCGAGCTGAAACTGCCTGGAGAGCTCGAGTTTGGCATTAAACCCGTGTCTGCAAATGAAGGAAATTTCTCCCAGCGACAAAATGAAAGCAAAATATGATAAAGCTGCAAATTTAGAATTCTTCAAAGAGGATCAGCTGGTTCTATTATACAACCCGCAACGAAAGATAGGGGTATCTCCCAAACTTCAGACGCAGTGGGATGGACTCTATAAAATAATTAAACGAATAAATGATGTGGTTTAAAGAATACAAAAGCATAATAACCCAATATCAAAAATGAATATTGTACAGCTTGAACGTCTAGCGGACTATGGTAAACAGAAGTGCACGCCTATTCGGGACGAAAAGGCTTAAGCGGGCGACAGTGTTACGAAAAATCACTCTGTTGAATCACTATGTTTATTATTCATAAGAAATGGTATTTATGTATGTGTAAATAAAGCAATTCGGTGTTTGTGTGTAAGATGTGTGTTATATTTATCTGTGTTCGTGTATAAGTTTTATGATAGATATCACGTTCTTGAATTTGCTAGAGTAAGAATTTTCATTTGCCTTTTTGTTCTATACATGATACACCTAGAAGTATGCAGTAATGTCTAGACGATTCTCGGGCAACTAAAGATTTGAAATACCCGTTACAGGATGCTATAAGGCAGTGCTGAGGTTGTCAAAGCAGTTCAGTTCTGGTTGAGACACTAAACTCTAAACAAGATGTGTCAAAAACAATAAAGTGTCGTTATGACGGTTAAAAATTAAATGTGTTTCTACAATAAGTGTTGAGAAAGAAAAACTGATTGTGTTTTTATTTTACAATAAAGAACCCTAATATACTATTAGTAGTGTAAAAACGTAACAATACAATGGAGCTAAAAAAAGTTATCAACTTTAGTTTTTTAAATGGAAGGGACATTTCCAGACTGGTGGCTGTGATAACTGGTCATTGGACGATCAAAAAGTACGCCAGCAGGCTGGGACTGTCCTTCGACGATAGCTGCTGCAGCGGTCGGTCACCCGAGAGTGAGGAGCCGGTCTTTCACCTTTTCTGCTAGTGCCCGGCTCTTATGGCTTCGAGACACAGATTTCTCGGTGCAGATCTGATACCTGAAATGTCGGAAGTAAGGTTAGCGGACCTTCTCAGATATCTAAATGCACGAGGTGGATCTGGGTCACTTTATGGCAACACAGTCTTGGCGAGTAGGTGGTTCAAAACGGAGCGCCGTTAGACCGCTACGTAAACCAAACCAACCAAAACATCCCGCAAATGTACAAATATTTTTAATAGACTTTGGCTCTATATGTTGTAGTTTCGGAGATATAAGAAGTTCGATTTTACCCGTTTTAACGCTTTTTTACCCCCTTAATATTCGAACTTTTACAAATTCCTTCTTATTCGTTCTATACTTGCTTACCGAATTTCAAGTCCGTAGCTTTAGCCGTTTGAGCTCTGTCATATGTTTAGAAGATGATAATTTTGCTTTTTTCCATTTTTCTCTTTTTGTGAAAGGCAGCTTATTTTTTATTGAAAAATTAGTAAAAACTTTCACTAATAAGAGGTCCTTAAAAAGGTTATTTTTTAATATTGCTGTGTGGAAAGCCACTTATTTAAACATAAAGTTTTAATACGAGTATGCAAAAAATTCAATTAAACAAAAAAGTAAAAAAAAATATTGGGATATGCAACTTTTACATAAATGCTAAAAGGCATGTGTCAAAATTTTTTAAATTTTTTTTAGCTATAATGGTTATTGTAGTATAATCAAATATTCTAGTTTTTATTTAAAAAACAACCAGTACTAGATGTTATTGTCCTTGATTTTTCTATGATAGGAATTCCGAGCTTAAATCTTGTGAACTCAAAATAGAGCTCGAGCTTAAATCTTGCAATCCCAAAATAAATCTCTCAAGCTTAATACACACAGCTTGCAGGATAGAGCTCTCTCGGAGTCGAGCTTAATTCGAGCCCAATCCGTACCCTGAAAAAAAAACTTCCTAATTTAATTTATTTTTTTTTTTTTTTTTATAAATATAGTTTTTTTATTAACCAATTCAATTTCACAATTTCAAATGCCTCAGCGTCCAATAGACATTATTGAGGCCAGTTGACAATAATTATAATTCATATATACATACTAATTATAAGCTTAAGTTATTATAAATATAACTTTAAGTAATTGAGTAAAACTTTACAACTAATTTAACAAAAAAGAAAAAAAAAATGTTAATTCAATAGCATTTCCAGATTGTTCAATAAATATTCTTTTAGAGAGGACTTAAAATTTGATATTATATTTATGTTTTTTAAATTTTGAGGTAAGTTATTAAATTCCAAACTTCCAATATGTTCAACTCTTTGCTTAGTGGTTTCTAGTCTGCAGCGCGTTGTTCTAAGGTTTGAGTTATTTCTTGTGTTAAAGACTGACTGATTTCTTTGGAACTTTATAGTATTATGACCAATGTTATTCAGCGATTTAAATACAAAAATGAGTAGTTGCAGTGTGTATAGGCCTTTTATGGGCAAAACGTTTTTTGCAACATCTTTATATAACGATAAGGTAGGGTACCTAAGCGGTAAATTAAAAACTGTTTTAAGTGCTTTATTCTGTATTCTCTGTAAAGCCTTCAATTCCGTACTATTTTTGCTACCGTATATGAAGGTTAAATAATTTAGGTGACTTTGAATCAATGCTTGATAAAGTATTAGCTTTGTTTTCTTATTAAATTTGTTTTTAAATTTATACAGCATTCCAATTATAGGGCATATCTTAGCCTTAAGTTCTTGTATGTGCAGATCCCAAGATAAATTATTTTGCAGACAAACTCCCATATATTTTATGGATTGAGATTCAAAAATCTCCCTACCATCAACATAAATGCTGAAATTCTCGGAGTTACTTTTCCTATGCGGTTTAAATCTAATCAATTTGGTTTTACTTGAATTTATAACTAGTTTGTTTAACCTTACATATTCAAGTACTAATGCTGCATCTCTCTCCATATAAGCCTTTACAACTTTTTCATCTTTAAAGGGATAAAACAAGGATATGTCATCTGCGTACATAAATATTTTCCCTGTTAGTTTTAAATTCATAATGTCGTTAATATATATTGAGAATAGGAGAGGACCTAACACGCTACCTTGTGGAACACCATGCTCTACATTGCCGAGACAACTTTTGCTGCTATTCAGCTCTACGTATTGTTTTCTATTTACCAAATAGCTTTTTAAAATGTACAATTCCCTTCCCCTAATACCATAATATTGCAATTTATTACATAGTATTTCATGATCTACAAGATCAAAAGCTTTAGATAAATCATAAAATATACCAGCCACACCACTGAAACCTTTATCCAGACCACTACAAACAAAATTTACTACGTTCGCAATAACATTTCCAGTTCCACTACCTTTCCTAAATCCATACTGACTGTCATAAAGGAGTTTATTGTATTCAAGATATGTTAAAAGTTGTTTGTGAATAATTTATCGACTACTGGTAAAAGCGCAATGGGTCTGTACATATCTTCCCTACTAGGATGTATTTCCTTTGGTATTGGAACAATTTTTGAAATCTTTAATATGTTTGGGTATTCCGAAGTAGCAATAATACCATGAAAAATTTTTAGCAAATATGGCGCTATTTCATGTTGACATTCTACAAAGATTCTTGGATACAATCTATCATGTCCAGCACTCTTACCAACTGATAGACTAGAAATGATTTGGAAAACTTCTTCAACAGTTATATTTTCGATATGAAAATCAATATTGTGGTATGTGAGAGACCGTAATCCATTATACGAGTCTACAGAAGAGTATGGTATACTTTCTTTCATATTCTTTGGGATTTGTAAAAAATATCGATTGAGAAGTTCACACTTTATAGTATCATCCGTAATCATCTCTCCATTTGAATCCTTCAAAAAAATGTGTTTCCTAACATCTCTACCTAAACTTGAGTTTAGGAATCTCCAACATTTTCTTGGGTCATGTTGAAAATTTAAGATATTTTCATGGTAATAGTTATTCATAGACTCACGATACGCAAGTTTAATTACCTTGCTTACTCTTTTAAGTCTATTTTGAATAGCAGTATTACCAGGTTTCCTCTTTCTTTGTTTAAGCATAGTTTTTTTCAACAAGATCAATTTCTGCAAATTCTCATTCATCCATGGTGCTATTTCATTTCTAAGAATTTTTCTTCCCCTTGTCTCAACAGTCGAATTTAGGTAAGCATTTGATAAACCAGATATTAAGTTTTCAGTATCAACAGAGGGATTCCCAGTTAGTTGAATAATAATATTATTATTAAAATATTCTTTAAATTTTCTAATATCGCAATATTTCTGAGTAAACTCATAAGAGCTTGAATCCTGAAAGTCTTTTCTAATCTTACAAGAAATGAAGTTGTGGTCAGATAAGCTACACTCAACGGAGTCAATATACAGAGTGTTAGGAAGGTTAGTGTACACGTTGTCGATCGATGTTCCCGATTTGGGACGAGTTACCAATGTATGACTATTCGCAAAATCGTAACTTTGCAATAAATCTGATAGCCACATTGATGTACTATCCAAAAAATCAATATTTGAATCACCAACTATAATTCAAGAACCTCTACCATACGTTTCAAGCAAATTTTCCATAATAGTCGAAAAAAAGTTTACGGTGCATTTTTGTGATCTGTAAAAAGATATAATTCTAAGCGGTATACCACCCATTTTAACATTACCTAACGACAAAATGATTACATTACAAAAATTATCACATTTACTTAATTCTACACTGTACTGAATGTTTCCACGTATATACAGGGAGGTCCCACCATAACCATCCGCTCTACAATTATGAACACAACTATAACCAGGTATTTGATAAATTTGAGCTAATTCCGAATGAAACCATGTCTCTTGTATTGCAATGATGTTAGGGATTTTTGGAAGTTTGGCAATCAGTGTTTCAAAGTGATTAAATTTATCTATCGATGAAATACTTCTGATATTGACAGATAATATATTTAAAAATGAAAAATGTAAAGTATTTAAGTAATCAACATAATCATCAAAATAAGAAAAATATTTAATTCGATTATTATTTATCATTAGAGAAGGTTATAAAAAAAAAAAGTAAAAGCTTGAGATCAATAAACTTATTTATAAAAGTAATGTTTATAAAGTTAAACTTCTAAACAAGAGATCAAAACTCCGATACATCATCACCATCAGCATCTTGAGGTACTATAGTTTGTAAATTGACCGATCTTCTCTTTGAACTAGATGAAGCAGCATCCACCATTATTGCATCCACCTCATCCTCACTTTTTATTAACCTTGGTTTTGATGTGTCATATTTTTTCACAAAAACTCTGGAACCCACTGAATAAACTTGACTGTAGCCAACTGATTTCAAACCTTTAGCATGTAACAACAAGTTTAATGTTTCTTTCGACAAATAGTCATTAATAAAGACTTTCTTTGTATTTTCGATTTCCTTAAGTTTAGATTTTGACCTCATAAGTTCATCCTTCGACTTTTTGTTTACAAATTTTACCACCATTGTCTGTTTTCCTTGTTTTTTTCCAGCTTTATTTTTGAAAAAATACGCATCTTCAATATTATTTTCTTTCATGTCTATACCAGCTGTTTTAGAGAGTTCTAATACAGTTTTAATAGCACTGGAGTTTTCGCTTGCTTCTATTCCTCGAATAATACAATCATTTTTTAGACGTTGATCATTTAGTATCTTAACAGATGTTTTTAGTGTGTCTATTTCTTTTTTCAAAATTCTATTTTCCTTTTGTACTCCTTCTATTTTTTTATTGCTATCCGCGACATCTTTTAATAATTTGTCATACTGTTTAGACATGAATTCAATAGACTCTGTTATAACACTAAGCTGATCCAGTTTTTTTAGTTCATGTTTTATATCTTTTAGTTCTGCCTTAAGAGAATCATTTGTTTTGTCATCACACAGTTGACATACATACTCTTCGCACTCATTTTCAATTAGATATTCATATTGGCGCTTATCAAGTTTTGTACACAATGAGTGGAAAACTTTACTACATTTGTCGCATTGAATATTTTCTTGTTTGTCTTCTACCACTTCCATTTTACATTGAGCACATATTATTTTTTTTGCATTTACAGTGCTACGACGGCTTTTTGGTGCCATTTTTAAATGTTTATATTTTACTATGCTTATTATACACTATTTAGGCACTTACTGTATTTAATCACAAGTATTATTATTTATTTTTTAAAAGTTTTGAAGAGCACTTTAGTAGTTTGATTTTTTGACGTCTCTACTTAAGGGTTGCCAACCCTGAATATGGAAAAGCCGAATTTGGTCAAAATTTTGTTATTTGCGTTTATCTCGGCAACGGCTGGGCGATAATGGAAGGAAGGACGACATTTGACACTTAGAATCCTCTAACTCGATTTTTTTTTTTTTTGGCATAATTGTTTTGACATTTTAATAAAAATTATTTTTATTTAAAAATTAAAAACTTGACATTTATTAGCATTTTTTATATATTTTGATTGTTTACTTTTTACAACTGAATAAAACTAGAATAATTTTTAGGATTTCCAATTTGATATTAATATTCATTTATTATTTAGCATAAAGAATTTAGCCAAATTAACATTAGGGTTTAAGGTTTATTTAATCAACAATTATTTTAAGGCTTAGCATAGGTAAATAGTTTTAATTTTCCTTTATTTTGGTTGTAGTTTAAGTTTCCAAAAGATATAATTTTATTTAGATTTAAGTTTTAGAATATTCACAATTTTATTTTAAGTTTTATCACCTCGCGATCAATATTATTCACAAGAAATACTCCTGCTCTAATTATTAAATTGTATATTGATATTTTGATTAAAATATAAAACTGGTTTTTGAACTTATTGTTTTGCGAGTTATTTTCAATTTATCTCAACATTTATTAACCAAAGTTCGTAATCGACTTTAATGAAAATTTAATATGTGTTAATTTCGAATATTGTAAGAAATTTTGTCTAATATATGTTGTTTGTTAGCTTGTTGAAACTTCACTTGTTCTTGAGAGAAAGAAGGAGAGAGTTTTGTCACCACAGGTTGTGGTGATTAAAGGTTGACATTTGTTTATACAACCTGTGTTGACAACATTATTTATCCTTTTGCTAATTTAGACACAACAGCTGATAGTTTTACGATCTTACCAAATCAGAATGAAGAAAAAGTGCGTGGCTGTTTTGGGCAGCAAAAAAACGATTATTACTATCAGATTTTCTCTCACTTGCCCAAACTTTATGTACGGGAATAATTTTGGGGAAGTTTGGAAAACCGCGGGCTCCCAAATCAACTAGTGTAAAACGTGTATTTGTGGGTTTTGCTAAGCAAGATAATTTTACTGTTCTATACACAACATTAACGTGCTTATTTAGGTAGGCAGTAGCCACCTCAACGCTCAACGTCCAATAAAAATTGGCTTGTTTTATTTTGATTTGAAAAGCAAAATTCTAGTCAAAATAAGTCGACATCAATATTGTTTTTTTCTGTTTTGTTTGTATTCCACTATTGCAATTAGAATTCATCAATTAATATTGTTGTTTTTTGAATCAAATGAATATGTAAATCGTTTTAAACTTTTTTAGATTTAACTATTTTATAACTTTAAATAGTTTTAGCTTGAAAGTTATCTTTACAAAATTAATACTCTAAAAACCACTTATTTTTTCTTTGTTTTACTTTTTATAAGAATTATGATAGATCACTATGAAGAACTGTTCCTTGTAAAAGCTGATATTTTGGATGCTGTCTTTACAAGCCTATTGGATGAAGCTCCCGAGCAATTAAATGCCATTTGTGAGTATCACAAAATGACAATGCCGAGTTTTATTGAGTTTTATTAAAATTTATTTAAATAATATGAATTATTTGTTTTGTTACTCTCCTTATTACATATAAGCATGAAGAAAAGAAAAAAACTAGCTTTTGTAAAAAATTTTTCTTTCCTAACTTGTTATTTTAATTTAATTAACCAAATAAGAGACGATCAGACAAAAGTTTGGCTCTGTTACTGTAATTTTTAGTTAATTTAGGCTAAAATTTTATGATCTCTATTACCAAAGAAAATTCATCATACGTTCTTGTACAGACCACGCCAATGTAAAAATTTGTATTTGATGATTAAATTTTTATTTTTCAGTGGATTCCGCTTGATGCTTATGTACTTTAATTGCGTCTCAACGGGGGTTCTCAGTGGCCTAACCTGCCTTTCTTTTATATTTAAGTTTTTCGTAAATTTTTGGTTTTGTAATGAATTTTGTGTTCCCTGAGTTTAAGGGCCTGTTCAGCGGTTTCGAAAGAACATCTTCGTTTGCATGCTAAGCGAAAGAAAGTTAATTTGGGTTCAGATAACTTACTTCTACACGAATGGTAATGCAAACGACAACAAGCAAAAAACGTAAGTACTTTCATACGAAATCCGATTCAGCGATATCGAAAGCAATACCGCAATTGCGAACGCAAATGCCAAAATCAGTCATTGCTATTTTGTTGTCGCATACATACCAAAATGGTTAAAAATGGTTTTAGCTGGAAGTTCTTGATTGGAACGGACAACATAAGCCTTATTTTGCTGAGAACTTTAGCCCCCAGGCTTCTGTCATATTTTACATATAATGTTAACTCAATCCAATTTTCCAGAGAAGTGGAAGCAGTTAAAAATCATTCCGATCCCGAAAGCTAATAGCGAATTTCGACCAATAGTTATTTCGTTGTTGAAAACATTTTACCTAAACAGAAAAATAATTTTTTAATTCACCGTAATATGCTATCTGATAGGCAATCGGGTTTCATGCAAGCTAGAAGATACATAACAGCTCTAGTAGATGTTTTAGAGGATCTCAGATCCAAACTGGATAAAAATATGGTAGCATTTATAGTTCTCTTAGACCACAGTCAAGCTTGTGATACAGTTGATCACACAATTCTTCTAACCAAACCATAGACTAAACTAGATACGACACTAATTTTCAGTGGCAACTTTTTGTATAATAGTAAAATGCAACTCTGTGTTATCCACATAATTTGTGAAGCGCACTTCTGGTTGAATGGCTACATCAACAAACAAAACTGCCGCATTTGGAGTAAAGCTAATCCTCAAGTGTATGTCGAAACACCGTTACATCCAGAAAAACTGACTGTTTGGTGCGCTTTATGGGCTGGTGGAATCATTGGTCCGTACTTCTTCAAAAACGATGATGGCCAGAACGTTACAGTCAATGGTGATCGGTATAGAGCCATGATTACTAGCTTTTTCATTCCTGAATTGAACAACCATGATGTCCAGGAGCTGTTGTTCCAACAAGACGGCGCAACATGTCACACAGCTCGTGCCACAATCGATTTATTGAAAGACACGTTTGGTGACCGTCTAATTTCACATTTTGGACCTGTGAATTGGTTTCCAAGATCTTGTGATTTAACACCGCTAGACTACTTTCTGTGGGGCTATGTAAAGTCATTGGTCTATGCGGATAAGCCACAAACGCTTGACCATTTGAAAGACAACATTCGCCGTGTTATTGCCAATATACGGCCACAAATTGTAAAAATCATTGTGCGTTTGGAAATTAATGGTATGTCTATATATGTGTAGTCCATTGATAGAACTTTCATAAATATGCTTTGCTGTTTAATATTTAGTTTCGGATATGGTTTATTTTTCTTTATCATTATATGTAAATAAATATTTTTGGACACGTGGTATTCATATTGTTACGTTTTTACACTATTATAAAAATTTTTTAGTTTATTAGTGTTTCTTTGTTGTAAAATAAAAACACAATACTTGTTGTAAAAACACACTTTATTTATAACGTCACAACGACAAATTGTTTCCAGTCTAATGTCTCAACCAGAACTGAACTCAACTGAACTCTTCTGGCAATCTCAGCATTGCCTTATATACTGTTTTACTTTAAACTAGAGCCATCTAGATTCGGGTATTAACAATGATTCACTGTAACTGTCAGAAACATCTAGACATTACTGCATACTTCTAGGTGTATCAAGTATAGAACAACAAGGTAAATGAAAAGGCTTAATCTAGCAAATTCTAGAACTAAAGCTATCATAAAGCTTATACACTAGCACAGATATAAATAACACACATCTTTCACACAAGCATAAAATTCTACGAATTAACATAAACACCGAATTGCTACATTTACACATACACAAATACCATTTCTTATGAAAAATAAAATACAGTCATTCAACAGAATGATTTTTCGTAACACTGCCGCCCGCTTAAGCCTTTTCGTCCCAAATAGGGGTGGAATCCCCTTTACAATCTTCATTTTGGACCTTGGGCTACTATCCTGTAAGCCACATCATTTATTCGCTTAATTATTTTATAGGGTCTATCCCAATATCTCAAGTGGTGGCGATGTCAATTCGCCGCCAAGATCATGTGATTTGACATCGTTGGACTTCTTTCTTTGGGGTTATTTGAAAGAAAAGGTGTACGTTGATAAGCCAGTAATAATTCAAGAGCTAAAGAATGAGATAATTCGGCACGTTAACGACATAGAACCTCAATTATGCCTCAGCGTCATCGAAAATTTGGACCATCTCCATCCGATGTGTTGCCGAGGTCGCGTCGGTCATTCGGCCGATATTTTGTTCCATAAATAATTGAACCATACCATATTATCATAATAAAGAGAAATGACAATAATTTTCTAACTAATTTATGTTTTATTCAAAATCAACATCGGCCCTTAAAACACTTGCAATATCTGCCAGACTTGCAAGGGTAGTTTGCATTTAAGAGTGAAAACCGCTATAAATTTACAAATAAAACCTTCACAAATAACATTTTAGCCTTCCTCTTATAATTTTATCTACTTGTCTTTGCCTTCTTTCCGAGATTTGCTTTTTAAATGTATTTTTTGTCTGCTCGTGCCTCTTGACCACCATCCGTCATTTACCTACAAATAACTAAACAAAATTGTCAGTTAACAACAAACACAATGAATATTTTGCTACATAAAATGAATACCTACCGCTTACACTTTATTTATACACAAAAATGGTTTTTGTTTTAAGACTTGTTAATTCAAGATTTAAAAAAAAACACTAAATATCAAAATTTCTGCAAAATATTTAGTTTACATTGTACATTTTTTTCACTTTCAAATCGTATTTTATGTATCCTATACTTGCTTGCATTCTCGCATTGTTTTTGGCAATGTCAAGATTTTTTTTTCAGAAAATGGGGTTAAGTACATTTGATATGGGCGTTTGGCACCTATCAAAGTTGCCATATCTGGTTATATCCGTGACCAAACTGCGAAAATTTTTCTACTTTTCTAGTTCAGCTTGCAACTTTGTTTCTTCTTACCTGTATGCTGGATCTCAAGCAGTACACTTTAACCACGCTTAGCAGGGGTGTCCCCCAAGGATCAATTATTGGTCCTCTTTTGTTTTGCCTCTACATCAATGACTTACCAGATATTCGGATCAAGAGTACTGTACATATGTATGCGGATGATGAACAAATTTACTACAGCACCAATATCACTGATGTAATATTGTGTATGTGAAATAAATTGCTGGGTTTATTTTTAAATTCCTACAGCTTGGAGGGAAATAATTGCCAGCTGTAGGAAGACTTAATTGCTCGAGGGAATGAAGCAATTATATTTAGTGTGTTTTAGGAATAGAGAAGAGAAAACTAGAATATTAGTTTCTGACGGTAAGCAAATGTATTAGTGCTTAATACTTACGGGTTTGTTTAAACCTTGTAAAAATTAGGGTAAAATTAGGCAGATATAGAGGTTATGTCAACTATCGTTGACGATTTATTCCCGTCTTCCAATTGACAAGCATACAACCATATAATCAATTTATACTCGTACATTCCACCCATATATTGAGTTATTAGATATTTGACAATATGTTTCTTTTTATAAATTT
Source organism: Thelaira solivaga (assembly GCA_947397855.1). Taxonomy (NCBI): domain Eukaryota; kingdom Metazoa; phylum Arthropoda; class Insecta; order Diptera; family Tachinidae; genus Thelaira; species Thelaira solivaga. The sequence goes on from OX377615.1 coordinate 6,921,500, forward strand.
CATATATTTATATGTATTTCACATTGAGGTTTATAATTGACTTAATTTTAATTTCTTTTTAGATTTCACAATTCAGTTGGACTTGAATAAAAATTCTAACTGAATCGTGCAGTTAGACTCGAATAAAATTTCTTGAGTGATTCAGGGAAATCACTCGTTAGTTGGAAAAAAATAACGTTGCATAACAATTCACCATTCCTTGCTTTGTAGCTTTTTTTTATGAATGTAATGTTCATATTTAGTTTTTTGTCCAAACATCATGATTAATCATGATTTGAACATCATAATAATTAATCATGATTTGAACATAATAACACCATAAGTAAATTTTAATTTGTAAAAAAAGAGCGAAGAAATATTGTAACCAAAGGATGGTTTTGCAGTGAAGAATAAATTAAAATTTATTATTATCAGTTGGATTACACGCCAAAAGCCTTCCGATCTATTTGCCTAACGTCCTTCCTGCTTAAAGCTATGGAAAATATTTTTGACCAATATATCAGGAATATCCATCTTAGAGACAACTCTCTTCATGTTGGACAATATGCTTACCAATCAGGCAGATCAACTGAGACTGCACTGCACAGCCTAACAAGTAAAATCGAAAAGGCTGTGGTTGGTAAAGAAATAGCAATCTGCACGTCGATTGATATTACAGGAGCATTTGACAAAATTACATTCGAGTCTATTGAGGAGCCGATGGGTTCTCAACCTGCTGAGTAACAGGACTATAATATTCAATGCGGGGGCAAGGAGATTATTTGTCAAGTAAAGCAAAGGCTGCCGATGACTATTGGTCGCCGATGGGCTACTGGAGACTCTCGGATACGAAGTTCAGGGCTTTGCCAACGATCTGGTAATCATGGTCAGGGACAAGTTTGACTCTGTGATTGCCAATCGAATGCAAACGGCTCTTGACACCACTCACAGATGGTGATGTTCGAGGAGATGAAATATCTGGGAGTAGTTCTAGATAAAACTCTTATTTGAAACTAAATTTTACTATACATAACGGGCAAAGCTTTAAGGGCAATATTTGCGTACCGAAGAATCTATGGTAAAACGTGAGGCCTACGACCAAAAATGATGGCGTGGTCCTATAAAACCATCATAGTACCGATGGTATGGTGACCAAAGGTAGAACAAAAACAGGCTCAGATAATCCTCAACAAGGTGCATCGAATAGCCCCTTTGAGTGTAACGAGGGCGATGAAGACGTGCCCTACACTAGCCTTAGGTATGATCACTTTGCTCACTCCCCTACATATTGTGAGTGGGGAAGTTGCAGCTAGTTCCGTCTTAGGCTACCTAGTCTATCTTGTCTTAAAGAGGGCAATTTTAATAGGCATGTAAAAATTCTAGAATCTGTCTGGAATTCTCCATGCCTTGCCGTCTCTGATAAGATGGATGGGACGTTCTTAATAATATTAAACATAAATGATACATTTAATAATACATTCAAATTGCGCAAGCAAAATAAAAGAAATTGTTTTTGCGCAGACTCAATGCGGTCGATATGTATATTATATGAAGGGTCCCAAACAACCGAACCCTATTCAAGTATATGTAGGTATAACTAAGGATGTATATAATAACCTTGTAACATAGGGGTCGGTGGATTCCTTTGCCCATCTTTTAATGAAGGCTACTGATCAAAGATTTTATTATATTTTAAAAAAATTTTAACATAATCAGCAAACATTAATATATTGCAATAGTTCAGGACAGTTGGGAGATCATTTATAAACAATGAGAAAAGAACCGGGCCCTTGTGGCACTCCAGATGAAACATTTATAGATGTAGATACGCAGTTTTTAAAAAGTACACATTGTTTTCTATCATTTAGATACGACTTTACCCAAGATAAGCTAATTGGAGAAAAGCCCATCATATATAATTTAGCAAGTAGTAGGTCTTGGTTCACTTTATCGAAAGTGAAGAAAAAGATTGAGGGATTACCACTTCGCGCTTGGTATTATTTAGAGTGGACTGTAGTTAGCTGTTCTGTGGAAAGCCTCTGTTTTTTTCTTTATATATTTATTTGTATACTTGATATGACAAAGTATACAAATTAGGGTTGAATTAAAATAGTTGATTTAGTATTCAATAAGTTATTAATGCTGGAGAGAAGTTCACCGCTTGGATGCTAGTTGATAAGTAAATCTATTTTGTATTTTTTTTTTTCATTTTACAATACTTTTTTAATTAATATTTTTGTTTAAAATTAGGATTTTAGACATGCCGCCCCCTTGCTTTGAAGCGAGCATGGATGGTGGCTGGACACCATCGGGTAGTGGATGTTCTGGATCAGTAACCGAGGAAGTTATGTTAGTTGCCGATGGTTTTCTTTCGTATTTTATGTTTTCGGTTCGCTTTCGGCTTTCACCTTTAGTTTTAGCAGCATTCTGTTTTCTAATTTTCGAGCGTAGATCCCGTTCCTTTCTGTGAGGGTGCAATAAAGTATGGTGATAACTACCGCACTTGTGGCATGTATCACGCGATGAGCAAGCTTTCGAGTCATGGGATCTAGCCAGGAAATTGTCGCAGTAGTTATAGCGACGGACCACTGGGCTTCCTTCCCTGACGCTCATGCGCAGAAAGCGATGACAAAATCGTAAGGCATGAGGTTTTTTGCATACCATGCAATTGTGGCTGGTGACGTGCCGTTTGTGTTTATGTTGGCTTCTAGTAAAGAAAGTTAACATTAGAAAAAAAACTTAAAAATTTGTGTAAGAAGTAAGAAAAGAGAGAAAACATGAGAAATAATATAAAGAGTGATTTTTTTGCTATTATCTTTTTGGCAACACTAGTTTTGACAGCTCACGCACGTTTTGTATCTTGTGTCACTGTCAAACATCTTCAGTTTGGTCTATAATTTAATCATGAATCGTCTTACAAACGAACAACGCTTGCAAATTATTGAATTTTATTACCAAAATGCGTGCTCTGTTAAGAAAGTTCATCGCGCGCTTCTTCCATTTTATGGTCAGTTTAATCGACCTACTGAGGCTTCTATTCGGGCTATTGTAACAAAATTTCGCACCAAATTTACATTGTTGACATTAAACCACCAACACACTTACGTAGAGTGCGAACTGAAGAAAATATCGCAGCCGTATCGGCCAGTGTTGGTGATGACCGTGAATTATCGATTCGGCGCCGTTCGCAGCAATTGGGCCTCTGTTACTCCACTACGTGGAAAATTTTGCGGAAGGATTTGGGTGTGAAGCCTTATAAGATACAACTGGTGCAAGAATTGAAGCCAAACGACCTACCACAACGCCAAATTTTTGGTGAATGGGCTCTTGAAAAGTTAGATGAAGATCCACTTTTTTATCGAAGAATTGTGTTCAGCGACGAGGCTCATTTCTGGTTGAATGGATACGTGAACAAGCAAAACTGCCGGATTTGGAGTGAAGAGCAGCCAGAAGTATTGCAAGAGCTACCAATGCATCCACAAAAAACAACCATTTGGTGCGGATTATGGGCTGGCGGCATCATTGGGCCGTATTTCTTCAAAGATGATGCGAATCACAACGTTACTGTGACTGGTGAGCGCTACCGTGCGATGATAACAAACTTTTTTTTGCCCAAAATGGAAGAGCTTGACTTGCATGACATGTGGTTTCAACAAGACGGTGCCACATGCCACACAGCACGCGATACAATGGACCAATTGAGAGGCGAGTTCGGTGAACAGTTTATTTCACACTTGGAACCAGTCAATTGGCCGCCCAGATCGTGCGATTTAACGCCTCTAGACTATTTTTTGTGGGGCTATGTTAAGGCTAATGTATATAGGGACAAGCCCGCTTCGATTGACGCACTGGAAGCCAACATTGCCAACATTATTCGTGAGATACCGGCCGAAATGTTGGAAAGAGTATGCCAAAATTGGACTAAGCGGATGGACCATTTGAGGCGCAGCCGCGGCCAACATTTGCATGAAATAATCTTCAAACATTAAATTATATCGACCCAACTATCGATCCAAATAAATATTTCATGCATTTTTCTGAATTTTATGTGTTTTTTTTTTTTTTTAAATTTCCGATAGTTCTTATAAAATCACCTTTTATAAGGAGAAGGAATAGAGAGTGCTTATATATTAGTGTGACAACGCTTAACTGGTAGCGTCATTTCGATCGAGAAGAGGTAAGAAGACTAATTTAACTATAGGCCGTGTTATGACCCCAGTGGCAGTTAAAACGTCAGCAACTCGGACATTCTCATCAAAACCCTTGTATGTCGAGATTACTCGCCCTAAGCGCCACTCTGATAGCGGTAAAAGGTCATCTATCACGACGACCAAATCTTCGGGCTTGAGATTAGGTGATGAGGTTTTCCACTTGTATCTCTTGTGTAAGGACTTAAGATAATCCTGTTTGAATCTTATGGAAAATTGATGAGTAAGAGCCTTTAATTTTTCCCATCGGTTCACGAGAGATATATTTTGAGTTATAGGTTCAGGGAAAGACATAATAGGTCTTCCAATAAGAAAGTGTGCTAGAGTCAGAGCTGTTAAGTCATTAAGATCGTTAAACAAAGCGGAAATAGGCCGAGAATTTAAAATCCCTGGAGAATTCTTCAAAATTGAACTTCTGTGCTCCAGCGATGCGTTTAAAATGAAATTTAAAACTTTTGATAGCGGCCTCCCATAGACCACCCATGTGTGGAGCGTGTGGTGGAATAAAATTACATTCGAAACCCTGAGAAACATATTTTTGGGCGATGTATTGTGCTGCTGAGTCAAGAAAGAATGTAAATTCTTTATTCAGCTCTCTGCCTGCACCGAGAAAGTTGCGCCCATTATCTGACATTATCCTGTGAGGGAGCCGCCGCCTCCCAATGAAGGGAGAGAAGGCTGCCCGAAATGCCGCGGTAGATAAATCAGAACATGATTCGAGATGTACAGCCTTTGTGCTAAAACAGACAAACTCACAGACATATCCTTTTACATATGGTGCTCTTCGCAGAGTGGAGGTTTTGAGTTCGAACGGGCCTGCAAAATCGATTCCAGTAGTCTGGAATGGAGCGGAGAGGCTGCTGCGATCTGTTGGCAGTGGTGCCATTATCTGAGATTGAATCTTGTGTTTGAATATGACACAAATTTTGCAGTGCCTAATGACTTTTTTAACACTAAGCTTTAGGCGTGAGATATAAAATTCTGTTTGAGCTATGCGACACATTAAGTTGCATTCTGCGTGCGCCAATACTACATGTAAGTGGTTTAAGTAAAGTTCGCAAAGTCGAGAGTTTCTCGCTATAATAATGGGATAACGTTCACTATAGGGTAGAGAGGACTCTGATAAACGACCATTTACTCTTAAGATTCCATTTGAATCTAGAAATGGCTTTAGCGTTATCAGTTGACTCTGTTGAGATATTGGTACCGAGTCTGATAGTTGAGAATATTCCGTTTGAAAAGCGGATTTTTGAGCAAGCATTATCAATTTATTTTTCACCAATGTTGCTTCAGCTTGAGAGATATTGAATGATCTGGCTGAACCTTTGTAAATAAATCTAAAAATGGAACACAAAACTCGTATGGCTCTGTGATATGACTAGAACCTTTCTAGAATATCAGTGTTCTTAATTGTCTCTGCAGCAGTAGAAACTGAGCAATTTGTTGTCTGTATTTCCCTTCGAATTGGCCACGCTGATGCTGGGTTAATAAGCCATGATGGACCGTTACACCATAAAGAACTCGCTGCAAGGACAATAGTTCTACAGCCGCGAGTGCAAAGATCTGCCGGATATCATGTGTAGGAACATGACGCCATGTTGCGTTTGGTAATAATCTATGGATTTGGGATGTTCGATTGGCCACGTATGTTTCCCATTTTGTTGGGGGTTTAGCCAACCAAATTAATACAATTGTAGAGTCAGTCCAAAGTGTGGTAAAAACTGTCATTATGTGATGAACTAAATTTGCTAATAGTACTGCTCCACTAAGCTCGAGGCGGGGTAGACAGACGGCTTGAATGGGTGATACCTTGGTTTTTGAAACTAGTAGATGTGAAAACACAACATTGCTGTGATTCTGGCATCTTATATAAGCCGCTGCGCAATATGCTTGTTTTGACGCATCTGAAAACCCGTGTATTTGTATGACATCTGAGGGTGTGTATTGAACCCATCTGGGAATGGAAATTTTCTCTAAGTGGGAGAAATCAGATATAAAGTTGTGCCAATCGTATAGGGATTTAGAGCTGACTTGTTCATCCCAGTCTAAGCCCTCTAGCCAGAGTTGTTGCATAAGCAGTTTGGCTGTGATTATTATTGGGGCTATCCAACCGGCTGGGTCGAACAATTTAGATACAGCCGAAAGTATCGCTCGCTTTGTGACGTTTTCCTGTTGGTAGATAGGTGTGAATGCATAAGTAAACGAGTCAGAAAGAGCATTCCATTTTATACCTAACGTTTTTGTGGTACTTGAATCATAGAAACGTAGGAATTCAGAATCATATAAATCCTCTTTAGGAATATCAGAGAGAAGTTGTGGGTCATTGGCAGTGATTTTCTTGAGAGGAAGTCCTGCTGATTTTAGTGACTGTATTATTTCCGTTTGAGTTTTCAGTGCTTCTTCTACAGAGTGGCCACCGGTCAAAACATCGTCAACATAAGTTTCATTACGTAATGTGAAGGCGGCCTTGGAAAATTGTATTTCAGTATCTGCAGCCAGTTGCAGTAACGTGCGTAATGCTTGAAATGGGGCACAGTTTATACCAAAAGTTACAGTTTTTAGTTCATAGTCATGAATTGGAGAGCTTTGTTCCTGTTGAAATAAAATTCTCTGCGGGGGCCTGTCCTCTGGGTGGACAAGAATCTGACGATACATTTTTTGAATATTGCCACTGAAAACAAAACAATATTTTTGCCAATTAAGAATAATGTTTATGAGATCTTGTTGTAACGCTTGGCCAGTATGCAGAATATCGTTTAGTGAAAAACCGGATTTAGTTTTTCGAGAAGCGTTAAACACCACACTGACTTTTGTTGTTTTGTGTGGGGTAAGTAAAAGGAAAAAAATTTGCCGTCAATGTTTATTCCTGGAATGAAGTTTTTTCCATGTGATTGAGTGTTACGTATTCATTGAGAACGTCATTATATTGCGCTTGCAAATCGGGATTCTTTCTTAGAGACTGCTTCATACGGGAATACGGTTCAAGCGCCAATATTCTAGAAGCTCCTAGATATTCGGAATCAGGAAACTATTGTTTAATGGGCAACCTGACTATGTATCGGACATCAGGCATGCGGTTGGTAGTTTTTTCATAAAATTGCTCAAAATATTTGTCATTTTCAGATAGATGCTTCTGTATAGGCAAGTCTTCTTGCTCCCAGAATTTTCTCAATGTTTGGTTAAGCATTAAAGTTTCAGAAGGGACTACAGTCGCTGTGAATAACTGAGTGGGTTCCCCTGTAATAGGCCCACTGAGTACCCGAACCAAATATTGTATTATAGGCAGAAGCCAAGCCGCAAATATTCTTTTTAACGCCTTCTATATTTATAAATCGTTCTGAGTGGTTGCCAAGAATTAAGTCAATCTGAGAAGATTGATTGAATGTTGGATCAGCTTAATGTAAACTGTCCAACTCTGATTTTGGGACTTTGAAAGAGACTGGCGGAATTTGTTTAGTGACTTTGGGTAAAATTATCGCATTTATAGAACACTTCACGTTACATTTTCTTGATACAATAACTATATCACATTCTTTGGTGGCTGTCTGAACCTGACCTTCTATTCCGAGTATATCTACAGTAGATTTACGAGTATGAAGCTGTAATCTACGTCGTATTCTTTCTGATAAGAATGTTCTTTGTGAACCATGGTCAATTAAAGCTTTGAGTGTAAATAATTCGCCCATGTGTTCAATTTGGACTAAAGCTGTTCTGATCAAAATTATTTCGGCATTAACCGAGACATTAGGTTTAATTTGGTGGTTTTGAGCTTGTTTAGATATGGAAGGTATGTTCGGATCTTGGTATATCTTTTCGTGAGATTTGGTATTAGATTTGTTTTGTGACAACTTTGAACCGTAAGAGTCATTAAGAGTGGCTGGGGAATTAAATGGCATATATCAATATGTAGCGAGGTATGATGATTTGATTTACATATGAAACAAGTGTTTTGACTAGGGCATTTAGCTTTCAAATGATTGGGTGAGAGACAGTTGTTGCATAACTTATTAGTTTCGACAAAATCAATTCTTTGCTGGACCGTGAATCGTTTAAATTTGGGACATGCTCTTAAGTTATGTTCTCCATTACAAACTTTGCATGACCAGTTGAGTTTTTCTTGAGATAAATACGTTTGAATATTAGATTTAGGAATGCTTGAACCACTCAGTCGGTCTCTTGTGGTTATCATGTTAGATATTCTCTTTACTGCCTCGTATCTATTAATTAAAAATTGCTCCAGTTGAGGCCATTTTAACAAATCCGGCTCGAAGGATCATGAAGAAAAAGATTGAGGAATTACCACTTCGCGCTTTGTATTATTTAGAGTGGACTGTAGTTAGCTGTTCTGTGGAAAGCCTCTGTTTTTTTCTTTATATATATATTTGTATACTTGATATGACAAAGTATACAAATTAGGGTCGAATTAAAATAGTTGATTTAGTATTCAATAAGTTATTAATGCTGGTGAGAAGTTCACCGCTTGGATGCTAGTTGATAAGTAAATCTATTTTGTATTTTTTTTTTTCATTTTACAATTCTCTTTTTTCGTTAACTTTATAATTTCAATAATTCACAATAATAATAAATTGGACATACATTGCCAGGATCAAATACTTTTTTAATTAATATTTTTGTTTAAAATTAGGATTTTAGACAGAAAGCTTTGCTAAAATCCGTATATATAGCATCAATTTGCTGATTATTAACAAATCCTTTAATAATTAAAGTAGTTAATTATAAGATATTAGTAAAAGTGGAGCATCTTTTTTAAAACCATGTTGATGCTGGGATAGAAGATGTGATACGTTATGACTTATAAATTTAGTAACGAACTTTTCAAACAACTTAGGAATTGAATTAAGTTTTGCAATGCCTCTGTAATTCAATATGATAGACTTGCTGCCAGATTTAAACAAAGGTATTATATAGAAGTTTTTTCATTGAGTAGGGCAATATCCATGTTTGATAGATAAGTTAAAAATATTATATCACAAAGTGGTTTAGATAAGCTAGCTGCACAGTGCTTCAATAAACTATTAGGTATACCATAAGGTCCATAGTTAAAAGTTGGTTTTAATGTCATCAATTCAATTTCAACCTCAGCACAATCAATTAAAGGAATGTTTAACAGTAGGTTCGAATCAATTTTGAAAGGGTAACTATTATTATTATCATATTTAGCATTAGCATAAGTAGTAGAAAAAAAGTTAGCAAACATGTTGGCTATTATAGTGTTATATCAGATTTTAATATTTCATTACAGGTGGAAGAACTTGAGAACTTACAAAACTGAAGAAAGATTTCGGGTTGGTTCTAAAATTTGTTTTCATTCTGTTCATGTAGCTTTTTTATAGAAAGTTATTTAATCTATTATACTCAGCCCAACAAATAGAATAGTTTCCATAATCAGTAATACGATTAGTTTTTTTTGTATTTTTTAAAGAGTTTATTCTTTTTATGTTTTAAGCTCGTTAGGTGCTTAGACCCCCAAGGTGGGCCAGAGTAATTATATAACACAGTTTTAATTTGGCTTTGACAATAGCCCAGTATTGTTCAATAGGCCGAAGCTGCGGACAATTAAGAAGTTTCATGTTTTTTGCCACTATATCGACCTGATGTCTTTGATACCACTCTATCGCAGTTTTTAAATAATGACAAGACGCTAAATCAAGCCAAAATTTTACTGGGGACTAGTGACGTTTAATTAGAGGCAGCAATCGTTTCTGCACGCATTCTTTGATATAAATTTCTGATGCTTTTTAGACCACAACTGCAAAATCATGATTATTTTTACTAAATTTATCCATTTTTGTGTATTTGTATTTGGAATCGGTATCTCCATGTTTCGCCACAACATAAAATTTTTGATCTGGCAGCAGTTTTAAGTCCATTTTTACATCGTTTATAATCAAGCAGTTGTTGAATTTTTTTAACACCAGATCGTAAGGAATGCGTACTCCTTTTAATGCAATTTCACTCTGCCTTTCACTCCGGTATGGATATTTTATTGAATGATAGCTTCTGTATCCAGCATCCAGACGAATTCTTCTCGTGGCACTTATACTGGTGTTATATTTTCTGCACGATCATTGTCAGAGAGACCTGGGTTTTGCTGTATTGATCGTATTATACATTTTGTCAGCTCTGGGTTTCTTTTAACAACTTTTTTCTTTTCTTTTTGCTTGCGATCTGTACTTAAGGTTTGGTTATATCTTTTTAAAACCTCATTTACAGTGCTTTTTGTAAGCTACAGTTTTTTTTTCTAATCATTGCACCTGACCATGTCGGATTTGCTAGATATTTGTGCACAATTTTTTTTCTATTTTGATTTTCCATGACTAACCACGTTTACAAATAAACTAATACCGAAAAATTTTTTCTACAAAATAACAAAAAATTTTTTTTTAAATTCAATTGTTGCCACAAGGCAACAATGCTTTATAAAAAGTTGTTTAGGAACAGTTTGGTTATGCTGAGAATAAGTTGATGGCATAATAAGAGAAACAAGATCAATTGGGTTTGACAATGATTGAATACTTGATTGCATATTTAGTTGTGTGGTGTAAACGCAGCCAGCTGTCAAATTAAATTTCACTGATCAACACTCAACATACATTTTTAAAAGAAAACGATTTTTTTATTTTTTATGTTTACTAACACTAGAAGATCTGACAACAATTATTCTCGCCTCGTTTTCTTGTTGCAACACATTCAATTAATTTTTCCTAATCTTTTTATTATAATTAAAATTAAAACTACAAAAGTTCGAAAATAAATATAAGCCTTGGATTTGAAAGTAATTAATTTGTTTACTTTTTACTGAACACGAGCCCCACAATTGGTGACCCCGACGTTCAGGCTTATAAAAATTGTAGCACGAAAACTATAGGAAAATGATTGCAGGAGCCGGCAACAGTGCGGAGGAAAAACTTAATACCATAGCTTCGACTTCTATCAATGCCAGTAATATGTCCAACGATAATGGTCAAACAATAAATCGCCTGGCAGTAAAAGTTCCACCGTTTTGGGCCGATCACGCTGAAATATGGTTAGCTCAAGTGGAAGCTCAGTTTTCTGTTTCTGGTATCACAAGTGACACATCAAAATTTAACACAGTAGTCGCTGCCATAGAATCTAATGTACTGGTGCGAATATCTGATGCCGTGTTAGACCCACCAGAAGCCGGAAAATATGAAAATTTAAAAAAATGTATTTTGGAGCGCTATTCGAGAGTGAACGAAAAAAAACGCAGAAATTACTCTCTGAAATAGATTTAGGTGACAAACGTCCGACACAACTTTTAAACGAGCTAAGTACCCTGGCCAAAGGCAAAATTAGCAGACAAAATAATGGAAGTTGGAGAGTTTCAGCATTTAGCAGCCGTAACACCTACACGTTCGTTATATAGTAGCGCCGACGGATTAGAAAAACGACTTGAACGCATCGAATATCAAATTAATAGCCTTTGTGTGGAAAAAAACACATATAAGCAGCGTTCACGATCAGCATCTAATAAACGGAATCGAAGTGGTTCACAAGCCAACAAATTCATGAGTTCTGTTGGTATCATTTTAAATATGGCACTAAGGCACGAAAATGTCGACAGCCTTGTGCCTTTACTGAAAAAAATCAAAAAAACTAAACACGTCTTTTGGTCCAGCGGGTGGACTTGAAGATAATTTATGTATAGCCCGTATATTAGTTAAAGATAATAATTCGAAACAACAATTTTTAATAGACGCTGGCGCTGATGTGTCTGTATTACCTTTTTGCCACCCGACACAGCACAAAATTAAAAAAGCAACGAGCCTTTATGCAGCCAACGGCACACCTATACGAACATTTGGCGAAAAACGTTTAAAGTTGTCTTTGGGGCTAAGACGAGATTTTGTTTGGACTTTTATTTTGGCAAATGTCAGCAATCCGATTATTGGATCAGATTTTTTAAAGTTTTATGACCTGTTAGTTGACGTAAAGGGTAGCAAGATTATAGATCGAACAACATTGTTAGAGTCAAAGGGCGTCCCAATAAAACGTAATGTTGAAAGAGTGCTCGCAAATGTCACATCTGGCTTTTATGCGCAATTGCTTAATGAATTTAGTGACCTGGCTACAATTAACGCTAACAAACAGCCAACGAACACAAAGGTCACACATTTTATTAACACGACAGGCCCTCCCGTTTTTGCTCGCGCCCGTCGACTCACCGGCGATAAGCTAGCAGCTTCAAAAAAGGAATTTGAGTTTTTGGTAGAAAAGGGAATTTGCAGGCCTTCTAAAAGTAATTGGGCAAGCCCTCTCCACTTGGTAAAAAAGGCAAGTGGTGAATGGCGGCCGTGTGGGGACTACCGCGCTTTGAACAACATTACAGTCAATGACCGGTACCCAATACCATATTTACATGACATGACTAATATTTTATATGGCAAGAAAATTTTTTCCACAATTGATTTGCAAAAGGCTTATCACCAAATACCGGTAGAAGCTGGTGACATACCTAAAACCGCCATTATAACGCCTTTCGGCTTGTATGAATTTGCGTATATGACATTCGGTTTGAGAAACGCTGCTCAAACTTTTCAGCGTCACATAAATGAAGTGTTAAAGGGACTCGAATTTTTGTTTGTGTATATAGACGATATACTTATTGCATCGAAATCAGAAGAAGAGCATGTGGATCATCTCCGAATGGTTTTTAACCGCCTTCGACATGCAAACCTTGCTATTAATTTTAGCAAATGCAAGTTTGGTCAACATGAATTAACGTTTTTAGGCCATAAAATTACTGCCGATGGTTTGACTCCGCCTGAAGAAAAAGTAAGTGCAATACGAGAGTTCCCGAAGCCGATTTTTGCAAAGGATCTTAAAAAATTTTTGGGTATGATAAATTTTTATCGGCCTTTCATACCGAACGCTATTAAAAATCAGCAAGTTTTGCGTCTACTTATACCTGGTAATAAGAGAAATGACAAGGCTTTAATTAAATGGAACGAAGTTGCTGAAATTGCATTTAAAACGTGTAAGGACGAGTTAGCGAACGCCACGTTATTGTTTCACATGGCTCCTAATGCGAAACTTACACTCACGACTGATGCGTCTGACGATGCTGTAGGTGCCGTTCTGCATCAAATTGTGGACGGTCATATGCAGCCGCTTGGTTTCTATTCAAAGAAACTTACCACTACACAGAAGAATTACTGTGCCTACGACCGTGAACTAACAGCAATATACCAGGGAATACAACATTTTAAATACGCGATCGAGGGTAGAGAGTTTGTTGTATTCACTGACCACAAGCCTATTGTTTTCGCTTTCAAACAGAAAAGTGAAAAAGCGTCGCCTAGAAGAGTCCGTCAACTGGACTTTATAAGTCAGTATACTACTAATATTCAACACTTGCCGGGAGTAGAAAACAACGTGGCTGATTTGCTTTTGCGCATAAATGTAATTGAAAATGAAATCAATTTCGACGAAATTTCAGCACAACAACAACTCGACCCAGAACTTAAGAGATTGTTAGACGGAAATAAAGGCAATTCATTAATGCTAACAGAATTGTCTATACCGAATTCGATGAATACATTATATTGCCACATTTTTAACAATCGTATAAGGCCATTTGTACCAAAAAATCTTCGTCAAGCTGTCATTGGCAAACTACATTCTTTATCACATCCTGGTATTAGGGCAACAAAAAAGTTGGTAGCAGACCATTATGTTTGGCCTTCGATGTCAAAGGATGTAGCGTCATTTGTTCGAACGTGTGTACCATGCCAAAAGTCTAAAGTTTATCGACATACCAAATCACCACTAGGTAATTATTCACAAATTGATACCCGTTTCGAGCATATTAACATCGATATTGTTGTACCATTACCAACATCGAATGGTTTCCGATACTGCTTAACTTGCATCGACCGTTTTTCGAGATGGCCAACTGCAATACCGATGGTAGACATTACCGCACAAAACGTGGCTAATGCCTTGGTCAGCGGCTGGATATCCTCTTACGGTATTCCCTTACGTATTACCACTGATTTGGGACGACAGTTCGAAATTGATGGAAATACTGGGTGTTAAACATTTGCGCACCACGCCCTACCATCCGCAATCAAACGGTATTATAGAACGTTGGCATCGATCATTGAAAGCTGCTATAAAAAGCTCAGAGACAAACAGTTGGAGTTCGGCCTTGCCATTAATTTTACTCGGTATGAGGTCAACCGTTAAAGATGACATAGGATTAAGTCCTGCAGAATTAGTTTTTGGTGCACCTTTGAGAATTCGTTTTCATTAGGGTCGATCGTGTCAAACACCCTCTAGAGCCAAATTACGAGGGACCATACAAGGTTCTGAAAAAACATGAAAAATATTTTATTATCGCAATTCATCAACGAGAAGTTAAAATATCGATAGACCGACTTAAAGCCGCCTTTATTTATAAAGATGAAGCGAATGCAACAACGCGGTCCGATGATAAGGCTATACCAGAACAGGAAACTAGTACCGACGAAGTTTTCACTGAACAGAGCGATGATTATAGTCTTACACCTGATACAGATCAACAGCCGCGAGTAACATCATCGGGTCGAAGCGTACGTTTCCCAGCAAGATATCGTTAGCTTCCTAACTAGGCGGGGGGTATTGTGGTGTAAACGCAGCCAGCTGTCAAATTAAATTTCACTGATCAACACTCAACATACATTTTTAAAAGAAAACGATTTTTTTATTTTTTATGTTTACTAACACTAGAAGATCTGACAACAATTATTCTCGCCTCGTTTTCATGTTGCAACACATTCAATTAATTTTTCCTAATCTTTTTATTATAATTAAAATTAAAACTACAAAAGTTCGAAAATAAATATAAGCCTTGGATTTGAAAGTAATTAATTTGTTTAATTTTTACTGAACACGAGCCCCACAGTTGCATATTACATTTTTCTTCTGCATTTGATACAGGCAAAGTATGTGGTGAATAAATTTGAACACTATTAGCCGATATAGTGTTAGGCTACTCCAGGAACTGTTGGCTGTTTAGTCAGGTTTCTGGGTGATTTGCGCCGTTTTGGCGAGGACTAAGGGGGACAATTTAATTATTTCAATGAATTAAAGTTGTCAAAAAAATTCAGATATGATGTTACACTATTAGACAAATCAGTAATTTTGTCTTGGATTTCCATAAACTCTTTTTCTCGTGCTTTGAAAAAATTTAAAAAATAATACACCGATTTTTCTACACTCGGGACAGCACCAAAGTAAACCTTTATGTTCAAATACAGATTCAGCAACTAAACCAGGAAGACCGATATATTTACAACTCCAAAGAGCATGACATGTTTAATCGGTTGATACGACGGAACACTTTTTACTTAAACAAGTCATGTTATTAACATTATCCATAAAATAAAATTCCCAAAAGTGCTAAGATAGAACTGTTATCGGAAACCCTTTCAGCAGTAAATAAAAGGAAAGCTTGGCAGCACTTAACCAAACACAAAAACAGATGTTCGATAAGTATGTATCAATGTATGTCTGTAATTACACTCGTTGTCAGAGAACGAAGCCGACCGAATTTTGAGCCGACTAGCAGCCGCCGACGATTGTTTTTTAATTACACAGCCGCCATCGATATGTGCGGCTAAATTTGGCTAAATTTTTCAAACCCTAACAAACAGCTATCCGTTTTTTCACATGGGCGAAGAAGAATATTGTAAGACTACCATAGACTAAACACAATATGATATGATGGGTCCGCCATCGAACGTTTTTTTTTTCAACTAGTGCTTATTTCGTGAATGGTAACACTTAGCTCATGTCTGATTTAACACATAATTAGTTTTATCCTTCCGCTGAAAGAATATGGTTGTGTTTTCGCTTCGCTAAGTGGGCCTTCGATCGACTTACAGAAGATGCCGATTTTGCCAAAAAAAAAATCATCTTTTCAGATAAAGCTCATTTTGATCTTGGCGGGTATATAAACAAGGAAAATTGTCTCATTTGGGGCACAGAAGACCCGCACGCATACATTGAAAAGCCGGCGCACCCAAAACGAGTCACTGTTTGGTGCGGATTTTGGTCCAGAGGCATAATTGGGTCATTTTTCTTCGAAAATGAGCAAGGAGTGGCCGTTAGTCAATGGCGATCGTTATCGGGGCATGTTGAACGAATTTTTGTTCACAACAATTGAAGAGGAGGATATTGGCAACATTTGGTTTCAACAGGACGGCGCTACGTGCCACACAGCCGAAGCTACACTCGATGTTTTTATAGCATTTTCAAAAAAAAAAAATTAATTTCTACATTTTCTGTTTTAGAAATATGGCAATAAACACTAATATTTGTTGCAAAAGTTGCCAGAAATTTGTTATTTGGGGAAATCGACTTTTATAGCTAATTTATTTTTTGTAGTTTTGCATTTTTTTGTACAATACATGTACGTAGATAGCAATTTTTTTTATTTGCGACAGAATTCTGTAGATGTTATTTGCTTGATTAAAAATACGTTTTATAACTTAAGCTGCGTGAAATAATCATTTTGAAGTTTACCACCAACATTTTACGTTTTTGCACTAATTTAATATGGCAGCTGTGTTACATGGCGTACTTTTCCAGTTATTTTTATACAAAAAAAGAAAAAGAAAACAAGTGTGTGTTAATTATATTATTACGAAAATCACACTATGTGTTTTATTATTCATAAGAAATTTGATTTATGTATGTCTACATGTAGCAATTCAGTGTTTATGTTAATTCGTAGAATTTTATAGTGTAATGCTTGTGTGTGAGATGTGTGTTATTTATATCTGTGTAGTGTATAAGCTTTATGATAGCTTTAGTTCTAGAATTTGCTAGATTAAGCATTTTCATTTACCTTGTTGTTCTATACTTGATACACCTAGAAGTATGCAGTAACTTCTAGAAGTTTGTAGACGGTTCTCGGCTAAACTAAAGATTTGAAATATCCGTTACAGTTTGCTAAAACAAACAGTATATAAAGCAGTGCTGAGATTGTTAAGGTGGTTCAGTTTTGGTTGAGATATTAAACTGTAAACAAGATGTGTGAAAAACAATAAAGTGTCGTTGTGACGGTTATAAATAAAGTGTGTTTCTACAACAAGTGTTAAGAAAAGAGAATTAATTGTGTTTTTATTTTACAACAAAGAATCCTAATAAACTAAACGTTTTTATGATAGGGTAAAAAGTAACAATATGCATTACCCTACCAGAATTGTGTGATGGAAACTAACACATACTCTTTTCTTTCACTAATACACTTACATCTTTTTTGTATTGAATTACCAACAAAAACTGTGACATTCTTTAATCCATATGTAAGAGTGAAACAACTAAAATATTTTGTGTTCTTTAATTTTTGACGTCAAAAACCTTTTTTTATTAAATTAAAAAATTTATGGAAAGTTACTGAAAACTAGTGCAGAATAAAAAATATGGTTTAATTAATAATAGTCTAAAATTGCTTAGTGATCTATGCAATATGAGGTACGTATATATATACATTTTTAAATACAAACAATACTAATTGAAATCACAATTTTACTAGTTAAAAGACTGCAGCACAAGCCCTTAAGTTTTGACGATGCGTGTGGAAAGCTGTTGATAAGAAGGGCATCAAAAACAGATTAAAAGAGATTAATGTGTAAAAAAAATTATAAGTAATAGAGTTTATATATAATATATTGAAAAATATAAGAAAAAAACTGTTTTTTATATATTGAATCATATAATCATCAAGTGTGACAATCAAAAGATTAGTTACATATACATCATCGTTGATTAGGAAAGTGCATTAGAGTAAGCAGTTCAGGTATATATGCTATAGTTGTCAAAATTTAACATGATAGAGGGAGATATAAAATAACACGTACACAAAAGTCTGCATCACTTTTTACATATTGGCCTTAATAACCTGATAGAAACTGTCTATTGCGCTGTGATAGAAGACTCCATCTACAATGATGATCAAATGAGCGATCAAATGATAGTCACTGTTCTTGTAGGGTAGGTTCTAAAATTACGTGCCCGCAGTAGTGAAAAGAAAAATAACACCCAACAAACCAAATCACTTGAGAAAAAAATTAAAATAATAATTTAAAAAAAATTTTTCATTTGCTTTTTATATATATATATATATATATATATATATATAAATAAATTTTATTTATATATTTATATTTCATATTTTTTTTTTTGTTTGTTGTACTTTTAAATTTTTTTTCTTTTTGTTATTTTTTCTTTACCCAAAAATCATGTAGCAATCAAACTAAAGTACAACATGAGAATATTAAAAATTCTGAAGGTAATTATTATTATTTCTTTATGATATATAAATATATGTCCGTAATATATAAAATTTATTTAAAATTTTGCTCAAAGGAAATAAAAATATTTTTTTAAATTATTATTTTAATATTTTTTCAAGTGATTTGGTTTTTTGGTATTATTAATTTTTCTTTTCATTACTACAGGCACATAATTTTACAACTATATGCATATAAATCTGATATCTCACAGGTAAAATAATTTGTTGTGTATTCTCACAGTTACCTTGTAAATGAATATGCTTTGATCTATACCAATAAAAAAAATAAGCCGACTTCATCGAATTTGAGCCGCCGCCGATTGCTATGTTGCTGCCGAAAATTTTTCGGCTTCAGCCGACTTTCAGCCGCAGCCGAGTGTTTTTGGAATGTCAGCCGCCGGTCGAAAATTGTTGTCGGCTTCGTTCTCTGCTCGTTGTTGCTATGATTTTTAGAATTAATAATATCAAAACATAGTGTAATTATATTAAGTGGACGCAACTCGTCAGCTGTTTTTTCTTTACACGTGTTTTTTGTTAGACTTGAATAATAATTTTTTTTTCATTTTGCTTTGCTTGTTTACGAAATAATATTTTTGTAGTACATAGTATAAATCATAACCATATAAATTTTATTGAAAAGTGGTTTTGAATGTAAAATTTTATTTATTAATTCTTATGCCAAATTTTGTGAAAAATCTTTTAAAAATCTTATAAGAAAGTTTGAAGCAACTTTATTTAAGTGCTTATAAGAAAATTTATTTTAAGAAACGTGTTGATTCTTTGCCGCCAAAGCTGTTATATGCAAATTTTTTTAAGCATTGTGGAAAAAAAATTTATTGCCTGCCCAATTATTTGTGAAAAATCTTCTAAAATTTTTATAAGAAAGTGCAAAGCAACTTTATTTAAGTGCTAAATAATAAATTGATTAAAAGAAACGTGTTGATTCTGTGCCGCCAAAGCTGTATTTGCAAATTTTTTTAAACATTGCCGCAAACAATTTTATTGCTTGGCCAATTATTTTCGTGTGCAGTGCAAACTCTAAATAAATAAAATTGTGAATATATTTATAAAAAGGGTGGAAAAGGGTAAAAGCATTTTTCAAGTGCCCACAGATCCAAATAGAAAAAGGAAAAAACAGTTCAATTCCAACATTTACTCATATGTCCAAAAATAAATATAACACAATGCACTGCACAAATACTGGCCACAAAATTACTTTCTCCTATGAAATTAATTAAATTTATTGCACTATTTTTATTATTTTGTTTATTTATTACTATTTTTTTGCATTACGAATGAAAGCTATGTTGTTTATGTTGAAATATTTTCTTTCAAACCTATTTTTTTTATTTCTTTTGTTTCTTCTCTCTCTTCATTTTGACATTAAACTATGAATAATTACACTAACAAAATACATGGTGCGCCTACTTCGTATAATTATACTATGATATCAAAACAGCTTACTTGTTGTTGTAGATATAAGTTAACTCAAACAAAGTTAACGAACTATTTTCCAACGTATTAAGCAGGTGTAAATAGATATTTTGTGATTGCTAAGGAAGCGTCTTCAATTAACTAGGTCACAAAATTATAAGTATTTCACAATAATTGCAATAGTGCAATTATTTCTAAAATGTAAAAACACGTCACCTTGAGAATTAGGTCATTAAGTTTAATATAAATAAGAAAACTTTGTAAAATTAATCGAGTTCTGATTATTAATAAAGTGCGGTCGCGTTGACCGCTTAAACAAAAAAACCAAAACAAGGAATTTCTTAAGTGGCGCCCGAGCTCTTTTGATCGGTCCGGTTAAAAAAAACTGGCGCCCGTTTTAATAAAGTATTATCGATAAAGGCTCCTGAGTAGCCCCGGTAAAAAGGAGGTATTTAACGTACCAGCCTTATCGAAAAGGACGAAAAAAAAGATAAATTAATGATTAAATTTAAACAAAAATAATCAATGTGTGTGATTTAAGGAAAAAATAATAAAAGTGAAATAAACTGTGCGAAAAAACTCATTATAGAAATTAGCGTCCAAAAAGGATATTGATTAAGTGACTTAAAATTAACTGTGTAAAAAGAAAAGAAGCCTCCATTTGTGAATCAAGAGTTATCAATTCTGAAAAAAATTCATCATCCCATCGAAGAAAACAATTGAGAAGAAAGAAGAAGTCATCAGCTGTGAAGAGAAATCATCATCCTATCAAAATAAGCAATCAAGAAGAAATCGCCAATCCATCAAAGGTCTTATAAAGGATCTTTTTATAGAAGTATAGAACTTTAAGTTGGCATTACTGCTCAAGATGGCGACCGATTTAACAGCCGTCAAGTGATTTATTCTCAGTTTGGTTTGGCAATTCATCATGAATAGACTCACGCCTTAACAACGCTTGCGTAGATTCGTCGAATAGGCTCAAAACGAGATTGCCGTTGTTCCCGATTTTCATAAGCGAATTTTGTTTAGCGATGAAGCGCACTTCTGGTTGAATGGCTACGTCAACAAACAAAACTGCCGCATTTGGAGTGAAGCTAATCCTCAAGTGTATGTCGAAACACCGTTACATCCAGAAAAATGACTGTTTGGTGCGCTTTATGGGCTGGTGGAATCATTGGTCCGTACTTCTTCAAAGACGATGATGGCCAGAACGTTACAGTCAATGGTGATCGGTATAGGGCCCTCATTACTAACTTTTTCATTCCTGAATTGAACAACCATGATGTTCAGGAGCTGTGGTTCCAACAAGACGGTGCAGCATGTCACACAGCTCGTGCCACAATCGATTTATTGAAAGATCTAATCTGGTGATCGTCTAATTTCACGTTTTGGACCTGTGAATTGGCCTCCAAGATCTTGTGATTTAACACCGCTAGACTACTTTCTGTGGTGCTATGTAAAGTCATTGGTCTATGCGGATAAGCCACAAAACGCTTGACCATTTAGAAGACA
The DNA here is from genome assembly GCA_947397855.1 of Thelaira solivaga. Lineage (NCBI taxonomy): Eukaryota > Metazoa > Arthropoda > Insecta > Diptera > Tachinidae > Thelaira > Thelaira solivaga. The sequence goes on from OX377615.1 coordinate 6,942,956, forward strand.
ACATTCGCCGTGTTATTGCCGATATACGGCCACAAATGTTAGAAAAAGTCATCGAAAATTGGCCAGAAATCATATTTAAAATGTAATCATATTTAAAATGTAATGCCACAAGATTATCTTTCGGATAAATAAAATTCATGGCAATCGAATAATCCATCGTTGTTTTATTGTAATTTAAAGTTCTATACGTCTATAAAAAATACCCTTTATAAGGTATCTATATTTTAAGTTATGTTAAGTTAAAAAAAAAAAAAAGAACAGAAAAAAGAACTAAGAAACCTTTTGTTTAAGAAAAGTTAAAATAAAAATCACAAATAGAAATCTCTTAAGCTTTATTGCTTACACATAAAAGAAACTTAATTAAAAATGGCGAATCCAAGTAATTTAATCCGTCCCCCTGTCCTTCCCTCAAGTAATGAGCCGCCACCAGGAAGTTCTCAAATGAGTCTAAATGACTTAAGGTCTCTGATATCGACAGTAGCGACAGACGTGCTTAGACAACAAGGACAACAGGTAGTACAGGAAACTCTTAATCCTCATGCTAATTTATTAGACCTAGGTGACCAAGGAATAACAAAACATATGGGCAACCTTAACGACATGGAGAAAATACCCGATGTTGTTAAATGTTTGAAAGAATTCTCTGGACAACCTGGAGAATTCAATTCTTTGAAGAAAAGTGTTGAACGAATTTTAACTATTTATGAATCAATAAGAGGAATATTACAATACACCACTAAATTGGCAGTCAATTTCTCATTGTCTAGTAACCCATTACGGCGATAAGCGCGACTTATCCACCCTCGAGTACCAAATGACAATTTTAGCACAGGGTAACAAGAGCATTCAGGAATTCTATCAACAGGAATACACTCACCTGTCCTGATACTGAACAAGTTAGGATGTCTTCAAATGAGTAACGAATCTTTAAGTCTGCTCACAAAGTCATATAGGGACAAGGCCTTGCACACCTTTGTAAGGGGTATTAACTGTGACTTGCCACGACTTTTAGGAATAAAAGAACCCACTGATTTACCTCAGGCGCTCCACCTGTGTCTGAAACTTGAAAACCAAAATTTTCGTGCAAGCCATGCCAATAACACCAGAAGAAACCAACCTACACTATTACCACCAAAGCGAAATTTAGAGAGTTCACCAAACAAAGCATTTTATCCACATTTAGCCTACATTCCACGTAAAAATCAACCTTGGAATCAACTTTCCCATCGAAGAGAACAGGTAAATACCAATCCTCCTCGCCCTCGTAAACCACAACCTCGGCCAGAACCAATGGATGTGAATCAGAGTCTACGATCGCATCGCGTAAATTATATGAACAGACCTCATCCAAAGCAATTTTTTGGTAAAAGGCCAAACCAATTTGGAAACCAACCAAATAAGAATCAGACAATATTTCATATAGACACAGAAGAAATAGGAAACAGACATAGCAATGATGACAATAGGCAATATGGAGAGCCCAGCGATATCCATTTTTTAGCATGATAAACTCTTTGTTGACTTATTGCGAGGTAAAAACGGAGAGCGGACATATTTTAGAATTTCTCGTAGATACAGGCTCCGCCAAGAATTATATCAAACCAAACCTAGTAAAAAAACGTATTCCCAATGAAAACTCTTTTTCTGCAAAATCTTGTCATAAGATATGTTAAGTAATGATAATATTTTAGTAGTTTGTAATCTGGCAAGCCCAGATTAGGTAGAAAAGAAAAGAAAGATAGAGAAGAGTAAGTTAAATAAAGGCACTTGAATAAAACGGACGTGCTGAAGATAATTTTTTATTTCTATTGAATTAACCATCCTAACAATCTATTGTTGGATATATAAAAATAAGTGAACACACTTATGCAAAACTTTTTAAAATTGAAGAAGAAATAAAATTTTATTTAATGCCATCATTAGAAACATTCGACGGTATTTTAAGTAACGATACCCTAAGAGACCTAGAAGCTACAATTTTTACGCACAAACAATATATGATATTAAAAAATGGATTTAAACTGGGTCTTAAACAACTCCCCACTCAACATGTAAATGCCATAAATATAAAAAGAGATAACATGTCTGCAGAACAATATGAAAAATGGAAAAAATACTTAACGCTTATCCTAATCTTTTTTGTGAGCCAGATGGAAAACTTATGTACACTACAAAAGTTGTGGGCGAAATAAGAACCACAACGGATTCTCCCGTATACACAAGGTTTTACCCTTATCCTGTGTCACTTAAAACAGAAGTAGAAAATCAGGTAAAAAAATTGCTGAATGATGGAATTATAAAACCATCGAGATCACCATATAATTATCCAGTATGGATCGTGCCTAAGAAAGCAGATTCAGCTGGAAATAAACAGTGTCGGATGGTAATAGACTATAGAAAATTAAACTCAATCATTATTGCAGATAGATACCCAATTCCTGAGATTACAGAAGTGATCTCTCAACTCGGCACTAGTAATTTCTTTTCAGTGCTGGACCTTAAAAGTGGTTTTCATCAGATCCACTAAAAAAATCTGATATGGAAAAAACCGCGTTTGGTATAAATAATGCAAAATACGAATTTACGCGTCTCCCGTTTGGTCTCAAGAATGCGCCATCAATTTTTCAGCGCGCACTTGATGACATTTTACGTAAATATATAGGAAAATGTTGCTATGTTTATATAGACGACATTATTATTTTCAGCAACACAGAAGTTGAACATTTTGAACACATTCAAAATATATTTGCAGCGTTAGAGGAATCCAATATGAAACTATGCAAAACTAGCCAAACCCCTGACATCCCTTTTAAGAGGGGAAAGAGGTCGTACCTCCAAGAACAGATCTGCAAAAGTTGAAATATTTTTTAATAAGGAAGCTGTTGAATCGTTTGAAAAAATTAAGTATTCTCTTATTTCTGAAGATGTGATATTGGTATACCCAGATTTTAGTAAGGATTTTGAGTTAGTAACCGATGCATCGAATTTTGCAATCGGAGCTGTTTTATTACAGCATTTATCTCAAGAACACTAAACAAAGCAGAAGAGCATTATACCGCTAACGAAAAAGAAATGTTGGCTATTATATGGGCCCTAAACGCTCTAAGAAGTTATTTATATGGTTCACGAAAAGTGAAAATCCACACAGACCACTTACGCCCTCAGCAACAAAAATAATAATAGTAAGATGAAAAGGTGGAAGTCTATACTCGAGGAATACAATTATGAACTTTGTTACAAGCCCGGAAAAATGAATGTTGTGGCTGATGCCCTATCAAGAATCCCACTGCAGGAATCACCATTTAATTCCCTATCAATTGCTACTAACTCTAACGATAGTTCCTCCCACGGTCTTATTATTAGCGTAGAAACACCTGTTAACGCTTTTAAGAATCAGATACTCCTTAACATTGATGTCAATTCAGAATATTAATTTAAAATCGTATTCCCTACATACCACTGACACATAGTTACTGAACCCTACTATTCAGAATTTCAGCATTTTAAAGAGCATTTTAAAGAGATACCTTAATCCATCTGTTATAAATTGTATTAAAATCGAAGAAGACATTATGGGAAAAATTCAGCAATTATATCCTTTGCATTTCAGTAAATACAAAATCTGGTTTCCACAAGTGATGGTAGAGGATGTAGTAAATAGTCAAGAGCAAGAAGAAATTATTATAACGTATCACAACAGAGCTCACAGAAACTGCAAGGAAAATAAAATTCAAATATTGGAAAAATACTAATACTTTCCGTCAATGGCCAATAAAATTAAAAAAATCATAAAAAATGTACAATTTGTAAGACTAGTAAATACGAGAGGCCCCCATTCCCCAGTATCGCGGACAAATAGTCCATATGGATATACTTATTATAGGGAAACAACTTCTGCTAACAGCAGTGGATAAATTTTCAAAGTATGCCTTTGCAAAACCAATACGCTCGAAGGCAACGGAAGACATTAGACAACCTTTAAGAGACATTCTTTTTTCGATTATGCCCGAAACAATAGTGATGGATAATGACAAATCATTTAATTCAGAATCTATAAGATTCATGTTGGAAAACGAATTTGGTGTTTCCATATTTAAAACTGCACCATACTCGAGTAGCTCAAACGGTCAGGTAGAGCGTTTTCACTCTACTATTCAAGAAATTATGCGCTGCCTACAAAACAACCACGCACACAGATCATTTCAAGAACTTCTGGAAACATCGGTAAAGGAATACAACTTTTCTATACTGACGGTTACAAAGAAAAGACCCCTAGAAGTATTTTTTGGCAGACGTGTCTATAGTGACCCCTCACAACTCGAAAAGGAAAGAAATGAAACAATGCAAAAGCTTGCACAAAAGCAAGAAACTGATCTAAACTACCACAACGCAAACCATTCACTACCAAAAGAATATGCAAAGGGAGAAGAAATTTTTGTTAAAATAAACAGAAGGGTAGGAAACAAACTACCTGCTAGGTACAGAAAGGAAATAGTAGCAGAGAATTATAATACTACCATCAAAACAAAGACAGGGAGAATAGTTCATAAAAGTAATATAAGGCAATCTTAAAGAAACCATATCTAAACTAATTTTTTCTCTAGGACAAAATGCAGATTTTGGCAACGATACTGATTTTGATTCTATCGACACATGCACCTCAATTGGACATACACGACTTAACAAATAACAACGGTTACATACCTATAAAGACGGAAGAACTGAAGGTTATAAGCCATTACGACAAAGTTTTACATTTTATCAATCTAAAATCATACGATGACAGCAATTTCTGAAAACATTAATGCGTTGAAAGCCGCAACTTTCGAGGACAAACGACATTAGCAAGGACTTTATTCTGTTACAAGGGAAAATAAACAGCCTTCATGCGCACCCGAAATCAAAACGAGGACTGGTAAACAAATTAGGAAAAGGACTGAAATACATTGCAGGGTCTATGGACAGCGACGATGAAATATTGATAAAGGAAGCTATTAATCAAATACAGGAAAATCAACAAATTATCAAAAATACACTTAAAAATTTAGTTCATGTAAATAACTTTATATCAGAACAAATCAGTAACATTACGCAGCATATAAATTAGCAACAAACGCTTATTAGTGGCTACATAAGTAATTTTAGACAGGAATCAATGAACAGAATACAAACCCTAGAAGACGAAGTTAAATTTATTGAACAAACTTACATAATTGATAACGATATATCACTTCTAAAAAATCACATTGACGCTATAGGACAAATAATATTTTCAAACAAATTGGGGATAATTCTAACTGAAATTTTGACGCAAAGAAAGATTGACTTAATATCCGACTTTGACAGCTATAGCCGTATGAAAATTGCAGTTATTTTTGATGGTGACATTATTCTTACTATACTCATTCCTCAATTTTCCGCCAATATCTTGTCCAAAATAAAATTTGAACCCCTTCTCAACGCCATGAATAAATCCATTGTCTTAAGCCAATATGACATACTACTTGACAATAATAACAATATTTTTAATGCAATTATAAAGGATAATTTAGAAAAAAATCTGGTAAAATTAGAAAACAAATGTATAGAAAATATTCCTAAATTTCAATAAGCCGACTGTGAGCTAGAAATACTTGAAAACCCTCCGGTAACAGAGATCATGCCAGGGATAATTATTTTTAGGAATTTTTATGAAAATATTTCTCATGACTGTAACATATTAGAAATAAGGCAAAAAGGAACATTTCTTGTAAAATTTGAGAATTGTAAAATTAAAATAAACAATACCACATACACTAATATTAAATTCAAACTCATGAAAAATTTATATTACCTAATTTAATAACAAAAATAAAAGAGAAAACAATGTAACTAAACTTGATTTAAAATTAGAAAATCTAAATATCAAACAAATAAATCATGAATAATGACATTAAGCTATTAATGAATAAAAATATAAATATAAATATTGTTAGCATAAGTACAGACGCTCTTATTCTTACTATTATTATTTTTGTAATCCTTATAGTCTTTTCATTTGTAAAGTACAAGCAAAAACTCTACTTATCACCAAGTAATGAAAAAGCTATGGCACATAAAGACATAGAGCCATACCTAAGAATTTCAGTTCCCCAGTTAAGTGTCCCACAGCGATTGGGAACAATCGACTTAAAAGGGGAACGTATTAAGCAGGTGTAAGTAGATATTTTGCGATTGCTAAGTAAGCGTTTTCAATTAACTAGGTCACAAAATTATAAGTATTTCACAATAATTGCAATAGTGCAATTATTGCTAAAATGTAAAAACATGCCACCTTGAGAATTAGGTCATTAAGTTTAATATAAATAAGAAAACTTTGTAAAATTAATCGAGTTCTGATTATTAATAAAGTGCGGTCGCGTTGACCGCTTAAACAAAAAAACCAAAACAATTTTTTTTTTTATAAATTCAGAATTTCGTAAGTTATACAAGCAACAACACAAATTAGTTTCTACTTAATTTATTATTGAATCGACCGGACACAATGTAAAATCATGCGAACACAAATCCAAGCACAGTATCCAACAATCTCACGAGATATAGAAAACCTCAAATACAAAATTTAATAATAAATCTCAGGAGCAAAAATCAAAGTACGTCAATTCCTTGCAAGTGTTGCGATCGCGGAAAGCATTTTTTGTGCGAAAGCTAAATTTTGCAATTATGCATTTCGTTTATGCCGTATTCTTCAGCAGTGCGGTATCATCTCTACCGTGGCGGTATTAACATATTGTTGATTCCGCAATATAGATAAATTTCTACATTTAGCTTACGCTTAAATTTTCTCATAGAAACTAAACGGAAAGATCAAATATGTAAGAAAAAATTCAAAATTTCGTAAAAATAAAATGTGTTTTGGCTTAATTTTCGAAAATAACTTCATTTTATTTATTGAAAATTAATTTTCTTTTTGTTTATTTAAAATTTATTATTATGTTAACAAATCCAATTTTTTCCTTATCACCAACACCTGAAACATTAGCACAATTCATTCACAATTAAATGAAACAATTCAAAAAAATAAGATAATTCCGCAGGAATTTCCATGCGGAATCAATAATACGACCCAACAAATACATACGTCAGAAAACTTTAACTTTGTAAGGACATATTCCTCAGTCTCATGACTCCATAAAAAAATTAAAGTTACCACATGTGTCTAAATTGATTAAATGTAATCAATGCTAAAATTTGGTAATTTAAGCTCGGAAGCACCAAAACAATTATATGCTTTTCATGAAAATGTCCTTTTTCACAAAAATTAAAAAGATCAAAAATAATTGTTTTTATTTTATTTTATTTGATACCAAATAACTTTAACTTATTACATTTTCATCAATATCGCTTTCAGATTCCTCATCCACTAAATATTTAGTTATCTAGCCAGTTACAAAATTTTATTTAGAATCTACTTTTAATACGCCAGCATTTTTCCCAGTTATTACTAATTTTTAAAGGCATGAACTTTAATTTTTTTTCTGAATGTATTCATTAAAAATTCAAAGACTTCTCTGGGTGATTTGTCCGCCATGTTAGATGGTTGTAGGTAATGATGCCCTAAGTAGTGAAACAGGTTTAAACTAGACCATTAAAGTACTGTCTCTTCATCTTCGTTACATAGCCTGATATTTTCCAAGTCTTTCAATACTCTCCAATATCTAGTCATGAATCCCGTGACAATGCGAATTCCTGAGCAGCTAAGTAATTCATTCGTTCTTTTTCGAAATCGGAATGGCATGAATGTTTTCACTACCCTGATACCTTTTGTTTCCAGCCAGTATTGTTGCAATTCTCTGCCCAGCCATTCCCTAAAAGTTAGCTTCACAGAGCTTTTAGACAGTCTGCAGCATGGTTCTGGATCAATGAATCTATTAGACGCGGCTTTTCTTGCGAGTTCGTCTGCTTTTTCATTGCCTACATATCCACTATGACCTGACACCCACATCAAGTGAAAAGATAATAGTCTTCTTGAAACTATTAGGCAATGGGTAAAATCTAACTTCTTATATCAACGGATCTATTACAGATAGATCCAAAGTTCAAACTACAAAATATTCTACTAAAAAAATAAGCGGATGGGGGCTTGGTAATTTTTTTAAATTCGTACATTTTCGGAATAAAAAAATAATACACTAATGTTGGTACGGTTTTTTAACCCCATTTATCTTTCAAAGTAACAATCACAGCAACAAAAACTAAATTGTACTTTTCTCTTCTTACAAAGGTCTCCAAGATATATTGGCAATTTTTTAAAATTCGAGAAAATAAGGGATAAAATATGTACCCCTTTTTACTACTACTATTTCTAAATTTCTAGAAGTACAATGTTGGGCTCAAACGGTCCTGAACAAAGTGAAAAATCATTTAAGGGACAAATGATACTTTTTATTGATTTTTTCGGTACTATTTGTTTTTTTTATTAAAACGAACGTATAAGTACGAAATTGGACTTAAACAGTCATAAGCAAAGTGAAAAATCATTAAATGTCCCTTTAATGGTACTTTTTATTAATTTTTTTGGTACTTTTTAATTTTTTAACGAAAAAGAACCTAGAATTATGAGAATGGGTTCGAACGGTCCTGAGGAAAATGAAAAGTCGTAAAAGGACAAAATGGCACTTTCTATAAATTTTAATGGTACTTTTTGAGTTTTTAATGAAAAAGAACCTCGCAGTACTAGATTGGGGTCAACCGTTCCTGAGCAAAGTGAAAATCATTAAGAGAGCATTTGGTACTTTTTGATATTTTGTTATTAACAAGCTTATACGTATGAGATTAGGGCAAGTGTTTTTGAGCAAAGTGAAAAATTAACAAAAGGACAATATGGTACTTTTTATTAATTTTATTTTAGGAGTATGATATTTTTGTCAAAGGGTCCTGAGGAGAGTAAGAAATTGTTAAGGACATGTGGTACTTTTTATTAATTTTTTTTTATACTTTTTGATATTTTGTAATTAAGGAATTTAAAATACGAGATTTGGCTCAAATAGTCTGAAGCAAGGTGGATAAATATAAATCGGACAAAATGGTAATTTTTATTGATTTTATTGGTACTTTTTGGAATTTAATGCTAACAACCCTAGATCTATAAAATTTAGGTTAAGCGCTCTTGAGCAAAGTAAGAAATCATTCAGAAGCAAAGCATTAATATTTATTGATTTGAATGCTACGTTTTGATTTTTTAACATTAAAGAATTTAAAACTATCAGACCGAGCTCAAATGGTGCTCAGTAAATAGAAAAATCAATAAACTGGTACTTTTTCTATATTTTAATGATACCTTTTGACTTTATTTGTATTAAAAACCTAGAACTGAGATTAAATGGTCCACAACAAAATAATAAATTATATTAGCGGCAGTATGGTTCTTCGCTGGCGAAGTAGCGAGCTAGCATTCAACTCGCTACTTCGTCAGCAATAAATTTATTTAAATTGTTAATTATTTTACTAATTAAAAACCTCTAAAAAATACCACTCATAGAGTAAAGTACCGTGCGAAACCGGTAAAAAAAACACCTAGTACTTACTAAATATTTTTTTATTTTTAATTAGCTTTAAGGAATGGACTTATTACATTTTCAAAAACAATTTATAAGGAAATTAATTTTTTACTTTATGAAAAAATCATACTCCTTTGAATATATCATTATAAATATGGATAGATGGTGTTTATATCTTAACCAAAATATCTCTAATTTTTTAAATGGACTTGTATCACTTTCAAAAATAACAGTTCATTTAATACTTACATATGAATGGTTACTTACTATTAGCGTTGGATAACAAGCAAGTAAGAATGTCTTTATATGTGAGTGTATACATATGTATGTATGTATAGATGTGTGTTATACATATACTAAGTATTTATTTATTCATTATCATATACTACATATATGTCATATAACTTTATTATTATTTTATTTATTTATTTGTTTTTTTTAATGAGTTATGGCTTATTTTCTTACAAGTAATCCTTAATTCTAATGATGTTTTATTTGTTGGTTTTCTTTACATATACATATATATAAATATATATACCTTGTTATGGCGTTATGGATATTTCGAGCCAAATAATTCCTTAAATGGGTCCCTTTCAGTTTTTGTTAAAGGGGTAATTTAAACATAAAAAAAATATATATATATTATATACCATGTATGTACATATATGTATGTATGTATATGTTTATGTATACTTTAACTTAATAACTGTGTATTTATAAAATAATAATTATTATTGTATAATCAAAATTATATAACTAAAAAGTAGTTAAATATTTAAAAATAAAACACAGTACAATGGAAGAACATGTTGTTGTGCTAATCATAATAAAATTAGATTTTGCAAGTTTTTTTTTGTTTTAAATCAAATTAGAATGTTAAAACAAAAATTATTTAAAAATACATAAATATATTTATAGGTATTTTAATGGAAATGAGAAATGAGAAGGGAAATTATGTATATCTATATCTTCCCCTCTCTCTTTCGCTCTCTGTGCATGTCGGAAAAACTGGAAGAGAGAAAGAGAGCGAGAGAGAAAAATAGAATGAGTAATATTACAGAAAAAGGAAATGTCATACACTATATATAAAATTAATTTAATATTTTAAAATTCTTAAAATGTTTTTTTATTATACACATATTAAACTCTGTACACTTAACCACTGCATGTCACCACTTTAAATGCCCTTGATTAATAGTTTTTACTAAATAGATGAATATTTAAATACAAACAAAAAAAACTTTTAAAGCTGAACTTTCTTGAGATCTCAAAATATATATTAAATCATTTTAAATTATAATTAATTAAATCATAATTAATTAATAAGATTGTGAGAGAGAGACTCTCAAACATTGTGATTTTAAATCGTGCAATAAAAAAACCTAATTTTTGGAAGGGCCCAAATTAACGCATTCGGTATTGAATGCAAACTATGGTAATTTTCTTGTTTTTGTCTTAAATAAATTTCGATACGAGTTGCTCGCTATCGAATGCCGAAATTTTGGCCCAGCTTTTAGTTTTAATATTGCAGAAGCTTCACTAACAATAGAGTTAACATGACAGAGCGTTTCGGAAACATCCCAAAAATAAAAAAAATACAAAATTGATTCGCCTCTCAAATAATGTTTACGGTTCTGGGCTTATAATGAGCTAGTAATAAATTTAAAGCTACAAACATCTAATGTTAGTGTTGCTGTTGATTTTACTCGTATTTTATTGTTTGATATGTAAGCAAGAAAAAAACTTAATGCCCTTATTATGGTTTACAACTCAACTCTACTTCATTTGAAATTAGGTATCGTTGTATTATAAATTACAACTTACATTTTACTTTAGCTAAAACGTCATATCTAAATAAGACACTACAGTACTCTTAATTGTCTTGTTAAATAAAACTCACTAAAGACAAACAAATATAGAGCTAAAACCCTAAATAGCTAAAATGTCGTTGGTCAAAAATAAGAAAAAAAATTGTTTTGCAGCTCACTTCATTACAAAACGCGCTGTCAAAATTGGATTTTCCAATTGCTTAACGTTGCCGCCGTGCTATTTCGGTACGCTCCATACATTTTGTATGGGCATGAGAGTTTTTGACAAAAAACATTTTTTTTGTCGCTCCAATTTAGGTATAACTGTTAAATCGTTGTATTTTTTTAAACATGTAAAAACCGATTTAAGAACATTTATGAAACATCTCGTTTCTTTTCATACACTGATTACACAGTGTGACAAAAAAAATTAACTGCAAATACCTGGGATGTCATATTATTTTTCTGGTAGGTGCTGTCGAGTATAACAAAAATCTGTTTGCCAAACACAAATCTTGAGTTACGGGTAAAATAACGGGTTTTCGTAACTTTATGCACTTATAAATCAGTAACTTAGTTAAATATGAACCGATTAAAATGCTCAACGGATTTAGAAAAAAAACATTAAGACCGTTTGAATGGTATATATATCATTTAAGAAAATTTGAGAAACCTGTGCGTATTTCTCGCTCAAGCTCATTTTTTTGTTAATTTATTTCATTTTCTGTTTGTTTGTTCGCTATACAAATTTTTGTTTTCCAACGGATATGTCTGAAATTTGGTGCATATAGCGTCTATACTCTAAGGAAGATCTCACATTTTTACTCTCATTTTTCAACGATTTTCACTCGCCACTATTCAAAAAGATTTTGTGCGTTCTTAATTTAAGCCAGAAATATACTTTGAAATATTTTATTTACCATTTTGGTCGTGATAATAATCCTAGCAAAAACATGAGTTCACTTTATAAAATAGTGAATGGCTGTACTTACATATTTGGAAGGATGTTATACCAATTAAAATTCTATTTGTAAGCAGATTTCTTTAAACATTTTTACATGGAAACCGACGTATGTAATAAAGACCCGCGCCAGGCGAGACCAGCCACAAGCATCTAGTAATGTATATCATGATAAATAAATATTCATAACTAGTATTTGATATATATACTCAACTCTTCAGCTTAAACGGACAGCAATTTAATTTTCCAACAAATAAAACTCTCATAACGAAATATGATTATTAATTTTAATAATTTTATTAGCAATTGGAACAATTTACAAAAAGCTATTTAATTTTTGTAGCCCATAGAATATGTATATTTGGGATCTAACAATTACGGATTGATATTTTTGAGGGAATTTATACCATAAATACAGTTGCAGTGACTATATTCTGCTGGCGAAGGTTTAATTGATCTCCTAAAGCGTGAATAACATTGGAAAATAACATTAAGACTTTATGGCACTCTTGTTTAATTAGAAGTTGTAAGTTCTATTGCCGTACCCAAATAAAGTCCTGCCGGTTCAAAATTCGCTGCTAAGAATGAGAGTTTTGCCAGAAAATATGTATTTAAAGCTTTGAATGCTGATTTGTCTGATTAGAAAACAGGGAGTGATTAAATAGTAAGCAAATCATCGCATACAATATCTATCAAACCGTAATTTTTTTTTCAATTGGATTTATACCCAAATGTTTGTCAAAAGCAAGTAAATAAAAATGAACTGTATTATAGTATGAATTTAGGCAACAATTGAGCAAAAAGAATTTTTGAGAAATGAATGAACAATGGCTTCTTTTGACATCTTTTTCTACAAATTCAAAAGATGAAAATTTATTAAAAATTGCAATAATTGTTTTAACCTAAAACTAAATAAAACTTAAATTTTTTTAAACTTTTTGCTGACAGTCCTCGTTAAAAAAGTAATTTGTAATTTTGGTTACGAATGATGTTTACTACAATAAAAAATTTTTGAGTTGTTTTAAAGTTGAATTGTTTCCATTTTAGCTGAACTGAGTTCGGTTTAAAACTATAATAGGGGCATAAGTTTAAACAAATGATCCTCTCGAGTATTTTAAAAATCAAAAGAAAAGATTTATATGTGAAAAGTACAAGCAATCAAAATGAAGTGGTTAAAAATAGTCAGTGACGCAAAATAAACGGTTACTGGGGTTAAATTTTTTTGTTAAAGAGGAAAATATAGTTGAGGTTGTACATAAACGCAAATTAGTATTTCGGCTTAGAGTTGATATGACATTTACCTTAATTTCTTTTCTTAACAAATAATATTTAATTAATTATAAGATAAAAGCATGAAACTATAAACAAAATTTGTGAATATTTTGTGTTTATTATAAAAATACAGAGACCAAATTTACGTTATTTCAAAATTAATTCTCATAATAAGACTACAATTTAGTTTATTTTCCGACGATATCGATGTTTGAAATAAGATTAATTATTATTTTTAAAGTAAGCAAGTTTAATTGCTTAATTTAGTCTTTAATGCTTTTTAATAAATATGATATATGGAAAAAAAATTAATTGTCTATTAATTTGTATATTATTGAAGCTTGTATATTTTTAATGGTATTACGTTTTCTGTAGAATTAGATATTTTTTATATAGTAGCAAAAGTAATTTTAACATGCCTTAGCCTTAAAAAATAAATTGCAATTTTTCCGAGACACACAAAATAAAAATAAACCTCAACTAAGCTGGTTATTTCACTAAATTACATTAAAAAATAAAAATGGAAAACTAATAGAATTTAATTCATAATTTAATTTGCATTTGCGTATTACTGACGAAGAGCATAATCACTCGAAATAGCGGAAATAAATTTAATAATACTAAATATTTAAGCACAACAAAAACTTACAAATAGTTAGTAAGCACGTACATACTAGTTCGTAACGGAAGTGATCAGTACCAGCAAATACAAGGTGGCTCAAAAGTAATCCTCCTATCAGAAAATGCTATAAATTTTGCGATTGGCCCCTAATATCAGTTCTGTTTTGACATTTGTGTAGTAAACACATGCAAAATACACGTTAATAAACAATGTTACACTACACTGCTCCAGAACGCGGAATATTGGTGACTATTTATTTGACCAATAATCGGTCGGTGACTTTGGCACAACGTGAATTTCGGCGCAGATTTCCTGGCCGTCCAACGCCTACTGGTGAAACACTGCGACGTTTAGCCGCTCGCCTCGAAGAGACTGGCACAAAACGAGAGGCTGCCAGGCGCGGCAGACCCCGGAGTAGCCGTTCTGCAGAGAATATTGCTGCTGTAGCCGAGGATGTCATGGAAGCGCCGTCGACATCGACCAGACGACGTGCCACGCAAATGGGTATCAGTCGACGGTCTTTACAGCGAATTTTGGTACAAGATTTGAAGATGTTTCCGTACAAAGTCCAGACGGTGCATCAGCTGTTAGCTGCTGACCGCTAATCGCGTCTAACATACGCTCAAGCCATCCTTAATCACCACCAAGAGGAAGATGATTTTTCATCAAAAATAATCATGAGTGATGAGGCCCATTTCCATCTTAGTGGGTACGTAAATAAGCAAAATTCACGCTTCTGGGGTACTGAAAATCTGCGTGTAACGCACGAAGAGCCATTACACCCGCTCAAAGTGACTGTATGGTGTGCTGTTTTCGCTGTAGGAGTCATCGGACCTTTTTTCTTCGAAGACGTCGCGGGCCAAACGGTTACTGTGAATGGTGAGCGCTACAGAGCAATGATCAACGAGTTCTCTTTGCCGCAACTTGATGAATTGGGATTGGAAAACATGTGGTGCAACGGCACACACTGCACGTGCCACAACCGATATGCTGAAGGATGCATTTCCCGGGAGCCTAATCTCCCGTTTTGGCGATTTGCACTGGCCAGCAAGATCGCCTGATTTGACCGCTGCAGACTTCTTTTTGTGGGGCTTTTTAAAGTCGCGGGTTTATGTCAACAAGCTTCAGACTCTTGCAGCTCTTAAAGACAATATCCGTCAAGAATGTGAGGACCTATCGCCGGAAGTTTTGGCCAAAGTGATGGAAAATGCCATAAAAAGGGCTCAAATGACAATCAACTGTGGCGGCGGCCATTTACATGACATCATATTCTCGACTTGATGTAAAAAAATTAAAAGACCAAATAATCCACAAGAAGAATCAAAGTTTTTCATTTTTTTTTTAAATTACAGCCAAAAAACATCGGAAGGTTATTTTTGAATAACCTTGAATATCTATATGGACCATTTCGTCAGACGCTACTCTGATTCATCAGTAGATTACTCCCAACGTTTCTTGCAAACATTAGAACCTTTATATTGTAAAAGCAATTGACTAAATAAGAATTATTAATCAATAGTTACAAAAAGATTCAAATATTCAAACAAAAAACTCAGTAAGCATTGAACTGAATAAATAAATAAATTTCCCAACCAACATTTTAATATTGAAAACTATATATTCTATTTTTATTATTCTCTTCTCTTTTACATTTGAATGCCAGGTGGTCCATATAGATATGTTATCCCCTTCAGTACTTATTGTACTGAATAAATAACTCATGAGAATATCATGAGTAAAAGAATAAATATTAAAACCAACACAATTTCTGGAATTAAGCACAAATAAAGATTAATATTTTATTATATTTTAACTTTAAAATATTTTTTTAAGGCTTTCTTTTTCTAATTTCATATAAAAATTGATAAAACTTGATTTACATTTCTTGGAATTCTTGTTTTGAAATAGAAAAATTATTTTAATTCGGGGAATCCCGAAATGTGAAATTTTCTATTAAATTTATCATTCGAAATACTGATATTTTGATAAAGTAAATAAAATTCATTAAATAAAAAATTAATTGAACCAAAGAGAAATGTTGCTAAGCAATCAATCTAGAAAAAGCTTGGCGTCAGGTGAATTGAGAACGGTGAACGACATTTAGAAGTGTTTTAATTAGGAACGTAGCCTAATATTTTAATGTAAATAGCACCTCTTTTAACGCTGTTTCTGTTAACGCTAAATTTTCAAAGAACGCAATATGAGCGCTAAACGAGGCAGTAACATAATTTTTTCTCAGTTTTTACTTTTTAATTTTTAATTTACATATTTTAATCGCTCTTCCTTTCAAAATAAAATATATAAAATTTTTTCAAACCAAATTGCAAACTATATATGGCTCTGCTGTAAGGTCATGTTTCTCGAATTATGACACTATTGTTGAAGTAAATAAGCCATATGAGCACACATTGCTTGTCTCCCTCCATCATTAAAATTTTAACAATACAATACTGACTATTTTGCTAACTGTTTAAGCTACGGTCACATTAAACAAATATTTTTCGAAATAAACGTAACCGCTACTTTTTGGCAAAAATTTTTATATTCTAATATGAATGTATTACATAAAATGAATTCAAATAATGTTGTATGTTGTATTTAATAAAAAAAATAAAACTAATCAAAGCGCATAATTCTTCAAAATATATAAACGTATATATCGGTTATGTTTATTTCTGCAATTTTTATATCATGTAATGCCAGCTATAGCCGTACTTATGGATTCTGATATTAAATATTACATAGAGAGTTTTAAAAAACAATATATATTTCTCATGGAGTTAATCAAGGTGTGTACTGAATAGCTTGTATGCAACCAAAACATTCCAGTCATGGTGTAAGTTTATTAGCTGACTTCCAAAATATAAAAATAACTACGTTAAAAAAAGTATATGTATTTTTAGTGCTTTGGGAGATCCATCAATTATGTAAAAAAAACATTCAGCTGGTGTCTCCGTAGTGAGATTAAGATGGAGAGGGAGAGAGAATAAAGTAAAGATGGTAATAGAAAATTATATATATATTTGGACTTAAAATGAGCTGTTGGGCGATAAAAAGTTAAAAAAAAGCTAATCAAATGTTCAGCCTTATTGCGAGTGCTCTAAAAGTGAAACATATGGCCGACGCCGACACATATTACTACAACGAAAACGACACCCGTAACCAGTAGTGCGAATCATTAATTTATTGTGATACGAAAAATCACATTTATTCGGTTGCAGTATGCATAATGCGGTTCTGTAATTTAATATTTGGATGGTACACAGCTGTTAATCTATTGAATTATTTTATTTTTATATAGCCATAGCATGCACAATAAAGCAATATAAACGAAAAACACAAATAGAATAGGAAACACCAACAAATTTGTGCTGTTAACATAATTTTGGTGAAAATAATGCATTTTGCAAACCAATATATTTTGGAATTAAGCACAAATAAAGATTAAATTTTGTTATTTTGTTTGTTTTGAATAATTTTCTGTTATTACTACATTTTAAAATAAAATATTTCATCCCATTTCTTGTCAAATTACATGCTAAATACTCAGAAGCCATTTTCTCAGACAAAACACAGTTTAGGCTGAAGTTAAAAATAAATAAATAATCGTCGGAAATAATGCTTTTAATTGTACTAAATATTTGAATCGCAATATTACTGCATAGCGACTTCAATAAAATATCGATAATACCTATTTGTACGATGCGATTCATCGTAATAAAAATTACTGAATATTACTACGGGCACATTATTTGGCATTGAAATATTACAGCCTTATTCAGAGAAGAAAATTAGTGTCTATATGATATCTACTTTAGATAATAAAGGCTTTAAGCTAATAATCCTATATTAACATTTTTATATTCAAGGAAGGTTTATTAACTATTATGCCCTTTAGCAAATTTTAAAATTCAATTCTGGCAATACTATTGTTTTAATTTGCCATTTTGTGTATTATTGTTGTACATAAAAGATTGCTAGATTATTCGGTATTCGCAAATATATATTTCAGTCGTACATTTTATTAAGCCACAAAAAATTTATTTAATTTAAAGAACAGTGTATATTACAACATGTTTACTAGTTTATCTTCAGAAAAATTAAAAAAGGAACAAAATTATATAGGTAATTTCTGTAACCTCTTCACAACGAATAAAAAGAGAAATGGTTACCCATTACTTTTTTATTTGTTTTAATTTTATACACGTCTCTGAAAATTAAAATTTTAAATTTGTGAATTTGTGTTAGTTTTACCAAAAAAAAATTTTAATAAAAATGGAAAATATTGAAAGAAAAAGGTGTGATTCCATTTTTTTTAATTAATTAATACTCTTTTTTCAGTAAAATAAAAAAGTTATTTTTAACTAATTTTTTTTTTTAAATATAGGCTCTAGGTCTCTCTAGAGAATCATATAAAATAAAAAGGTCGAAAAAATTATCAAATAAATAAAAAAGTTATATTAACATTTATTTTGTTTTAACACAATGTAATAAAAAAACAAAAACAAACAATCAGTTGACACAGCTTAATATAGCTTTAAAGTAGGGCCATAACTACTTTAAAATTTGTGGATTTAATAAAGGTTTAAAATAGGATTATTAAGATTAAAAATGTCTCTGAATATAAATTAAGCGATTTTAACTTAATAACGGCTTGTAAACCTATATTAAGTCTCTCTGAATAAGGCTGTTAGTCATTATGTCGTCAAAAATTTTTTTTACCAAGTTTGTAAATCAAATTTATTTATTACTGAATTTCTTAAACACACTCAGTACCCCTATTAAAAAAGAAATAAAAAATAATAAAATGCATTTTAGTCTTTTGCAAATTATCATCATAAATTTTTTATATTTATTATTATTATTATATTGGTATTCATTTAAATTTTTTTTTAAAACATCGAAAAATTTTGATGTTATAATTTATAATTACGTTATTTTTAGCTAGGTGGTGATAAAACGTTTTCTCATTTTACAATAAATTTAAAAATTTATGTTAAAATAATATTTCGTAATTGTAACGGGTGGCGCAAAATTAATCAGGTGGCGCAAAAGTAATCCTCCTATCAGAAAATGCTATAAATTTTGCGATTGGCCCCTAATGTCAGTTCTGTTTTGACATTTGTATAGTAAACACATGCGAAATACACCTTAATAAACAATGTTAACATTAAGGGCCAATCGCAAAATTTATAGCATTTTCTGATAGGAGGATTACTTTTGCGCCACCCGTTATATGGCAAAAATGTGGCACAAAGTTTTTTTTTGTAATTATTTTGTAGGTGAATTATTATAAGAGTCATTAGTTAAAGTTAACGTTAATACGACTGCAAACGTACTTACAACTATTACAATCATATAAACGGCTTGTACTGGTATTAATTTGCACAAATGTATTTGGATTTGCGTAGTACTTATGTACTCTGCAGCAAGTGCAAATACAAACAAAAATGAGTTCACATTTCAAGAACAACAAAATTCACGAATGACTTACTTGTGCTTGTTTGCTTTTTGTGTTTGTATATATTCGTATTTGCTTATGCAGTACACGACTATGCTCACAAATCACTTGTAGAAAGCGCAAATACATCAAATTCATCAAATAGATTTGGTACTTGTAAGCTATGACTCATAGTCATTAACACGGAGAATCTCTATACGTCTTTATTAAAGAAGTATGTAGAGAGAGAGAGCGAGACATATCTAACGTAATGGTGTTCCTTAAAGGCGCCACCCTTTATGTAAATACACATTACATGTTTACGCGCATATGAAGCTACATTTCTTTTATTTTTTCTATAAAACTGTAATTATGTTATATTTAAATACAATTTATCATTTACAGCTTCAAATTTTATAAACATATAATATACAAAACAGAGTTATTAATATCTACCGATTTTTGTTGAGTGATTTGCCGATTTTGTGTTAGGAAGTGTGGTAGCTCCAGCAAAGTACTTGGTGTTCCGCAAATACAGTACTCATTTTTGTAGTACTTTTCTCGCTGAGTTATTTGCCTATTTTCGGAACAAGACTTTTGCGAATGCTTACGAATAAGAACTTGAAAAGCAATACTTCACTACTCTCCACTATTTGAGCTCTGTGAGCAAGTACTTTTGGTAAATGTATTCCCAAATACAAAAAAGTCATTTGTTGCAAATGTCTAATATGTACACACTTTCACATATTGTATTATACTATGTATAACTATATGAATATACGAGTATAAAATTTTTTTTATAAATTATAAATACATATGGAATTTTAAAAAATTCCACATTTGTATGTATGTACATACAAATATGTAGGTGGGTAGATATATATTTAAAAAAAAGTGTAGTTCTATATAAAAAAAATTAAAGAAGTCATGGTTCGAAAAGTACATTTTATAACACGCTATTTACGTTATCGGATAACATGCATCAAAATATCTAATAATGGCATTCGATAGCGAATGAAATTTTACTCGTAAGCAAAAAACCGTAAACTCCGTAAGGCTTTTTAATTCAAGATATATAAATTAAATTTTTTTAAATAAAAAAGGCAAGAAAAAATATTTAAGCATTTTAAGTCAAAAGTCTCACGCAAAAAGAAAATATGGTTGAATATAGACACCGCAAACATAGTTAGCTCTCTATTATTGTTAATTTGAAGCATCTAAACATTATTATGATCACGCTAAATATGTTTCTAGTTATACTATTATATGTTTACCGTCATATATAGGGTTGAACTTATATTATTTTTCATAAAATTTAACCCGAAACAACAAATATATTTACAGTAAACGTGTTATAATTGCAATAAATATAATATGTTTAATTGAATGAGAAGAAATATGGTTGAGAATAAATTGTTTTAAATTTTTTATCTTTCTCAAACATATAAATAAATAAAGTATAAAACAAAAACTTAATCATTCAAGCTCAATTGAGCTTTGTGGCTGAAATGGTTGAGTGGCGAATTAATGCTTCTTAACTGCATATGCCCCTGTTCGAATCCTGGTAGAATATATTTGGAAAGAAATTCAAACCAGCCGTATAATGTAGTAAATAAATTTTAATTAATAAAAACGAAAAAGTCAATGAAAGACAAAAACTTTTATTTATACCTAAAAATTATTTTAAAAATTAAAAATAAAAAAATTTATGTAAAAAATTTATAAAAAAAAATGATGTAAAAAATCTATGTACTATTTTATTTTAAATATTTTTATAAAAATTTCCTAAAAAAAATTTTGAACCTGACCTAGATTTGAACCTGGAAACTTGCAGTTGAGAGGTATTTTTAATATTTGACTTAAAAGTATATGAACTGTTATATTTGAAAGAGGCATAAGTCCACTTAAAAAAAATAATAACTAAAATTACCACTGACTCATTTTTAGAAATAGTGGACTTATACCACATTCAAATATAACAGCTTATATATGGTTAGATGCAATCAAATCTTCCATCATATCGTGAGAGATTAACTTGGACCAAACTTCTTACTTTGAAAAGTAGAAGAACTATGCTTAGCGTTGCATTTGCATATAATATTATAATTGGTAATATTCAATCCGAATTTTTGTTAGATACACTATCATTTAATGTACAGCAAAGACCGACACATTATTTTTATCCACTGGCAATTAAAATTTTGAAAATGCCGATCCATTGAGAAGAATGTATTTAAATTTCAATGAATTATATCCTATTCTATTCTTTAAATTTAGATGTGATCAAACGCAATATTTAAATAAATAATTACTTGTATAGTGCGCGTAAATTAACAGTAAAGAAAAAAATCAATCAGGGCTGTCATAGAATCCAATGTTGTCGGTATTGGATTTGAAACCGACAAAAAATTTACTTTGGTGTCATGAAATCCAATGTTGTCGGTTTCATTTTCGAGCTAGAATTAATGTCGGTTTTAGGTGTCATAGAAACCAATGTTATCGGTTTGCTATTGGATTGAAACCAATCAGTTGACAGTTGTTGGTTTGTTTAATTTCAAATAAAGCAAGTGACTAAAACGGACTTTTGTCATTAAAAATTCACATGCAGTTAGATATTTAATAAAAATTTAAGTAAATTAATATTAATTCTACAAAAATTAAATTTTTACTCAAAAATTTTTTTTACCTACCAAAACAAAAAAATATCACTTAAAACACAATAATTATGCATTTTATAGAAAAATATCCTGACATTGCCAAAGAATTTACAAAACTTGATAAACCAAATGTGTGATCTCTTTGACAACAGTTGGCTAAATTAATAAAAAGCGCAGGTTCACGGCAGAAAGGAAGCTTCTTTATTTAACCGGTAATATATGAATATTCTTTTTACTTTCTGTGAGCGTTCTTCTTCTAATAATAAAAATCCTACAACGGCAAAGTGATTTTATTTCACTGCTTATTTCACTAACACTAGTTATATATTTTATATTAAAAATTTTTAATAAAAAAACACGTTTTTATTTTTATTTAAACGAAAACACTACGATTTATCAAAATTGTTATCAAACATTTACATAAACAATTTCATACAAATAAACTAATGTATAGAATAACTGATTCGAACATCGGTTTTATTTGTCTTCGAAAATAACAAAAACGACTTGGTTTCATGACACCAAATGAAACCAATATTGGTTTGCAAAACCGACAATTATCGAAACCGATTTGAATTCTATGACAGCCCTGAATATTTTAAAAGTTATATCAAAAAGTTATAAAATTTAATTCAAATATGTTTTATAAAAATTGTGTACAAAAATATTTAAAAAAATTAAATTTTTTTTTGTTCTGAGTTTCAACCGCTGATGTTGCGGTTGAGATACATTTTTAATATATTTGATTTGAAAATACATCTGCTAGATGTAAAAATTGTATTATTACATTTAGAAGGGAAACACTTTTATCATTATTGCAACCATAAATCTAATCTTACTATTTTTCCACCAAAATATGGTTGCTCTCAACCATTTTTTTCTTTGTGTACCCGACTTTGAAGAGATAGCGAAAAAATATGCAAGGATTTGATTTTCATTTTAAAAAAATTTGTATGCATAGAAAAAATATGGTTGAAACAACCATATTCTGGTGGAAACAGTATAGTTGGATTTATGATTGCATCTAACCATATACATATATTTTTAGGTCAAACATAATAAAATTGTCTATAAACTGCAACTTGCCAGGTTCAAATCTACGTCAGGTCGAAAAAAATTTTTTTTATTTATATACACATTTTTTAAAATAAATTTCTTATATAATTTTTTTTTATAAATTTTTAAATAAATTTTTTTATAAAATTTAAAAATACATTTTTCCACTTTTTTATAAATTTTTTATCACAAATTTTTTTATAAATAAAAATATTTGTATTCCATTTACTACATTATACGGCAGGTTTGATTTTTTTTAAATTTTATTTGACTACCATGGGGAAAATTTTCACAAGAAACAATAGCATTGAACAAAAAACGATGAGAATTGAAACACTGAAACAAATGAATATATTGTTTGGATAATTTTATTAGTTTTCTTATGTCAAAAGCATATGACACGTTCTTAAATGTTTTAACGTCACGGAGCGTTGCGGTACGTTTCAACAACGTTCGGATAAATAAGCCTTAACCGTTTTAGTGTTAATCTGAACTAAAATTAAGTAATCACACAACACAATATACATAAATACATACATAGCTAAGATGGTTTTTTGGCCAGGAGGAATATATTTTGACTACATTTTGAAGATTTACTTGAATCATCATTTAAATTCCTTTGTAATGAAGAGCAAAGCTTACGATATAAAGACAAGGATATCTAAAAGGGTAGACAATATAAGCTGATCCATTTTTTGGCTTTTCAATCTTTTACAAATTGAATTATTATTGTTTACAACACAACTTTACTTTATATGAAATTTTGAAATTGCAACGTTTATGGGTTATTATTGATTACAGTTCTGCCACAACTCATCAATAGCAGTTGTTTTAATTACAAGATAACTGAGTTGAGTTGCAAGCCGTAATAGAAACACTAACTTCTGTGTGTTTGCTAGGAAAATATTAAATAAACATAGACAAATACTATAATTCTATCACACTAAAGTAGCATAAATTAACTAGGGCTCAAACCGTCGCTTTCGATTACAAAGGAAATCATACGAAATTTTAGTCTTTTTGGATAGAAAAAAATTGAGAATTCAATAGAATGTGTTCGCTATCGAATGCGTCAATTTAACCTCATGTTAATTAAGGCCCCGATTATGGTTCACAACACTTAACTATTTTGTTGTTGTGTGTTGTGAATTGCTCTGTTGTGTTGTCGTTTCAGTTTTGTATGTTAATTTTCGGCGATTATCGTTCACAAAATATTATCTTATGTGTTGTAAAAACTTATAAAAATAGACAACTGGTTATTAGGTGTTGTCTCATTGTTGTGATTAGTTTTTTTTCAGTTTAAAAATAAAACTGCAGAACAATTTTTAAATAAATTGTAAGGAATGTATTTTCAGAGGATTTTGTTTGAAGATTTTTATTAATTTTTTTAAAATTTAACAAACAGTTGTTTGAGAAACTGCATCATATCATTGCCCCTACTTCCTTATAACTACTATCAGCAAAAAAAAAAAAAAAAAAACAAACTCCGGATTGATGGTTTTAAAAAATTTGTCTGTTTTACCAGCAAAACCATCCTTGTTTATGTGGAACAATTAAAAAAATGTAATTCTAGAAAATGTTTGCTAACATTGTATTTAGCAGTTCTAATGGGCTGGAACTGTTCTGATTTTTTTTTACGAACTCGTGCGATGTCTGTTTTCTGTGTACTAATTATCGAAAAAAATAGAAACACGTTAATCTCCATGTTTTTTTTATTTTATTTTACTTTAACACAATAGATTTATTTTAGTGCACTTCGTTTTTCTTTTTTTTAAATGTTGACTTCTTTAAACTTCATAGTTTTTTGCATGCACGCTTGTATTTTTAAGAAAAAATCTACTAACATTAATATACAACTGTGTGACGTACACAACAACTAGATGTTGTGAACCAT
The DNA here is from genome assembly GCA_947397855.1 of Thelaira solivaga. NCBI lineage: Eukaryota > Metazoa > Arthropoda > Insecta > Diptera > Tachinidae > Thelaira > Thelaira solivaga. The sequence continues at coordinate 6,968,205 of OX377615.1, forward strand.
AATCGCATGTTCAATTAATGTTATGTTGTAAGCGCGACAACACAACATTTTTGTGTTGTAAACCATAATCGGGGTGTAAATACATACGCATTAATTTAATTAATAGTTACATAGCCAGGTTTTCACCCTAAGTTGACAGCATGTATCGACGCCAAGGATTTGATTTCAAAATAATTTGTGCTCATTGGATTATTTTATCAATATTTTTGTTTTAGTTCTGTGCACATATTATATACAATGATTTTATACAATTAATAAGTCTAAAGTCTAGGTATTAAAATTTTATAATAATTGGGTAATTAATATCAATTGCCTGTAATGTACTGTGTGTGTGTGTTTTTTTTTTTTTGCTTCTTTATTATTATTTTCTTTTATGTGTGTATAAAATAAATTCGATTTTAGTTTCATTTTAAGTCTATCATAAAAAAGGTAAATTTACTGTCTGTTTTTAGTTCTTTTGTAATCTTTTTTTTTTTTTTTTTTTGTTAATATGCTAAAATTATTTAAAATTTAATCAATTGTTTTTGGCATTTTTCTCAATAACTTGAAAAAAAAACACTTCATATACTTATTTGACTATCGGGCATGTAGTGCTTGTATTTGGCATTTAAATAATTGTCTCCAACATAAATGATAACAGGAATTCGTTTAGTATTTAATACAATGAAAAACTTTATATCTGTTTGACAAATTGTGAATCACATATTTTACAAAACAATCAATCCCACTTACACACAGTGTGATTTCTGTAGTGGAAAGAAGAAAAATATATAGATAAATTAAGTTACTAACAGACTAACGTTCACTTCTGAATGTTGCTAATGCGGGGCCCAAATCACCGCATTCAAAAGCAACTCCTATCTTAATTTAAAAGTATTTTCTTACAACAACAAGAAAATTCCGATAGTTTTCATTAGATATCGAATGCGGTGATTTGAGCCCAGATTTAACACTAGAAAACAAAAGTTCCGATTTTCATGGGATTTGGAAAGAGCAAAATCAAATGGAATTTGATACGACTGTCGAAAAATCATATGGGGTTTTACACTATTATACAAGTGCTACGATTTTTATTGGATTTTGTAAGCTGTTTTTGTTATTTCAGTTATGAACAGTATGTTCTAAAACTATGAAAAGTATATAACTCTAGAAAATTTTCTCACAAGGGTGAGAGCCATACGACTGTAAAATTTTTATCTATATTTTTTGATGTATTATTTTCACACTATAATATTATACTTTTTCATTTAATTTCAATTTTTGGCAGGTTGTTTTACTCAGTATTAAGTGTAAAATCCCCTTAAATACATAACGATAGTATATCGTCATATGACTTCATTAAAGTCCTAAGTTAGCTTTAAAAAAGGTTGCTGATATGAAAAATTAACAAGACTTTTTTAAGTTTTCCACTCCTACAAATAAAAATAACATTCTTAAGGCCATTATTACAACTAAACAATAACCAAGAGTAGGATGTTATCGGATAGATAAATGGTGTTTGGTTATTACAAATACACTTTAATCAAAAAGTATATGATAAGCTAAAAACATGTTTGTGTTCTCCATAACTTTTAACTTGAACTTCAAGCATTTAAAGTTGTCATATTTTCGATTTTAGATGTAGCAACTTCAGACGCCATAGACATTGAAAATTTTTTATTAATACAAAAAATTAAACAATACAATTACGCAATAAAATAATAAATATTAAAATAAAATTTTATAAGTATAGAATTTGTTAAATATTTGAAAAATAATTATCGAAAGCAGGCAAGCCGTTGCCACTATGTATTTATAGCAATGAAAAGTAAAAGGTATTCACAGCACTGGTGGTACATTATAAATAATTTTTATCTTATTGAGAACTTGTAATAATGTAAAAGAGTTATTGGTCACTTTGTCAGTTACTTTAACTAAAGTTAATTATAACTATCTGACACCCTATAAGTAAGTTGCAATAATGGCCCTTAATCTGAAGTTTAAGAACTAAGCAAAGTTTAAAAAAAAATTATTAATTTTTGATGTTATCGAGTGTTTTGTCTTCTCCTATAACATTTTTTATATGTTACTTAGGGCTTTAATTAAATTATATGCCGATATCGAGCCAAAATGGTAACAAAGAAGCAAAACCATCGATCTACAAATTGTCAAGAAAAATTATAAATACAGCCGAAATTTTAGTTTTTTAATTATTTCTGCTTTGTATTTTTATGGAAATTTTTAAGCTTGTGTGTTTTAAACGATTTGTGTGTAATAGAACTTCGAATAAAGAAATCTTGTAGTGCTTTCAGACCTAAGGTTAAGTTCTGAATTTAACATAAAATCTATCAACAGCTGATTTTGCGTTCACACGGCAAATTTAATCTTAGTCCGATATCACAACTTTGAACTATGGGGATATGTAAAGTCAGAGATCTTCAAGAATAAGCCAACTACAACTGACGTTGTACAGGTCAAACAAAATTGGGCCTACTGACTCAACCACCTATATGTAGTCGTGGCCAACATTTACAGGATATCATTTTCTAACAGTAAATTCTTATTCTAAACAATAATAAAAATTTCAAGTTCACTTTGAAATTTATGTTTTATTTTGTATTATAGAGCAAGCCTCATGATGAATCACCCGATATAACACGAGTAAGCGACTCGAATAAAAAATGTAGAAAAAAACTAAACATATTTAGGCCCATTATTATTAGTTAACGATAGTTAAAGTTAAGATTTTATAAGTCAAATATCAAGCTTTTGTGTGGACATTAAAATCAAAATAACTGGTTATTTGCCTAACAAAATCCTACCTTTAACTATCGAAAGTTTTAAAACGGGGCTTAGTGTTTTTTATTTATGCAAAATTTTTAGACTAGTCCATCGCTTGTATTATAGAAACAGCATATTATTCAGTTTACTTTGTTGAAAAAAATATGTTTAATTTCATTACAAATTAGTTTTCGTTTCAGTAATAATTTTTCCTGTTTTGGAAAAATGTAGCAAATGATGAAAGTCTTCTCGTTGCCAGAAATTTTCTAAATAAAGCTAATGTTTCATTTTGTTTTATTTAAATGAAATGAGTAGCAAAATAAAGAGAAAAAGCTTCTGAATTCTAAAAAATATATTCTCAACTACAAGTTTGGTTTTATACGATGACTTAAGGCAATAATGACTTTCTACTTTATTGAAGGCTGATTAGCAAATGATTTAATTAAAAGTTGATATTTGGAAAAATGTATTTACACTTTTTGCTACAAACAAATTGTCTGATTTAAAAATTCAAGAGCGATTATTGAAAAGCTTTTGCGTTCTAAACTTGTTACTGTCAATAGCTGAACGATTCCTATTAAAACAAAAAAATAATTATATCGATTGAAAAACAAAGTTCTCAGTTGAAAATCTGAAAGTTCATAGCGGATTAAACATAGGCTAATTTGATGATTTCATAAAGCTAAGAGCAGCTAGAAATGAGGGAAACTATATTCAGTAATGGAATTGAAATTACCAGAATTCGATTTAACAAACACTTTTCTTTGCTCGTTACCACTTAAATATATTTTCCTGAAAATTATTTTATGTAACATATTCAATGCTGAAAAAATAAGGCTGAAGGTTTACTGTGTATTGCGATGCGAAATAAAAATGGTATGTAATCGAATATTTAATGCGTTTGATCATTTACTTTTTACATTTGTCTGGTAGTACCACGATCTGTATTGCGTAAGAGCATGTCAACGTCGTTTCGCTAATGAAAGGGTAAACGTAAAACATTTAGCTTCCGCATCGCAATACAGAATAACCCTCCTGAATTCAGCCACTTGTATGAAACAAAATTTTTGTCGGCACAGAATTATTTTTATATGTAATTGAAAGTGTCTTTTACAAAGGCACAGCTCAAATTAAAAATAGAAAAGTATTGTGCAGACAGATATAGTATAAGCTATTGTGAAGAACGGTAAATTTTGCGTTATAAATAAAGTTAATTGTCGAAATCGATTATGAACAAAAAATGTATATCGGGAAATGCAAACACATTGATTGATTTAAATTTTGAAAAAAACCTAGATTTATAAACTAAAATACCATCAATAGTTATTTTAAAATTGTCGCTTTACTCTCCGGAAGTAACGTGTAATTGGGGTTATGTTACACTTATGGCACCACTTTCATTCTTTGCATTTGTTTCATTTACTGGACGGCGACTGACATCAAGGTTAACAGACATGCTACTAGTTGCAGCTACATTGCTACCACTATTACTGTTACCGATGCTGCAATTGCTTATACTGTTGCTACTAATTCGTGAAGATTGTGTGACTGTAGCTGGTACAGATGTAATAGCTGCTGCTGTTGCGGCTGCTGTAGCTAAATGATGGCCGAACTGTTGTTGAAAATTTTGAGTAAAATTATTGCAAAACATGACATTGTGAGTTGGAGGTAGTGGTAATGCTGTTTGGGTTTTATGATGATTATCTTGAAGGTGATTAAATACGACATTGGCTGTGGTTAAAGCATTTCCTGCTCCTGAGACGGAAAGGGATGACAAAGAGGTACATGTGCTATTATTATTAACACTACTATTACTGACGTTGTTGATGCTGTTGCTTTCATCTCGTGTCCTTTTTGTCAGTTGATTTATGCTGAGTGGATTGTTTATATCTCGTGGATTTGCTCCAATTGGATTCCTTTGTAGAGGTATCAATATATGACTACTACTATTGTTGTGGTTATTGTTATTGCTGGTACTAACAGCATCGTTAGCAGCTGAGGTTGCTGCCGGTGATGAAGCTGTGGACGATGCTACTGATGACATGGAAGGTGATAGGGTTGATGATAAAGCGTTAGTTGATTGATTTATGGCTTTGTCTGAGTTTTCAGAACGTAACATATTTAGACTAGTTGCTGTAGTTGTTGAGGATCGACTGTTAGTGTTTGTGGTTACTGGTACAGTTGTTATAAAGCTAGACCCATCGTTAGCACTTGTTGCTGTCTGCCCTAACGAACTATAATTGTTCTCATTACTAATACTGCTGGTGCTGCTTAGACTATTATTGGACATGGCCAATCCCATCGCTATGTGACCAATGCGATTGCCAAGCAACATTGCCGGACTACCACTGAGCAATGAGCGCACCATACGATCTGAAAGTGAGGCCGGCGAAGATGTGGAAGATGTGTTTGTCGAGCATGAACTCGCCGAACCATAGCCCGACACTGAACCTGAAGATGATGATGATGAGGTAGAAAGCGTAGGTAAGATTGTTGATACTACCCCTGATGCAGCGCTGATTATACCACTTTCATATGCAGAGAGCGTTGTTGCACTTGAGTTAGAAGCAGCAATGCCAACAGCCTGCTGCTGTGATAAGTGTCCTGACTGATGCTGATGTTGCGAATGATGATGTAATTTTGTTTGTTGTAGTAATTGCTGATTTAAGTGTTGTTGTTGTGCTTGCAAAACCTGTATATGCTGTTCGTTAACAGGCGTATTAAGTAAGCCGTTGCCATGATGTGGCATAACAGGACTTGTCAACAAACTTAAGGGGCTGGCTAAGCTAGTTGAAGGGCTTTGCAGACTCGACAGACCACTCAAGCCACCAGGACTTGATAGGCTATGGTTAAGTGATTCGATGTCCTCATCTCGGCCCTTTTGATTGTCATCGGCACTACCACAACTACCCAAATTATCATTGTCATTATCGTCGTCGTCATCGTCATCACTTCGCTGACCTTCTACATCATCTAAATCATTACAGTGATCATCTTTTATACCGCCACCACCACTGGTTGCACCAACGGACTCCATATAGCGTATGCATTTCTTTTTGCGCCTATTTATAAAAATAAAATACAAATTAGTATGTTCCAATGCAATGCACTTGCATCATATATAGAAATTAAGTTTTTTTTTATAGATTTTGCAACAATTTTTTTTATTTGTATTACAAAAATAACGAATATTTTTTTTAATTTGATTTGAAAAAAAAATAAAAATTAAAACACAAAATATTTCACATTTTAATGTCATGCAATTAACATTCAAAATCATGCAGAAAAATATTATAAACAAGAATAAATAAAAAAAAAACGGCAAGTCAAAGATTAAAAAAGTATATTCATAATTATTATTTTTAATTTTGTTTTTCTTCTTTAGTGCAAGATGGATCGTTCATCAATCTTTTGATTACAATCTCATCCCTTTCAATTTATTTATTCAGTCATTTTGATTTTGACTAAGACTTTTATGGAACAATACAATATGTGGACTGCGTATTTAAATCTAGTACTAATCAATTTGGTTATTTTAGGTTGAAAGGAAACAGGAAAATCTTTACTTGCTTCTACGTGGTATTTAAGGTGCTGCTTTATAGAATGAGGTTATAAAATGTGTATACAACAATAAGTTGATAAATAACATGCTGATCTTCGATTTATAAAAAACTAAAAATAAGTAAATAAAGAAGTAAAGAAAAAAGGTAAAAAGAAATCTCTGTTGTTTTTATAAATGTAAATTGGAATCATTAAATCTATAAATGTAAAATTACAACAGTTTAATAGTCGATGAACATTCAAACAACAATTTGTTTTAATGTAATTATGGCTAACAAATAAAAATCAAAAGGGGAAAAAAAGTTAAATATTAAAACAGAAAACAGAAAAATACCGTTTTCAATACAAGTTTTAAACAAACGAAAGCATTCAAGCATTTTAAGTTTAAAAATGAAACTGTTATTAGTGTCTAAACTATAGATATATTATTGTTTCCATTAATTAATGAGCGAAACGTTAAGCACCAAAAAATAAAGCAAGTATATCTCGCATTATAATACTAAGAATGTGACATCAGCTATCATTGTGCCTATACAGGCCGTAGAAAATTAGTTGCAGTTGGCTCACTTTTTCACTTGATTACAACCATATACCTACATAAAAGGATTGAAAACGCATTTTCTAGCGTTAACGATTAATTGTCACACCTAAATAAAGGCTTAACGAAATCCACTACAAAGTCATGCATTAAACACATTCGAGGCAGCAGGCTACCGACTACAAATGTTGCCGTGTAGCCAGCTACTTAATTATATTAGAAGAGGTAGCAGCAATTGTTTAGGAATGTAAGTACATAGCTATTGGTTATAGAAAGACATATTTCAGTGGTGTCTCGATCAAATTTTTAATATGTGTAAAAATAAAATTATTTATTCAAACTCACAAAAAACATAAAGACACATTAATTTATGTATATATGTAGATATACTTATAAATAACACGTAATAATGTAAAAAAATATTCAATTAATTTATTTAACACTTCTTGATTGCCAAATAAAATGAAATATTTTCAAGCGTTGATTTTTTATTACACTGGCAGCACTAAATTGTTCATTGCCGCCAACGAAAATAAAAATTAGCCTAGGTTTACGATAGTTACAACAGTGGTCATGTAGCTATGTATTCTATTTTTGACACGTTGTAGTCGGTAGCCTGCTGTTTCGAATTTGTTTAATGCATAACAAAAATAAAAACGCTGGATTCATCAACAATAAAAAAATATTTATATTGCAAGCAGAGATGTACAGGAGTTGATTCCCTTTTTTCTTATATGAAACTACTCACTGCTTTTGTTGTGTTTTCAATCTTCAACATGATCTAAAAGTATTGCTTGCAGTGCTTGCTTTCTCACAACTGCTTGTCTTCTGTTCATTATCTATTTAATATGCTGTTAGCAGTAACACATCAAAAATTATTACTGCTTTTTATTTTTATGCAAAGTATTCACAAAAGTTTAATGATAAGTTGAACGCACTGATTTTTTGTAAATAAGATTTGGCGTGTTATTTGAGAAACAAAATTCGTTTAATTTTGATAAAATGAACTCCGAAATAATAATAATATTGGAAATGGTGTTTTTCGATTTATAAATATAGACAAGGCAAAAGAAAAAAATAAGATTTTTTTATGTTTATAAAAATTTTGTTGCTATAAATATAAAAAAGAAAAAAAAAAATTCTGAAGACGCGCGCGCTATCCGACGAATAGCGAAATAAATATAAAGAAAGAAAAAACTAAATAAATATTTATTTTTTTTATATAAAAAACCGAAAGCTCGTGAATTAAAATTTAAATAAAATCGTTATATTTATCTTTAAATAATAAAATATTGAATTTGAAATATTGCCTTATTTCGAAAATGAAAAATGTCCGAAATTTGTTTAAAATATTTTGTCTGTAAGATAACACTATTATTATTTATAGTACATACAACCACAGTCCAAAATATATTTACTTTAAAGCCTTTACTTAAACAGCTTTGATAAGCTTTACTTAAAAAGCTTTAATATTATCAATTGATTTGTGCCTTTTGTGAATAGGTTGTGCTTATAGAAAATGCAAGCACGACATTCATTTTGTAACAAACTACTTGATGTGGTAAATCTTGCTATGACACCATTCATTTAGTTAATGTTTAATGACAATTCAAATACACATTAAAAAAAAAACACACATTTGAATCGGATTCATGTATATCTCTGATTGCAAGCCAACTTCACTGCATAATAGGCAATTTACACTGAAGCCAAATCTAGTTCATACGAGATTTTGATCGAAATCTAGTTCAATTTGACTAGATTTCCCATACAAAACAAAATCTAGTTAAAATCCTGGTGTACTTGGTCATACAACTGTGGTTTTGTTATTAATACGCCAAAAAAATACGATACTGCACAAGAAAATTTGATATATGGATGAAAAAAAAAAACAAAATTATATTGAAATAAAAAAAATATTTTAAAATGGATGGAAATACATACACAAAAAAATGATAAGTGTTATTTATTATATTAATATGAAATTTAGTGCAGTTTGTGCTTGGTCCGAAAATTAAATCTTGATATATGTCAAAAAGAATGTAATGTAAATAGAATGGATTTAAAAAGAGATTTCATATCAAATCTAATTGATTTTGGTTCAATATAAATGCACTATAAGACGCTGTCAAAATTGTATTTTGCAACAGCTCAGTGTTATCGTCATGCTATTTCGGGTTGTTTTTCCCAGCAAAAAACGGTCAAAGCTTTATTTAGGTCTGCTGTTTTGTTGCTACATGTTTAAACGTTTGTAAAGGGTGTTTTTTATAGACGTATATAACTTGAAGTTGGCATTACTGTTCAAGATGGCGACCGATTTAACAGCTGTCAAGTGATTTATTCTCAGTTTGGTTTGGCAATTCATCATGAATAGACTCACGCCTGAACAACGATTGCAAATAGTGCAATTTTATTTCGAAAGTAATGGTTGTGTGCGGAATACGTATCGCGCACTACGTCCATTTTATCGTCGACAGAATCGTCCATCAGAGCAGTTAATTCGATTAACCATGGAACGTTTTCGCACCACGTTTACTATTATTGATAACTCGCATCTCCAGAGACGCCGTACGGTGCGTACAGAAGAAGCTATAGCATTGAGGAAGACCCGAATAAGTCTATCCGCCATCGAGCACAGGAATTGGATCTGTGTCCATCCACTTTATGGAAGATTTTGCGGAAGGATCTTGGTTTGCGTGCTTACAAAATCCAACTCGTGCAAGAATTGAAGCCAAAAGATCATCAAGTAAGGCGTAGACTCGTCGAATGGGCCCAAAAAGAGATTGCCGTTGTTCCCGATTATCACAAACGAATTTTGTTCAGCGATGAAGCGCACTTCTGGTTGAATGGCTACGCCAACAAACAAAACTTACATCCAGAAAAACTGACTGTTTGGTGCGCTTTATGGGCTGGTGGAATCATTGGTCCGTACTTCTTCAAAAACGATGATGGCCAGAACGTTACAGTCAATGGTGATCGGTATAGAGCCATGATTACTAACTTTTTCATTCCTGAATTGAACAACCATGATGTCCAGGAGCTGTGGTTCCAACAAGACGGCGCAACATGTCACACAGCTCGTGCCACAATCGATTTATTGAAAGACACGTTTGGTGACCGCCTAATTTCACGTTTTGGACCTGTGAATTGGCCTCCAAGATCTTGTGATTTAACACCGCTAGACTACTTTCTGTGGGGCTATGTAAAGTCATTGGTCTATGCGGATAAGCCACAAACACTTGACATTTGGAAGACAACATTTACCGTGTTATTGCCGATATACGGCCACAAATGTTGGAAAAAGTCATCAAAAATTGGACGTCCAGATTGGACTACATCCGAGCCAGCCGTGGCGGTCATATGCCAGAAATCATATTTAAAATGTAATGCCACAAGATTATCTTTCGGATAAATAAAATTCATGTCAATCGAATAATCCATCGTTGTTTTTTGCAATTTAAAGTTCTATACGTCTATAAAAAACACAGTTAATTTATATATATATTAAGAGTCTAAAAAAAGATTTTTTAAGCAAAAATCAAAAAAAATAATTTTATCTTAAAAATAAAATTTTGGACACATGTGTTCCCACAAAACAAAAAAATTTTTGCTTGGGACACCGTCGTCCCCATGGTCTTTAAATTGTGAAAATAAACAACAAAACTTTTTTAACCTGCATATCGTTCATTTACTTGAATTGTATGTATCATAATTTTTAATTTTGTGCTGAATTGGCTTCAGATTTTTAGTTATTTGTTTTAGTAAAATAAGTCAACTGTTTTACTGTAGCAGATATTTTTGCAATGATGGGATTTAATTATTCATATCGTTTGGCGAATTTTTTGTGAGGAAGCAAAATTTGCCATTATTCATTCCGTTGTTGCGCTATTCTTTCGCAGCTGCGATATCATTTCTACCCTAGCGGTATTACCTTATTTGTGATTCTGCAATATAGATAAATTTTTACATTTCGCTTACGCTTAAACTTTTTAACGCAATATAATTGCAAAGATCAAAATTGTAAGAAAAAATACAAAATTTCGCAAAAATAAAATCAGCCCAATTATGAATAAACATCGCATGAGTTTTACACTTTTCCTTTTCCTCTTATCATAAAAAAAATTCTCTTTTTTTAACATAGAAAATGCGTTGATTTCCTAAATTTTTTCGCAAAAACCAAAATTTTTCTTGGGAAAAAATTCTTAGAGAATATTCATGATTGGGCTGAATATATTTAGCTTAATTTATTTAATTTTTCGAAAAAATATTTTCGTATATTGTTAAAAATTAATTTTCTTTTTCTTTATTTAAAATTTATTTTCATGTTAAAAATGCCAAATTTTTTCTTGATAGCAATATCTAACAAAATAACACAATTCACAACTTCCTAATTTACAATTAAATGAAGAATTCAAAATATGAAGATAATTTCGTATGAAGGAATAATAGCAATTTGCATATTGATCGATATTTACCAATGTATTAATTTCATATAAAGGGTGGTTAAATTTTAAGGGCCGATGTTGAATGTGAGCCACACCTAAACGTCAAGTTTTTTTCTGCATTTCATTTGACAATTTAAGACTAACTCAATTTGAACCATCGAGAGATACACAATCGAGCAACGCGTTAAAGTTATTCAGGCTTATTATGAAAATCGGCGTTCAAATCAAAATGCCTATCGTGCACTATCATCTTCAGTGATGAGGCACATTTTCACCTCAGTGGATTCGTCAATAAGCAGAATTGCCGCATTTGGGCGAATGATAATCCAAGAGTGATTGCCTAAAAAGCAATGCACCCACAAAAAGTGACTGTTTGGTGCGTTTTATGGGCTGGCGGCTCATCGGGCCGTATTTTTTCCAAAATGAGGCCGGTCAGGCAGTTACTGTGAATGGTGTTCGCTATCGTGAGATAATAAAGACCTTTTTATGGCCCGAATTGGAAGATATGGATGTGGACGATATGTGGTTTCAACAGGACGGTGACACTTACCACACAGCTAACAATGGCTCTTATGGGCGACAAATTCAATGGCTGTGTTATCTCAGGTGGTGGCGATGTCAATTGGCCGCCAAGATCATGTGATTTGACACCGATGGACTTCTTTCTTTAGGGTTATTTGAAAGAAAAGGTGTACGTCGATAAGCCACCAACAATTCAAGAGCTAAAGAATGAGATAATTCGGCACGCTAACGACATAGAACCTCAATTATGCCTCAGCGTCATCGAAAATTTGGACCATCGGATGGAGGTGTGCCGCCGAGGTCGCGTCGGTCATTTGGTCGATATTTTGTTCCATACATAATTGAACCATACCATATTATCATAATAAAAAGAAATGACAATAATTTTCTAAATAATTTGTGTTTTATTCAAAATCAACATTGGCCCTTAAAATTTAACCACCCTTTATATTTTTTTCCCATTAGCAATGTGTAACACTTTGTGGTAGACCTGAAAGATTTGTAAAGCTTGCTATATATGCATGAATGGCTTGTAATGGGTTTCTCAGTAAGAATAAGCTTTTATTTACATTTAGTGTTTTTTTTTTTTTTTGGCAAGGAGTAGCTCTGAAACTGTGTGAAACGAAAAAGTGTGATATTATTTTTCTGGTAGGTGATGTCGAATACAACAAGAATCTATTTTTGGAATTTTCCAAACACCGGCAAAATTTTGAATTAAGAGTAAAAAACTGGTTTTTCGTACCTTTATCCTCTTATAAACTAGTAACTTAGTTGAATAACAATCGACTTTGGATTTGCGGTGTACTTATGTACTCTGCAGCAAGTATGTATTTGAAAATACAAACAAAAATGAGTTCACATTTCAAGAACAACAAAATTCACGAATGACTTACTTGTGCTTGTTTGCTTTTTGTGTTTGTATATATTCGTATTTGCTTATGCAGTACACGACTATGCTCACAAATCACTTGTAGAAAGCGCAAATACATCAAATTCATCAAATAGATTTGGTACTTGTAAGCTATGACTCATAGTCATTAACACGGAGAATCTCTATACGTCTTTATTAAAGAAGTATGTAGAGAGAGAGAGCGAGACATATCTAACGTAATGGTGTTCCTTAAAGGCGCCACCCTTTATGTAAATACACATTACATGTTTACGCGCATATGAAGCTACATTTCTTTTATTTTTTCTATAAAACTGTAATTATGTTATATTTAAATACAATTTATCATTTACAGCTTCAAATTTTATAAACATATAATATACAAAGCAGAGTTATTAATATCTGTCGATTTTTGTTGAGTGATTTGCCGATTTTGTGTTAGGAAGTGTGGTAGCTCCAGCAAAGTACTTGGTGTTCCGCAAATACAGTACTCATTTTTGTAGTACTTTTCTCGCTGAGTTACTTGCTTTTTCTTTTTCCTATTTTCGGAACAAGATTTTTGCAAATGCTTACGAATAAGAACTTTAAAAGCAATACTTCACTACTCTTCACTATTTGAGCTCTGTGAGCAAGTACCTACTTGTATTTACTTTTGCCAAATGTATTTACAAATACAAAAAAGTTATTTGTTGCAGATGTCTAGTAAACGGTGTTTTTTATAGACGTATAAAACTTTAAGTTGGCATTACTGTTCAAGATGGCGACCGATTTAACAGCTGTCAAGTGATTTCTTCTCAGTTTGGTTTGGCAATTCATCATAAATAGACTCACGCCTTAACAACGCTTGCGTAGATTCGTCGAATAGGCCCAAAACGAGATTGCCGTTGTTCCCGATTTTCATAAGCGAATTTTGTTTAGCGATGAAGCGCACTTCTGGTTGAATGGCTACGTCAACAAACAAGTGTATGTCGAAACACCGTTACATCCAGAAAAACTGACTGTTTGGTGCGCTTTATGGGCTGGTGGAATCATTGGTCCGTACTTCTTCAAAAACGATGATGGCCAGAACGTTACAGTCAATGGTGATCGGTATAGAGGCATGATTACTAACTTTTTCATTCCTGAATTGAGCAACCATGATGTCCAGGAGCTGTGGTTCCAACAAAACGGTGCAACATGTCACACAGCTCGTGCCACAATCGATTTATTGAAAGACACGTTTGGTGACCGCCTAATTTCACGTTTTGAACCTGTGAATTGGCCTCCAAGATCTTGTGATTTAACACCGCTGGACTACTTTCTGTGGGGCTATGTAAAGTCATTCGTCTATGCGGATAAGAAACAAACGCTTGACCATTTGGAAGACAACATTCGCCGTGTTATTGCCGATATACGGCCACAAATGTTGAAAAAAGTCATCAAAAATTGGACGTCCAGATTGGACTACATCCGAGAAAACAGTGGCGGTCATATGCCAGAAATCATATTTAAAATGTAATGCCACAAGATTATCTTTCGGATAAATAAAATTCATGTCAATCGAATAATCCATCGTTGTTTTATTGCAATTTAAAGTTCTATACGTCTATAAAAAAACACCCTTGATATATAAAGAGTGATTTTTTTGCTATTATCTTTTTGGCAACACTAGTTTTGACAGCTCACGCACGTTTTGTATCTTGTGTCACTGTCAAACATCTTCAGTTTGGTCTATAATTTAATCATGAATCGTCTTACAAACGAACAACGCTTGCAAATTATTGAATTTTATTACCAAAATGCGTGCTCTGTTAAGAAAGTTCATCGCGCGCTTCTTCCATTTTATGGTCAGTTTAATCGAGGCTTCTATTCGGGCTATTGTAACAAAATTTCGCACCAAATTTACATTGTTGGACATTAAAACACCAACACGCTTACGTAGAGTGCGAACTGAAGAAAATATCGCAGCCGTATCGGCCAGTGTTGATGATGACCGTGAATTATCGATTCGGCGCCGTTCGCAGCAATTGGGCCTCTGTAACTCCACTACGTGGAAAATTTTGCGGAAGGATTTGGGTGTGAAGCCTTATAAGATACAACTGGTGCAAGAATTGAAGCCAAACGACCTACCACAACGCCAAATTTTTGGTGAATGGGCTCTTGAAAAGTTAGATGAAGATCCACTTTTTTATCGAAGAATTGTGTTCAGCGACGAGGCTCATTTCTGGTTGAATGGATACGTGAACAAGCAAAACTGCCGTATTTGGAGTGAAGAGCAGCCAGAAGCATTGCAAGAGCTACCAATGCATCCACAAAAAACAACCGTTTGGTGCGGATTATGGGCTGGCGGCATCATTGGGCCGTATTTCTTCAAAGATGATGCGAATCACAACGTTACTGTGAATGGTGAGCGCTACCGTGCGATGATAACAAACTTTTTTTTGCCCAAAATGGAAGAGCTTGACTTGCATGACATGTGGTTTCAACAAGACGGTGCCACATGCCACACAGCACGCGAAACAATGGACCAATTGAGAGGCGAGTTCGGTGAACAGTTTATTTCACACTTGGGACCAGTCAATTGGCCGCCCAGATCGTGCGATTTAACGCCTCTAGACTATTTTTTGTGGGGCTATGTTAAGGCTAATGTATATAGGGACAAGCCCGCTTCGATTGACGCACTGGAAGCCAACATTGCCAACATTATTCGTGAGATACCGGCCGAAATGTTGGAAAGAGTATGCCAAAATTGGACTAAGCGGATGGACCATTTGAGGCGCAGCCGCGGCCAACATTTGCATGAAATAATCTTCAAACATTAAATTATATCGACCCAACTATCGATCCAAATAAATATTTCATGCATTTTTCTGAATTTTATGTGTTTTTTTTTTTAAATTTCCGATAGTTCTTATAAAATCACCTTTTATTATTTAAGTAAACTTAAGAAATTTTTGTGCGCATTTTTCTACAAAACAATTTTTTTAATTTTTTCGCTATTTTTCAAGTTTGGAGACGTTTTTACAAATTATTTTATAAAGAAACCGTAAAACCTAGTTGTATTTTTTTTAATACGTTAAAAATTTACTCAGTTATTAAATTTTTTATTAACAACGGCGACATATCGTCGCTTCCGTGATTACAAAAAAAATTATCACATAGTGCAACAATCACAAAAAACATTCTGCCTTTGATTATGTCATATTTTGAACAGGTTAACTAAAGCTGTGTTCACATTAGGTGTACATTGTACAAGTCATATGGAATGTCAAAATTTAACATACATAACATAAAAGAATACATATAGTGTGATCCTCTTGAAACATAACATATGTGATCTCGTTCTATTTGATGTGGAAAAGCGTATGTATTGAATGATATCAATTTTTCATTTTAAATTTCTGCTCAACAAAATTTAAAGGGACAGCGTACAAAAAAGATTATTTTAACCAATGTTTCCTTCTTTGAGCTTTTAGTATATAATTTTTGTTGATATTATTGCTCGTTTTAATTATATTTAAACTTTTTTTATATGTATCGTTAAAAAAATAAAAAAAAAATCACCAGCAAATATTTAACATAATTGTGTAGAACGTTTATTACGCAACAAAATATCAAAATGCTGTATGATTAACACTACTGGAAACACTTTATAAAGCAGCTGCTTTAATAAATGTTTGTTTGTTTTCGTAAAATAGAGGTTATGTCATACGATTATGTACATAACATATATGTGTGTGTGAACACAAAAATTATAAAAAATAGTTAACCCTAAAATGAAAGAACTTGCGATTTAGTAAAATTGTTAGCTGTCAGCTGTGTGGTTAAATAAAAGCCAGAATTTTGTGTGATGTTTACTTAAGCGCAAAATAAAAGTGAATAACTTTTAAATGCAAAAAAAAAATATATAAAAAAGTCATTTTTGGTTGTTGTACGTGGTATTTATAGCCTTTTTGGTTATTGTCCATGGTATTCATATCAGTGGTGAATTTTTAACACCTACAGTTAACCAAGAATTGCATTAGTTAATGCAAACAGAAAAATATTGAGTTAAAACTAACACCATATGGAACCCTTAAAAATTACTGAACCGTACTACTGGCCATTAATTTTATGTTGTCAAATATATAAGCCACTTACTGTATGAATTATCCGTTAGCTAACAATACAATCGAAGAACGAATTGACATTTTTGTTGTTAATTTTTAATTTTTTTTCAATTTTTTAGTGAATTTCACTACAACTTATATTACGCTTGAGAATCAAAAACCCTCATGTAAACATTTAATTTTAGGAGGATTTTGCATTATATTATATTATATTATATTATATTATATTATATTATATTATATTATATAATATACATGTAATATATTAACTTGTAGTTAATTCATAAAAGTAAGCTATAACTGGCTACCAAATATTTATTCCTCGAATAACCCAAGTTGGAAGAGGATATGATATGTATTAACTTAAATCTCTGTATATAATTGCCATGCAGTCGCAGATGTTTCATAGTTAGCGGCATACGTAATTTTTTAGCAAAAGTTTTTACAACTGCCAGTAATTTGAACAATTTAAATTAGTTACTTACAGAACTTTAGGACGGTGAACATGAAGCAACATTTGTAAAATTGGACAGTTACCTACTGAAAGTTTATAAAAATAAATGATTTAAAATTAAAAAAAAAAAAAACTAAACCTTTTTTCTCTAGAACTTTATAAAAGAGATTTGTTTCATAAATCAAAAATATTCTTCAATTAAGCTTACTATTTACGATTGTTTAACTTTAAATAAACCTGACGGTGTGTTGCGCTACGTTACGCTATGTGATGCAATTTTGCCTTAAATTACTAAAAACAAACTAAATAAAAAAAATAGCGTAAAAAGTAGACAACATCAAAAACAACATTTATAAAACTGTATTAGGCAAACATTAACGAAAAAATATAAAATAAAAATTAAACTTTATAAATAGCAAGAAAACATATGAAGAAAATAAAATAGCAAAGAAAAAAATTGCAGAACAATTCCAAAAAAAGTATATATTTTTTTAATTGTATAAACAATCAAATCAACACCTACGATAAAGATAAAACACGTAGATTCATTGCGCGCTGGCCTTTGAAGTACTTTTGGATTGTTTAATGACAAACAAACTGTTCAGTACAATTTCGAAGAAACGGGTAATTAAGCAGGAGGTTTTTGTTGGCATTGCTTTTTTTTTATTTAACAGAATTTGTTGTGTTGGTATGGGGAGATGCAGTCTAAATATGCTTTTGATATGGGGTGGGGTGTTTGGTGTAGTAATCTGATGTGGCTTTTAGCAAACAGTAAAACAGTAACAGCAGCTATTAAACAGATTACAAGTTCACATATGTGGGCAGAGCTTGGGGTGAAGCTTGTTGGTGTCCACCAGAGCCAACAACATTAGCACCGCAATTACTTCCGGTTAAATTCGTTGTACCATTTGCATTAATTCCTCCATTGTTATTCGGATGCAAGTGAGTTTGACTTAAGCTGGCGCTGTTATTGTTATTATTATTATTTGAGCCATTTGTACTGCATTGTGAATTTGATGCTCCCGATCCACCGGCGGCTGAGTTCAGCATATGCATGTGATTGGAAGATGAAGTCGATGAAGATGACGAAGATGAAGATGATGAGTTTGGTAGCATCACAGTGCCACCAATACCTGTCACAACCGTATTGAGCATTGAATTTGAGCTCATACCCACACTGACACCACCCCCTACTCCGCTGTTCGCATTTCCTGTATTGGTCAAGGCGCTTAAGCTTGGACTGCTCATATTGATTTAAACATTATTGTTCAATCATTGCATACATTTTATTATATTTTTATATATTTATTTATCCATTATTATTATTTTGGTAAGCATATCAAGAAAAATTTTTTAAAAAACACATCATTATTAGTTTTCATTTTAACAATTAACTAAATTTGCTTAGAGAAATTTAAATTAATAATAGAGATACAGGCTTAATGATAATAATGCCCACCCAATATCTCCCAACCCCTCAGTTTGAATAAATAATTTCTGTATAAAAGAAAAAAACCAACAAACGAACAGTATCTTACTTCTAAAACTATTTCATTTCATTCGTTTTAGTTGTTCTTTCATTTAACACACAGACATACATGTGTATATATCATGTGTATGTGTATGGATGTATGTATTATGTATGTATGTATATGTATGCGTCTATTTATCATTTACATAAAATAGAATGAAAGTTAAATGAAATAATTGATTGTTTCAGTATCAAAATTATTTGATCTACTTTACTTAAATGAAATCTCGTGAAATTAATGAATAACGAATAAAATTCGGCTGTGCCGAGTCTTATATACTCTTCACTTAAGTAGCCATTCACATTTTCAATTTTGCAAATTCTTAAACATTCAATAACAAACATTTTTAAATAAAAAAAAAATTTTAAGAAAGATACCCAATATGAATGAAAAATAATTTAATTTCATTTAATTTAAAATATTATTATAAAATAAAATTTTTTTTCTAATAAAGAATTAAAAATAAAAATAAAAAAATCCTCTCTTGTAGTAAGATTTTTGTATTCGTAGTTCTTTTACACACAAGGCATTTCGAAAATACACACTTAGTATAAAGTGGGTGATACACACATCAAATTTCAATATCAATCATGCATTTGTGTTCGTTTTTTTAAATAGAAATCATTTGTGTACGTTGTGTGTGAAATTTGACGAAACTCAAAATAAGATGCGCACATAAATGCATACATTTGATGTTGAAATTTGACGTGTGTATCAGCCACTTAAGACCCATTTCCTTAATGAAAATTGATTCTTCTTGGCCGTTTGCTTAGACATTATGATCGTCATTTCTGATAAAACTGCGTACTACGTTTTATTGTCCTTCTTGTAGTTTAGACAAAATACGAAACAAAAAAAAATTGTTTCAGAGAATAGTCTGAAGACGGCACAACCTGACAGATTGCTGTGCTAAGCTTTTCTGCACGTTGCCTAGAGACTTCAACAAGTTGATTTCAACGACAGGGACACAGTCAGACGGACATCGCTTATTAGACTCCGCTGTTTATAAGGATTCTAGGTATTACAAACTTACATACAGTGAAGGGTATAAAAAGTCATGTCAATAATTTTGATACACATACTACATTGGAAAAAAAATTATATATAAACGATTACTGTACGCGCTTTAACATCGTCGCCGCTTAACTGCTTGCTTAGCTGGTAGCAATAATTTTAACTTAAGTTCATAAAGGCCTTTATTAAGATTATCGAGTTGTATTATAAAACAATTGAGAGGCGTTAACACATTTTCTTCTCTTCTTCGTTTGTACATAGCTTGTGTTCTGTATGGGCTCCATCAGAAGCTAAAGAAATATTTGCCATAAAGTAGGCTCCCGTTCTTTTTTTGTAATTTCAATGAGTCAGTCAAAAGTAGATAGTCCTTTCAGTCTGTCTTATAATCTAATGCCCCAATGTAATTAGTAAATTGTTTTTTAACAAAAGCTACTCACAAAATTGTATGCCTTGTGACCGTCTCTAGACATAATGGAGCACATACACTACATAGTACGTTTTGTTAAAAAATTAAATTTGCGCCTAGAATCAAGTTTTCTAAATTCTACAATTTAAAGGATTTTTAAAACGTTCAGTTGTAACACGGATAATATTTATTACAAAAACGTAGAAGCATCTGGCTGATTAGAGTCATGAAAGTCTTATCATACAAAAAATTAATTACTAAATAAAAATTTAAACAAATCTGTTTACTGTAGCAAACAATAAAATAACCTCGTACACGCAAAGAAAAAATATGTCTGAATATGGTCACCGTAAACATAATTTGTTCTCGCAAAAATATAATTGTTAATTTACAGCATCTAATCATTATTATGATCACGATAACATGTTTCTATGTTTACTATCATAGATTTCGTTGAATTTATCATATTATTTTTCAGAAAATGTTAACTGAAGCTATAAAAGTGTTAACGATTACACTAAACAAAATATGTTTAATTAAATAAGAAAAATATGGTTGAAAGTAAATTGCTTTTATTATTTTTCTCTTTCGCCACTATATAAACAAAATAACTATAAAAAAAAAACTAAGTCACATTCAAAGTCAACTTAACCTTGTGGCTGAAGTTGTTGAGTGACGAGTTAATATTTCTTAGCTGCACATGCCTTAGTGCGAGTCCTGGTAGTCTAATAAAATTGAAAAAAAAATCAAACCCGCCGTATAATGTAGTAAATAAATATAACCGAAAAAGTCAATGAGAGACAAAAATTGTTATTTAAATAAAAATATGTATTTTAGAAATTTATGTTAATAGTTTTTATAAAAATTGCGTGTTTATAAAAAATAATTTTAAAATGTTATTTTGGACCTAACCGGGACTTGAAGCTTGACATCTACAATTGAAAGGCATTTTTTAAAACTTTTTTTTAAACAACACGAATCCGCGAATCTTTTTGGCTTGTCTGCAGAAAATATCCAAGGTATAGGCAGGAACCGAACCTGCGACCCGCAAATAGGTAGGTTAGTGTACTACCTACTGTTCTATGGATATAATAATAAATCTAACCATACTATGTTTCACGCAGAACAGGGTTGCACTCAACCATAGTTTTTCTTTGAGTGTACTTTTGCAATGAACATACATAAGTGTATAGTGTACGTCATGAGCTTCGTTTCCACCTTGCCAGTACTTCCGTACTGAAAACAGCCATTTAAATAAAGGGTGTCCGAACAAGAACGAAAGATTTAAATTTGGCGCCATTCGAAGTGTCATTGTTTGACATTTAAACAATTGTTATTGTTTGCTAGTAGAAGGTACGAGGTTAGTAAAAAATGACCATGGACAGCGAAGGGAGTTCGTTAATTGGGTATTGGAGAGACAACATGAAAATACTGATTTTGCCGATAAAATCATCTTCAGTGACGAGGCCCATTTCCATCTTGATGGCTTCGTCAATAGGCAGAATTGTCGCATTTGGGGTGAGGAAAATCCTCGAGTGATTCACGAGAAGCAAATGCATCCTCAACGTGTGACTGTGTGGTGTGGTTTTCGGGCTGGAGGAATCATTGGACCTTTTTTTTATGAAAATGAGGCAGGTCGAGCGCAAACAGTCAATAGTGTTCGGTATCGTGAAATGATAACCAGTTTTTTCTTGCCTAGAATTTAAGAAATGAATGTGGAGGTTTCAACAAGACGGCGCCACATGTCATACAGCCAGAGAAACAATTCAATTGCTGCATCAGTCATTTATTTAAAATTTAAATCTTGTGTTCTTGTTGGGACACCCTTTATAATATTTCAAAACTATAAAAATAAAGACGGCTTTTAGATACGGAAAATTTTTTCAAATTTTTTTTGATGCAATTTTTTTAAGATTTCAGAAAGACAAAATTTAGTTTTGCAATTTTTTGTAGTAATAATTTTAAAGAAAATTTTTCTAAATTGTAAAGTTGAAATATTTCTACGTCTAAGTCACACATTTTTAAGGGAAAAATTTGGCATGCTGGCACAAAATGAATTATAGTTAACGATGTCATTTTTTACTGACTTCAACGAAGAAAGGAAAATTAATTTCTCATTTTCTTTTTTAAAAACAGTCTGGAGAAATTGTAAATGGAACAAAAGACAAAATTAGCGAACCTATTTAGACACTATATGCAATATTGATGGCAGATGTGCATTATAACTGATAGAAAAGTTGTCTTGGTTACAAGTTTTTGATGACAATATTCAGTAAAGAAACTTCTTACTGTTGAGAAAAATCTAGCCACAAATGTTGAACTGTACGGCAGGCATGGTATGAAAAAATAAATTATGAAAGTCTACTCGTATTCAAATAATATTAATCACGTTGGACATGTTTCCAATGTAGATATTAATTAATTAAAAAAAATTAAAGCTGGCTATAGCAATAGACCTAAACTAAAATAATTTTGCCCATATATTCTCTGAAGTTTGTCTATAATTAGAATAATAGAATGATATATAATGTTTTCTTCCTTTTGATGAATCAATTTCTGTCACAAATTTAATTTTATTTTATTCATCTAATGAACAATTTAATTAAAATCAATGAAACTATTTGTTGGATTAATGAAGCTCTTTTTATTTAAATTCTATGAATATCTATTTCTGTCTGTGTAGCCCATGAATAAAAGAAACGCGAAAATGTAATGATTGATAAATTGCAAATCCATTTAAATAGCTGTATTATGCAATATCAGGGTGCAGTTCATTTACAAAAGCTATACTCTAATATAATTTAGATTATTTAAACAATGCAGCCTAAACCTTACAAGATCCAACAGAAAAATAGTTGCGTTATGGATTAATTGAAAGCAGTTTGCAGCACTCACTTGGCAAAAAAAAATTTAATTGGACGTTCCGCATCATCACTACATAGTACAGGGTGGGCCAAAAGAAACCAAGGGGTGTAAAAGTTTAATAACTTTTTTGTTTATTAATTTTTTTTTATTTTTTCTTTCAGATTATATAGACAACACTTGGAGAATTTATAATGGAGAGGTTCACAACTGAACAGAGAACCAGAACAATAGAATTTTATTATTTAAACCAGAGATCAATTATTTTAACGCTCATTTCCATTTGAATGGCTTTGTTAACAAGCAGAACTGTAGGTTCTGGGGTTCTCAAAATCCAAGAGCCATTCATCAACGCCAATTGCACCCCATCAGGTGTACAGTATGGTGTGGGATCACATCTGAAAATGTCATTGGGCCCTACTTCTTCGAGAATGAAGATGGAAGTGCTGTAACCGTAAATGGAGAGCGGTATCGTTTTATGATAGAAAATTTTTTACATCCTGCTCTTGAAAACAGACCTGGTATGTGGTTTCAGCAGGACGGAGCCACTGCCCATACTGCCCGAGACACAATGGCACTTTTAAGTCAAATTTTTGGAGAGCGAATAATTTCTCGAAATTCGGAAATTATTTGGCCAGCGCGATCGCCAGATTTGACAGCACCCGACTATTTTCTTTGGGGTTTTTTGAAGGAGCGAGTGTATGTGAACAAGCCAGAGACAATCCTTGAACTCAAGGCAAACATTGTTGCAGAAATTCGAACGCTACAGCCACAAGTTTTGAAAGATGTTATGGAAAATGCTCTAAAAAGAGCCCATCAGTGCGAAGCTGAAAACGGTGGTCATTTAAGAGACATCATTTTTCATACTTAGTTAATAAACAAAAAAGTTATTAAACTTTTACACCCCTTGGTTTCTTTTGGCCCACACTGTATAAAACAAAGTCGCTTTCTCTGTTCCTATATCCCTATGTATGCTTAAATCTTTAAAACTACGTAACGGATTTTAATGCGGTTTTTTTTAATAGATAGAGTGATTGAAGAGGAAGGTTTCTATGTATAATCTTGGAAATCCGCCCGGCAGGTAATGTTATAGTCGGTATCTGGCTTACTTGCCTACTATCTGTTTTTACCCGGTCTCGCACGGTTCTTTACTCTATGAGTACGATTTCTTAGTGTAAGAAGATCGAATATAAAGGGTGTTTTTTACAGACGTATAGAACTTTAAATTGCAATAAAACAACGATGGATTATTCGATTGACATGAATTTTATTTATCCGAAAGATAATGTTGTGGCATTACATTTTAAATATGATTTCTGGCATACGACCGCCACGGCGGGCTCGGATGTATTCCAATCTGGACGTCCAATTTTCGTTGACCTTTTCCAGCATTTGTGCCCGTATATCGGCAATAACACGGCGAATGTTGTCTTCCAAATGGTCAAGTGTTTGTGGCTTATCCGCATAGACCAATGACTTTACATAGCCCCACAGAAAGTAGTCTAGCGGTGTTAAATCACAAGATCTTGGAGGCCAATTCACAGGTCCAAAACGTGAAATTAGACGATCACCAAACGTGTCTTTCAATAAATCGATTGTGGCACGAGCTGTGTGACATGTTGCACCGTCTTGTTGGAACCACAGCTCCTGAACATCATGGTTGTTCAATTCAGGAATGAAAAAGTTAGTAATGAGGGCCCTATACCGATCACCATTGACTGTAACGTTCTGGCCATCATCGTCTTTGAAGAAGTACGGACCAATGATTCCACCAGCCCATAAAGCGCACCAAACAATCAGTTTTTCTGGATGTAACGGTGTTTCGACATACACTTGAGGATAAGCTTCACTCCAAATGCGGCAGCTTTGTTTGTTGACGTAGCCATTCAACCAGAAGTGCGCTTCATCGCTAAACAAAATTCCCTTATGAAAATCGGGAACAACGGCAATGTCGTTTTGCACTATTTGCAAGCGTTGTTCAGGCGTGAGTCTATTCATGATGAATTGCCAAGCCAAACTGAGAACAGCTTTAACAGTAATGCCAACTTAAAGTTCTATAAGTCTATAAAAAACACGCTTTATAAAAATATTAATGTGATATAACACAAATAAACAATTGAATAACGTCCCAGATGAACTAGTTATTATTAAGCCGATAACAATTACGAGACTCGTAAAGAGTCTTGAATTGTAGATAGGAACTGGGCTGCACAATAGTTCTTAAAAGTGGTAAACAATGATAATAAGAATAACTATAACATACATTAATTGGTTGCACATACCTGAAGTGAAGTGAGGAAGTGTGTGAATTTATTTTATGCATTTTGGCTTATCTGCAGATAACACTAAATATCCATTACTCGTAAAATATATAAATTGAAGCTCTGGAGAACCTTTCAGTGGCACACAGACGTCATAACTGCTAAGAATAATTTGTATAAAAAATAATGTTAAATAAGTTCCGCGGTTGCAGTTACGATTTCTGTCTAGTTATATTTGCCTATGTTATGTGACTTGCAAAGCCCTTAATTTGTTTTAGCATATTCTGGAAATCATGCGCCATATTAATTATACAAGAAAGGTACCCACCCCTGGTTGGGCTTCTGCCAATTTATGTAAAGAATGAACAGAAAAAATTATGTAAAACGGCGGATTCAATTTACTTTAGCCACGCACGGCAATTGACAAAAAAATTATCACAGGTGCTAGAAAATTGAATTTTAAGAAGAAAATATTGCACTTACTCGGATAAATTCTTATTTTCCAGGCTTTGAGCCTCCAAATGTAATTTTTCACAAAAAGTAAGAACAAAATTATGGAGGTGATAGAAAATGTAATTCTAAGAAGAAAAATTTAAGTAAGGTTTTTCGAGAAAACCCATATTTTTTGAGTTATGTTTAAAAGTCTGCTGTGATATTCTGCATAATCCTTACGTCCGGACAAAGACACTAGCAAGCACAGTAGGCGTTCGCCATTCCTTAGCGAATGAAGTATTCAAGTTGGGCCAAACGCTTGCTACCCAAAACAAGATTTTGCAGTTAAAGCTGGTGTTTGCTTTTCCATAGAGTATAAATAGATGAGCAGAATTCAAATTTTCATACACCTTACGCTCATTCATTTTGTTGTCGTTGTTGTTTCTTACACTAACCCAGTAAGCACTTAGGTTTTAATTTAAAATTTATAATGCTTTTTGAAAAATATTTCATACTAAATAATGTCTCTTATGCTACCAGGTATTTAAAATAAAGAGGGAATATACTATGAAAAGACATTATGATGCTTTTCATAGTAATATAATAGTAAACCCAATGAAACACCATGTATAAAATGCTTGTCATCATGCTTACTGTGTTGGTCTCTCACAATTTATTTCTCTCTCACTATTGCTTTTCTGTGCAAAAATTTTTTCTGACTTAAAAACTCTTATTATTTACTATTACGAAATTGTGATAAAAGTATAAATATAGAACATTTTTAAAGCCGATGATACCACATATCAAATGTTTGTCATCATGCATGCAGGGTTGCTCTCTCACAAATTTCAGAAACCCTTAAACTTGGAAAAAACAAGTTTTCTCAGAAAAATTTTACATAATTTTTCTTTTAGAATTAATTTTTCTATCAACTTCACCTTTTTTGTAATTTTTTGTGAAAAATCACAAAATTTTTATTTTCTCGGAAAATACAACTTTAATTAATTTTAGCTGAATTCAAATTAGCATATGAAAACTTTTAGAATTTTTTTTTTACTTATTGTAGCATAAGACAACACCACATATTTCTCAGGATGTTTGAGAATATCCCTTTTAATCAGAAAATTTACATATCATTCTTTTATCCGTTCAAATCGAACAGACTCGATTGAATTAGATAAATAAGCAAGCATTTCCAGTGGCTCATCTGTTGGACAAATTTGTTATCAATCTACAACAACGAGTTAAATCGGCATATAAACATTTACTAAATTTTAACATTTATTTTAATGCATTAAAAATTCGTTTATGCCTTTGAATGGCGTTCAGAGCTTTTATTAAAATTTGCTCATTCTCAACGAAACGAAAAAATTGTACTGCAATTGAAACAAATGTTATGATTTTGATTGAGTAGGATTTAATTAAAGAAAAAAAAAAAAACTAAAGACATGAGAGGCACACAAACTGATATATTATTTTGCGTATTTGAAATACGTAACAATTCACTCTCTAACATTTTCCTAAGCCTGAATGAAGGCGGTATACAAAATAAGTTACATTTTCTTGCTTAAAGACAATCATCTAGGTAGTATGTAAGTATTCCAGATTTCATTCCATTTTGCATATTCGTTTTAAGTTGTCATGTTTTTTTGTAATTTTTTTTTGCTAAATTGTTGTTTGTATGTTAAAAAGAAAATGTTTTAAAAAAAATGTGATTATGGTTAATTGGAGTGGAATAAAAGAAAATTATGCTGTTGATATTTTTAATAATTAAAATAAAATAAATCTGTTGAACTCAATATAAACCAAATAAACAAAAAATTTTTTTTTAATAAAATACGTTTAAAATAGTCTGCATTGAAACTAATTAAATTATATTTTTATGTATGTATTCTTAAAAAATTTAATATAATAAAATATTGTTTTTTTTATTATTATTTTTTTACAACACAAATCCGCGAAGCTTCTTGGCTTGTCTGCAGAAAACACCCAAGGTCTAGGCAGGGATCGAACCTGCGACCCCAGATTGATAGGTTAGTACGCTACCTACTAGTCTACGGGGGCACCGTGAATGATAGTGATATTTGTGTAATACTAAAACAAATTGCAATTAATTTTGGTTTAAAAAATTTTATCTCCGAAGAAAAGTTGATTTGTCAATGTCAAAATATCCGTTAGACAGATGAGATTGTTATTATGTCTATAATTTATTTTAATAAAAATACATTTTCAAAAGTTCAAGGAAATAATCCTTAATTTTTTATATCCCTGATAACGAAGGCACAAATGCTTAGATGGAAATATTTACGCATTTAGTGAGGTACAAATTAAAAAGTAAGTAATATTAAAGGGCTGCACAAGCATACTTGAAATGGCTTAGAAGCACATTTTATTAAATATAAAATATTACACATGTATGTAGTGATATGTGGCTTTCAAGAATGCTTGTGCAGTTCTTTAGTAAATATATGACAGTTCAAGAGGTGTAAACTAGTTAACTGACTGTTGGTACAAGTTACGAAACAAGTTTAACAACCAAACTTCTTGCTCATTAAAAAAGACAGTAATCGGCGTCATCGGGCCGTACTTCTTCGAAAATGTGGTCAGAATTGAGGATATGGCCCTGCAGGTTATACGGTTCCAACAATATAGTAGCACTTGATACACAACTAATGAAACAATGGTTAATTGGCCGCCACGATTATTTGATTTAACACCGTTGGATTTCTTTTTTGTGGATATTTACGTCCATAATCGAAGAATATTTCAACAGCTAAAGGATGAGATAATTCGGCACTTTAACGTCATTAACCCTCAATTATGCCTCAGAGTCATTGAGAATATGGACCATCGAATAGAGGAATGCCACCAAAGCCGTGGTGAGCATTTGGGGGATATTTTGTTTCACACATAATTGTCATAGATCCCTCTCTCATAATATTAAGATAATTTTTAGAAAACTTTTTGTTTTATTTACTATTCACATCGTGCGTTTTGGTTTGGAGAATAAGATAAAATATATTATAAATGTGGAACTTTCATTTGTTATGGGGAAAAACAACTTCAATTCGTCAATGGTGTCAATGTACTAAAATGCTTTTGGACTGAATACAAAACAACAGTTTTTTAATGTTTGAGCTACATATGTGGCCTTTTTTGAATGTATTTTATTGATATATTTTTAAGACACGTACCCAATGCCTTAAAAGTGTTTGGGAGCTTAAAAAATACTAGCTTCTAAAACAAAAAAAATTTGGTTTTTTCTTTCTTTAAGTAGAGACACTAGATTCGAAAAGACAGGTGGTATAGTAGATACACACTTGCATATAAAAAGCTTAAAGGGTTAAAACTATTTCATATTCGTACAGCAATTGTAACAATCATCATTAACTTAGATTTTTTTTCATAATGAAAAGTTTTGTGTAAAGGGTGTTTTTTTACAGTTCCACAAGTTTCAATCATAATAAACAAAGAAGTATTTTCTTAATATCAATAAAACGGGCTTTATTGACTAGAAAACTTAATAACAATAATGTTTACATATAACTTCTGCTATGTGGCGGCCACAAATCGCAATATGGAGCAACACTCTCCACAAACTTTTCGACGCATATGTGGCGGTATTTCACCAATAACACTTCCAATGTTAATTTTTAGGTGTTCATAGATCATGATAGCCAATCAATTAGATCATTATTATTTCATCAAAAGTTTCTTTGAGAGCGCGCTGTGTCGCATGTGCCTCCGTTCTATTTCAACCACATGTCAGCGAGATTAATGCCAGCTGATGTTTGAAAAAATTTCTAATCATCTCCCTATACCGTTCATTATTAACTAACTAACATTACGACTAACATCGTTTTTGAAGTCATATAAACCAATGACTGTGCCAGCCTATGAAAAACAATTAACAGCATAGCATCTCATGAGATCAGTGAAAATAAACGTGGCACGAAAACCATCTATTGGTATTGGAATTAGCCGGTCCGAAGGATGATTAAGTACGCCATAAAATGAACAACGTGCGGGAAGAAGTCACCTCTAACTATATTCTGTAATTCTCATAGCTAAAGCTTAATCTCCATCGCTAAAAATTATCAGGCAAATATTTTAGAGATTTTGCTACCATAATATTCTGCAATAATGATGTAGGTTGTTCACTGAAGAAAAAAAAAATAATACATTTAGCTCTCTCTTATTTAGCTGTAAATTATTATCCAATAGGAGCTTTTCGTCTGACGTCATTTGTGCTACATGCGCAGAAAATTTCAATTTTATGTGTGGGATAGCGTAATCTTGCATTTCTATCATTCTTAGTATTTTGTAAATCTAATCGCTTAGCTAAAATGTACTTCATTCGCCGTAGCTAATTTTCACTAATTACATCATTCCTTTCTTACTTGATTAACTAATGTTGAAAAGAGACGCGTATATTATGTTTGTTTTTGTTATTACTGTTAACGCAAGTTATAATTTTTCCTCTTTAAAACAAAAAGTTTTTAAGGAACAAATTTCCTTTAAATTTAAGAAACGTTAGATATCACAGAAAAACTGTTGTTTACTTGCAGTAAGAGAAATTTGTAATATTTTAGCGAAGACACCAAACAATATAATCACGCCGATTTAAATTTTTTAAAGCAAACTAAATTTAGTATTACATGTTATAGAATTGCATATTAAGCTAAATATTTTTAAACTAATCACCGCATTCCATACCGAGTATCAAATAATATTTCAATACTTGTCAAGTCAAGTAAGCACAACACTGCATACGATATCTACCGAATAGTAATTTTGTTCAAATTGTATTTAATTTATACACAAATGTTTTGCCAAATGCAGTTACATAATTTTTATTTTATTAAGTCTTCTTTATTATTAAGTTTTCTGAGTTAGAATAATAATAAGTTCAAGCTTTAAACAGAACTCAAGCAATGTGAGAAGATTTTGAGTCGTATGTTCGCAAATTGGACCACCTGTTCTGGGGAAAGAGTAAAGACCTTTGCTGAATTCATGGCAAACGTGAAATGTAGCAGCCACATATTTAATCTAAAATTAATAGTTTTAAACACAAAATTATATTTTCATCCAAAAAATTATATTTTTTTATTGATTATAAATAAAACAGTTACTGATTCCGAATTAAAACATAAAATTATGAAATATGATAATGTGAATGTAATGGCAAGTTCTGAATTTAAATTGAATAAAATGAAATTTCTTGAAAAGTACAGGGCAATTTTTATTAAATCATATGAGTCTGTTATACGAAACTTTACTGCTGAAATAATATTGAAAAATTATTCATATTCTATATTTTGTAAAGTTAGCAACGTTCTTTGTGGGTTAAAACCTAAAGTGGAGAAAAAAATTTAAAGGTTATATGATAAAGGTATTAGTGCCGGTTACACGAAGTAATTGGGCCAGTCCACTGGTTATTGTCAATAAAGGAGATAGGTCTATCAGACTTTGCTTCAATTGTAAAAGAACAATTAATAAGTTTGTGGAAATGGAGCATAGTGCAATACCGCGTGTAGATGATATACTCGCGTTAATGGCAGGATGGACCGGAGCTTACCTACAAGTTGCAGTTTCTGAACGACCTAAAGAGTTATTAACGATCAACACACATATCGGATTGCTTCAATTCACAAGTCTAGTTTTTGGGTTAAAAACAGCACCTCAGATTTTTTGTTCACTGATGGACCGCATTTTGAGTGGTATTGACTACGTTTAAGTATATTTCGATGACATTTTAATTGGAGGAAATTTTGAAGCTGATTATATGAAGAATGTAACTAATGTATTAGATAAGTTACTGGAATATAACCTAAGAGTAAATTTGGAAATATGTGAACTTTTAAAATTAGAAATTAATTTTTTGGTTTATCGAATTAATGAAGAGGGTATAAAACCAAGTCCAGAGAAAGTTGAAGCGGTTGTCCGCTAACCTGAACCCTGTAATAAAACTCAATTAAAATCATATCTGGGAATGATTAATTAATGCAATAAGTGCATACCCAAGAGATGATGTTCTATGGAAATGGAAGAGACAACATTCAACAAGCTTTGAATGCAGTAAAAAATTAGTAAATAATATTAGCATACTAATACACTACTATTCAAAAAACCCGTTATTGTATCTGCGGATGCTTTCCCCTATGGAGTGAGGGGAGTGTTATCACACGTTATCAATGGCGTCGAAATGCCATTCTATTCTCAACTACAATGAATGTGGCTTCTGCCATGTTACACACACCTCCCTTGTTAAGGGAGTTGGGCTGATCCAAAACCCGTGTCAATTTGACTTTCTGTTTCAATGAAACAGCACATCAAGAATATGCCACCCTGCCAGAGGTGACATGAACTCCATTGCCAGCGTACCTTTTGGTTTCAGCCACAGGTACCACGTGAACCCCCGAAGAGGACCTCACCAATAACCGGTCCAGATTCCGCCGTCGGAGCATTTAGATGTGCACGAAGTCTACAGACCGAACAACGAACCAGGGATGTTGTCCCCAGAACATCATCCATTAAACCCCGTGGGGTTGGAACGAAGTTCGGTCCACAGGCTCCGAGCACTCATTGTTCAACCATTCTTGTGAGCATCAGCTCTTAACCCATTGCTCGGTCGTTTGTGCTTCCTCTGTAGGGCTACCGTGGTACCAGTGTTGAGAGTCACTGGTCGGACCCCGAAGGTATCCTTTGGTGGAACCCGAAGGTAGCCTTCTGAAAGATTCAAATCCATGGCAGTTTCAGGTGCTGGTGCGCCTATTTACCCCAGATAGTGATACATCAAGGTGGAATATCACCGAGAAGACACACCCCGGGAGTGATTCTCAACTACACAGAAAGGTCATTGTATTTGCAGTGAAAAAATTTCATATAAAGAGTGATTTTTTTGCTATTATCTTTTTGGCAACACTAGTTTTGACAGATCACGCACGTTTTGTATCTTGTGTCACTGTCAAACATCTTCAGTTTGGTCTATAATTTAATCATGAATCGTCTTACAAACGAACAACGCTTGCAAATTATTGAATTTTATTACCAAAATGCGTGCTCTGTTAAGAAAGTTCATCGCGCGCTTCTTCCATTTTCGACGAGGCTCATTTCTGGTTGAATGGATACGTGAACAAGCAAAACTGCCGTATTTGGAGTGAAGAGCAGCCAGAAGCATTGCAAGAGCTACCAATGCATCCACAAAAAACAACCGTTTGGTGCGGATTATGGGCTGGCGGCATCATTGGGCCGTATTTCTTCAAAGATGATGCGAATCACAACGTTACTGTGAATGGTGAGCGCTACCGTGCGATGATAACAAACTTTTTTTTGCCCAAAATGGAAGAGCTTGACTTGCATGACATGTGGTTTCAACAAGACGGTGCCACATGCCACACAGCACGCGAAACAATGGACCAATTGAGAGGCGAGTTCGGTGAACAGTTTATTTCACGCTTGGGACCAGTCAATTGGCCGCCCAGATCGTGCGATTTAACGCCTCTAGACTATTTTTTGTGGGGCTATGTTAAGGCTAATGTCTATAGGGACAAGCCCGCTTCGATTGACGCACTGGAAGCCAACATTGCCAACATTATTCGTGAGATACCGGCCGAAATGTTGGAAAGAGTATGCCAAAATTGGACTAAGCGGATGGACCATTTGAGGCGCAGCCGCGGCCAACATTTGCATGAAATAATCTTCAAACATTAAATTATATCGACCCAACTATCGATCCAAATAAATATTTCATGCATTTTTCTGAATTTTATGTTTTTTTTTTTTTTTTAATTTCCAATAGTTCTTATAAAATCACCTTTTATATATATATTCGGACTTAAATTTACTACACACAGTGACCGCCAACCCTTACGGACAATTGTTGCCGAAAATAAAGACCTGTTTTGGGTGGCAGCAGGTCGATTACCAAAATGGGCTATATATTTAATCATGTACTACTATGATATAAAATATAAAAAGGAAAAGAAATGGCAAACGCAGACGCGTTATTAAGATTGCCATTAGAAAATAACACCGATGTTGAAGACGATAAATAATTTTAATACTGTAACTTTTCCCTTATACATTGATGATGTAAGTGCTGCAATGAAAAATGACTACAATGTAACATAACTTCAGTGTAACTGGTAAATGGTCATGTAAAATATTGGCAGAACTAATAAAATATTATCATAAGAGAAATTCCCCAGCTACTGAAAGCGTATATTTGTTTACGGAGAGAGAATAATAACTTCGAGTGGAATTGGCAATGACATTTTAAAATTAATATATGATCAGCATATAAGTAGAAGTAAAGCTTTGGTGAGAACAGTAGTTTAGTGGCCTGGGATAGACCATGATATTGAGAAATATAATGCTCAGTGTCAACAATTTCAGTCAACACAAAAGGCTAATCCTCTTAGATTGTCACGTTAGTCTGAGGTAACGAAACCCTTCAAACGAATTCATATTGATTTTTGTTCATTACATTGTCAGCAAATTTTAGTTATCTTTGACGTGTATTCCAAATATATGGAGGCTATTAGGGTAACAATAACAGCTACGATGGTATTTCAGATTTTGAGATAGATATTTTTAATTTTTGGATTGTTAACTCACATAGTGAGTGAAAACGGA
The DNA here is from genome assembly GCA_947397855.1 of Thelaira solivaga. Lineage (NCBI taxonomy): Eukaryota > Metazoa > Arthropoda > Insecta > Diptera > Tachinidae > Thelaira > Thelaira solivaga. The sequence continues at coordinate 7,002,606 of OX377615.1, forward strand.
CCTCAATTTAGCTCAAAATAATTTACAGAGTTGTGTAAATCGAATGACATAAACGTACCACCCACATTCTAATGGCGGTGCGCAAAGAGCCGTACAACCATTCAAGAGCCCATTGAAAAAATTTCCCTTGGATTAGCAGAACAAAAATATTCCTTGGCAGACACGAATCGATAGATTTCTATTGAAATATCCTGCTCACAACATTATTTAATACTAATAAACATTCAGAATCGATTGAAGCGGAGCATGAATAAATATATAAATGTAGACAGAAAGGAAATACCTAAATTTATGGTCGGACAGAAAATATGGTATAAAAAGGTTTTCTCAAATTTGGTTAAATGTGTGAAATTAGAGATAATACAAAAACTTTCTAGTTATAAGTAGATATTTAGTATTAATTGAAGGTGTACTAAGACAGGCACATAAAAATCAGATTAGAAAGAATGTCATTCAGAACGAAAATATTAAAATAGCATCAGGTGAGAGTTCCGTGGCTGCGGGAAATGAGCTACCAAATTGTACAAAAAACAGGAGTTGTGACACGTAGCGTAGGCAAGAAAATAGAAGTCATTGGCAGAATGTAGCTCTATATAAGTTGAGAGGAATGATACGTATATTTATTTAAGTTTTCTTTATTATTAAGTTCTCTCAGTTAGAATAATAATACGTTCAAACCAGTTAAATTAAAATTGTAATAAACAGTAATTAAACAAAACTTAAACTAGCTGGTTTAATATTTATAAAACACATAAGAAAAATAATGCCTATATTTAGGCAAAAATTAAGCAAAAAGAATTTCTGAGAATATTTATGGATGAACAGTTGCTTCTTCTAAAATCTTTTTCTTGAAATTCAAATAATAAACATTTATTAAAAATTGTAATAACTATGTGAATGTTTTAAATAAAACTTAAATTTTTTTTAACTTTATGTTGACTGTTATCGTTAAAAAATTAATTTGTTTTGGTTTCGATAGCTATTTTACTATTGAATGATATTTATTAAGATTCGATAGAATGCTATCATTTCAAATTAAGATACATTTTACTTGATATAGGGTGCCATGATATCAAAATAAAAATTTTCAATCAATTTTAGTCGATATCGAATGCGGTAATTAACTTTCTAGCGATGGAAATTTAGTCTTAGCTACTTACATAATAAGGCTGCTGGTCACTGCTCTCAAGTTACAAAATCTAACTGAGTCTAGTATTCATTAAGAATTCAAGGACTTCCTTGAGTAATTTGTTCAACATGTCCGGTGGGTAATGATGCAATAGTAGCGAAAACAGGCCCAAATTAAACCATTACAGAGACACAATATGTAATCTGCTGTCTCTTCATTTTCGTTACATAACCTGCGGACTTTATTTCGACTGATCTTAATACTAAAAGCAACTATCAGCTGCTAATTGAGTGTTAAAAAAAGCAATGTTGCTAACTTAAAGTTGTGAACCTCTAAAAAAACATCCTTTTTGTTTTCAATTTTCTTTAGTACATTTCATGTGCCCTAATTTTTTTTTTATTTAAAACAAAATTAAATTTAATCAAAGTAACTGAAGCTACGGCCACATTACACTAAAATTTGTTGAAATAAGCGCAACCAATAAATTTTATATAATAATAAGCACTTTTTGTTTTATGCTGTAAAAATTAAAAATCGAGCATTTTATTTGTACCTTCTGTGATCTTTAAATACTTTCCTTTTATTTTGTATTATGGAGACGTTTAAGTGCCAAGATTATGAGAATTTTTTATAATATCTCCTAAAAACATTTGACAATGAAATTGCAATTTTTTTCCTCGGCATTGTATACTTATTTTTAGCAGAGGGCAACAAAAGGTTCTAAAGGATTAACATTTTATGAGTGAGAGATTTAAGATTTAAATGCTTTTGTAAATTTTGTAAAAAAAATTTTTGGGAAAAAAATATCTTTTATTGCTTATCTTAGGTAGGATTGATTGACTGTACTTAAAAAAAATTTTATATGATGATGGAAATTAATTAGTAAATAATAATCAACTTTATAATTGTTTTATATTTTTCTTGATCGTAAACATTTTCGTTCGGTTATTGTATGACTTTTTTTTTACTTTGTGTACTAATTAGGTAACTAAAATCAAAAATAAGTTTGTATGTATGTATACTGAAAAAATAAACAAATTGTTTTCGTATTAATAATAATAATAATAACATGAATAAAAATTTCTAATAGTTTTTTTGCAGTGTTAATGGCTGTGTTTATATTTTGCATGTTTAATTGAAATTTACGTTTTCGTAATAAAATTATGCTGTTATCAGAGTGGATAAATTAGCTTAGAGTAAGTGTGTATGCCGAAATAATAATCATTATGTGAATATATGTATATGTATATCTAAAAAGTTTCTTCTTCTTTGCATTGCGGGTAAGGGGTATGTGATCTTCATAGATACAGAATAAGCATCCCGAAACAATGCGTATGGACGAATGAATTTATGTGATTAGCAGCAAATATTGTCTGCAACAAAAGATATCCAAAATTTAATTTAATTTCAGAATAAACAGCTGTTTGTCTAGTACAACTTAAAAATTATTATATATTAAAGCGCATGTATGAGTAACCCTAAATTTACCCTTCACTTATGCCGGAGAAAACTTTTATCCGTTAAAAATATTATTTACCTGCAGTTTGAGGTTTCTCTTAGTAAGAGAAACTTCAAAATAGCACATATTAAAATATTTTGTTTGGAACAAGTGGGTGAATTTAGCCCATATAAACAAATATATAGTTCTTTGCGCGGAAATCATTATTTTTTTAAATTATTTTTATATATATAAAAACAAAAAATAGAGCAATTAGAACTTGTAGACCTCACAAAACTTGATTAAAAAACTACAACTGTATCAGCAGAGAGATAAAATATTGCGTATGGTTTCACCATAATAAAAATAATACAAATTTTAATATTCTGAAGTGTACAAGACCGAAAAGCATTTAAAAAAATATCTAATACTAAATTCGAGGCTTGATAGTATTTGGTAATAATTTAAAAAAATAAAGAAATTTATGTCGCAGGACTAAATCAACCCAATCATAAATATTCCCTACGAAATTTTTTCCCAAGGAAAATTTTAGTTTTTGGGAAAAAATTCCCAAAATCAGAGAAGGGAGAAATGTATTTTTATGATTAGAAGAAAGGTAAAAGTGAAAAACCTAATTGGGCTGAATATTGTTGTGCAATAATTTGAAGTTGTCTTGCATTTCTTTTTGCTCGAATTGAATACTAAAAACGTAGGACTAAGCAATAGAAGAACGCCAAAAATAAAAAGTGGCGCAAATCATTTGTCTCGACATACAATTTGTTGCTGTGAAAATTTTGAATAAAAGTCCAATATATCATGGGCTATTAATTAAAAGATGCCCGACCGTTTTGCAATTTTCCTTTTTATTTCATTAATATTCTTGAACGACCGAGATGTTGACGTTTACAGAAAGCTGCCAGTTGCCACTCTTAGTGTTGGCAAAAGCTAATCAGCAAAAGGCCTAGGAAAACGTATCCTATTATTGTCAATAGACTGTATAGTGGAGTCGACATGAACAGAGGTGACTGCTGCTTTAAGAGAACTCAGGACTAATTCTGCAAAATTACTATATACACTACTTTCAAGACCATATAAAGATCTTAGTAGGCTTTAATAAGCGTTCAGCCAACCTATTTAAGTTGGTAAAATCAGCTACTGAGGTTGGACGGAGATCAAGTTTTGCCATGACCATTCTCTCCTAGCTAATTACATCAAAAGCATTAATCCTGAACTGCCTATACATATTTGAAAGGTGATTAAGCCCGGACTGAATTGTTCCCGAGCATGATTAAAAAATTTATGTGCCATCTGAGTGTCTTCCTAGTAATCTATGATCCAGTTAGTCAAGGATCACTTCAAAGTACCATTCGCTGCACTACTCCTCAGTCCAGCATACCGAAGCTCGGATCTTGTACAGATATAACAATTTTTAGTACAATGACCCAAAAGGCTGCAAGCTGCTACATGCGAGTTGTGAACCTAGAATTCGCAACAGCTTAATATCTTTAAGCTTTCTGGGAAAAGGTGACACCATTAACAGAAGAAGGGCCTCTACCAAACAGCTTGACGCTGTACATATTACAATTGGTGAACAGCACAGACTAAGGCAATGTACAACCATACTTGAAAAATACACATCATTACAAACTTGTGTAATATTTTATACATTGGTGCTGATGCATATAAAATCTACACAAATATAAATTTATTTTGTCTCTTTTTTAAAATATAATTTATTTGTAATGGTTTACAGTTTTAGAATCTACTTTTATGGTCGCAAAATTTCATAGAGAACTTGAAGCTGTCGAAAGACCATTTTTCTATTCCCTCCTGCATTCAACCGTTTACATGGCTTTTAATCAGCCCATAACCAAATTTAACTTTACTTTTTATTGTCTTTTTGTCCTTTAAAATAAAACGTTAATATATTTTATTAAAAAATATTATTTGAAATTTTTTTTATTTATTGATATAAAAAACAAAAAAATAATTAAAAATACGGACCTAAAGCTAAGTAAAATTGCCGTTTCTCAAAAAAAAAAGAAAAAGATCAAATAACCTTCAAATAAATAAACTAAACTTGGTATTGTAGCTATTTATCCACTCTGATGATAAATTATTATGTATATTTACGTGCAAAGGTTTTAAAAATTCCTGGTACTGGCATTAAGGGTTGGTTTTATGTAGTAAAAAAAATATACACAAGTTATAAAATTTTCATTAAACAATCCAGAATAATGGAGAATTGACCAATTTTCCATGTCATCATTATCAAACATATTCGTAAACGTACTAACAATTTTGATCCACTTCTGAACTACACTATTTATTTGTTAAACATTTTTTCAACTTATTGGCCGAATATATATGCATAGAATATGGAAGGTATATTGGACATACTAATTAGATTTACAACTTTGCTTTTGTCGTTAATGGTAATTATAAGTCGGTAAAATTTCTAGCAAGTTATTAAAGAAAGGAGAGAAAAATGTAAGAATTGTGCGGGGAAATAGTATAAATATAAAATTTTTCTTCTGATATTTATGTGAGCGTATAAATGTCCAAAAAATAAATCACTACATAGTATAAAGAAAAGTCGCTTCCCGCATCTGTCCCTATGTCTGTATGTATGCTTAGATCTTTAAAACTATCCAACGGATTTTGATGCAGTTTTTTTTTAAAGATAGAGGGATTCAATAGGAAGATTTTTATGTAAATATAATCTTGGAAGAATTAACGTCACAAATCCGCCCGTCAGGTAGCGCTATAGTCGGTATCTGGCTTATTTGCCTACTACCTGAAGATCGAATATATAAAAATTTTAAGGCAAGACAACGTTTGCCGGGTCAACTAGTTAATAATAATAATAATAAAAATAATAAATAATAATGCATCAGAAATAACTGCATAATTATTTGAAAATTTATATTTTACTAGATGATTTTCCCCGGTCTTTTATTATGTGTTTGGGTATCCTTAGAGACCGTATGTTCTAATTTTGAGAAAAAATCCGTTTACAAATAGAATTTTAATTGTAAAAAATCCATAGCAATATTATCAGAGACGCTAACCAAACCAAATTGACATACTTATAAAAATTATAAAAAAGAATGTTATATTTTTTCTTTACCTTTCTTCAAGTATAGAATTAGAATGAGGACCGGAAACAAGTCACCTAATCACTGTGGTCAGTTCTTAATTTTTTTTTATCTTTTTTTTAAACAACGCGAATCTACAAAGCTTCTTGGCTTGTCTGCCACCCAAGGTCTAGGCAGGAATCAATAGGTTAGTAGGTAGGTTAGTGTCCTATTTACTGTTCTACGGGGGTACGTGACTGCATTTCCATAAACATTCAAAGAAACAGGACAAAACCCAACTAAAAGATTACCTGGTAGTAATTGTTTCTTACCGGCATTTTGTGTCTTATGTTTATTCTTTAGAAAGCAAGGGCAGTGACAAGTTACAAATAAATAAGATAAAAAATAACCGGAAAGCCATTACCGGTTTTTTCGAAAAAAAACTACGTAATTTTCAAGAAAATGGAAAATCTATTTATTCAAAGTATTGGCCACTTGATTCTATACATAATGCCCATCTTTCTGGCAATTTATGGATGCCATCATAAAAAAACTGTTTGTCCTTTGAGCAAAACCATTCATCGAGCCATTTTCTAACTTCTTCGAAATTGGCGAAGTGCTGCTCTGCAAGCGCGTGTCCCATCGATGCGAAAAGTTGATAGTCGGACGGGGCAAGGTCTGGAGAGTACAGCGGGTGCGATAATATGTCCCATCAAAGTGCTTTCAACGCTTCCTTGACCGGTTTTGCTTTATGAGACGGCGCATTATAGTGTTGTAAAATCACTTTACCGTGTCTTCGAAACCATTCTGGACGTTTTTCGATCAATGCGTATTTCAAATTGATCATTTGTTGTCGGTAGCGATCACTATTAACTGTTTCACCAGGTTTCAACAGTTCGTAATACACCACGCCACTCTGCTCTCACTAAACACGACCGAAACGATTTGGCCTTGGAGTCGATGGGCCGGCTTCGACAGGTGATAACCATGTTTTTTTGCATTAAGGGTTTTCATCACCCGTCACTATTCGATGCAGAAATGACTTCGGATCATACCTTTGAAGCAGCATTTCACAGACGATTTTTCGATTTTCCATTTGCCATCATTCAATTGAAGTGGGTTGGGTCTTCATCCAATAACTCCTGAAGTTTCGCATCTTCAAACTTTTTTGGTCTACCAGAACGTTCTTTATCTTACACATCGAAATCACCACTTTTGAATTCTCGAAACCACACCTCTCAATGTTTTAAGGTTAGAGCATGCTCACCGTAAGTTTTTACCAGCAAACGATGGCTTTTAGCGGCTTTTTTCTTTTGATTAAATAAGAAAAGTAATGCGTGCCGCAAATGCACGTTCTCAGGCATGAAACTTGAAATTTTCAAAGGAGTATAAATCTATGACGGTGTTACTTTCGCAAGCTATAACATGTATAGCTTTGAAGCTTGATGTCAGTAAAATAAAATGCATATGTATCAACTCATAAAATTGCATACTTAAGCCTAGCGACATCTGTTAGAAAAACCGGTAATGACTTTCTGCTACACCTGGTATTTTTTTTGCTATAAGCGAAAGTAGTAGTATACTGAGAGGGTTATGATGGATACTGATAGAAATATGTTTATGGCTTCTATAGTTCCTTTAAGTCTTAGAAGTGAAACCTCAAAGTACTGGAAAAATTACCGCCCATCATCAGCCCATTTTTTCCGTCCAATATTATTTCAATATTCAAAGGAGTCTTCAGATAAAAACAAGTCTACAGTAACCAATATTAAAAATCAAACTTAATGAAAAATTTGTTACTGTCAGCTATGAATTTTATCTCACAATGACTGATAGTAAAGTTTTGAATAAAATTACGAAATGCGCTATTTTTAAAAGTTACAGAAAGACTTTCAAAATTTGAATGATTCAGCCAGTGATGAGAACAGCTACGAGTATGGAATTTATCCATTGAATGCTAGAATTAGGTGTATGGAGTTCATTTTGAAGGTGGCATATATAATACCACGTGGAAGAAAAACTTTTGAAGAGAATGCAATATCAAAGGAAAAGCAGAATAAAAGAAAACAAATCATACAAAAGAAATTTTTAAAAAAACTCGGAATCAAATTAGACTAACCAAAATATGGATATGGAAGTACAATGATGGTAATATGTCCAGGTAATTTTTTGATAATAATTCGACTGGTGTCGAAGTTAATAAAATTTTTAACTCTTAATCCTCAAAAAACAAAAACTTACCCCCACACAAAATTTTAGCTTATGGATAAAATTTAACTGAATGTCAGGGTTTAATAATTGGAGAGCTGTCAAAAGAACCCCACGAGTGGAGAAATAGAGATTATAAAAAACAATTAGGTACACAAACACTTCCAAGATTTCACGCATTAGATAGAATAAAGACCTCTTCAACATGTTGTTTTCTTCATCAGATCCACTTATTTCATCACGAAAACATGTCAGATCACAGAAAATTTTGGAAGAAAATAGCTTCAGTTTGCAAATGCTAAGTTTATTAGATATCGCTCCCAATGTGGATGAATATTTTGTAAAGAATTAACTATTTTACCGCCATCAAAAGCCCAAAAATACAGTTTTACATAAATAACTAAAAAAATATTTAAAGCTAAGTTTCTAGCGTTAAAAATAGTTGAAAAATATGAATCTTTGATACAAATAAGAAGTCGAATACGTGATACATTGTTTCAAAGTCAAAAATGTTTTCTTTCAACACCTTTTTAAATTTTTAAAATATCTTCAAAAGTTATGATATTTGCAACGGAAAAGTTCAAAACGACGTACTATGCGTCGGATAAATAACCCAAGAAAATCTTTAAATTCTTATTGCATACTAAACTCTACGTCTAATTTGGTCGTGGTGACCGGGTGACTTGTTTCCGCTCCTCATTTTATTTCTAATTGCCATAGACCCTTTTATTAAATATAACAAAAAATATTAAGATAATTCTCTGAAAATTTTTTGTTTTAGTTAAAATTCACATCATACGTTATCTTGTAGTTTTACTTGTAGAAAATTGTATACAATAGTGTAATACATTTTATTGTGCTCAAAAACAATTTTTTTTTCGTTTTACAATTTTACACTGAAATTTTTTGTGGTCTTATTAAGCTATACCGGAAACCAAGTGCTGTTTAAAGCACAGTACTCTGTTGAATAATAAAAAGAGACTGTTTTATTCAGTTAAAGGTTGCATATGTATTTACAAATGAACACAGTGTAAAATTTCAACCAACAACTTACTCGGAGAAGTACTTATTTAAAAAGTAAAGAAGAAAAAAAACAGTAGCTTTGAAACGACAGAAGCAAAGTTGTTTACCTAATAATTACTAAATTTAAATCGTTATCAAATAAAACAATTTTCATTAATTATCACTGATTATAAACAAAAATTTAAATGTAAACAATAAGTTCTTTACATACCTGCAAGGCTTACACCACTGGTTTTGTTGATCCAAACCGAACCTGGCTCGACACTTCTTCATATTATTACCTAAATCAGTTGGTTTAAATAGGAATAAAAAAAACACAAAAAGTACATAAAAATAATACAATTGGTTTTTTCTTATTAAAGAAAAGAAAAATAAAATAAGCAACTAAAAAACACACTTGAAGAAAAGGAGAGAGAAAAAGAAATATCGTAATAAAATAAAAACAAACAAAAAACCATATTTATTAGGTTAATTAAAATAAAATAAAGCAAAGCCTTAATAATACAAGAGGGATAAGGAAATGAGGCATTATACAAGTTCAGACATACAGAATAATTAATTAAGTGTTTCTAAATTTACATAAATAAAACTAAATGTTATTAAAGCATGCATGTTAATTATATTGGCTGGTGAGCAATAAAGGATAATTATTTATTTATTTATTTAATATAAATATAATTTTGAAAAGTTTTATAGAAATAATAACGAACTAAATCACCAGCTATATCATGTAGAAAAATAAATAAACAAATAAATAATTATAAATATGCAAGATGTACATACATATGATTATTGTTATTATTATATCATATGATTATTACAATGTTATTCTGGAATTTATAACAACTATCATTCATTTGCTGTTGTCATAATTTTTCTTGCCATTGTATTTGGATTTAGCTATTCTGGAATTTATGTGACAAGATAAAAGCTTTGATATTTTAATTAATTATAGCATAGTGCATACCGAAAAAAGTATATATTAATACCATATATTAATTAATATTAAAAAGCAACTGAAATTTAAATTTTTTTTTTAACAACACAAATCCGCGAAGCCAAGAAGGGTCACGGCAGGAATCGAATTTGCGACCCCAAATTGATAGGTTAGAACACTACCCACAAGTCTATGGGAGCACCCCATATAATTGTAATTATTTTTGATACACTTTTTATTAAAAAAAAAATTCATTTCACAAATTAATTTCAAATATGTATGTATATTGTAAATTATGAAACATAACAAGCCCTTATTCTTTCGTCTTTTTTATAGTACTGATTTTCTATTTCATTTATAAAGAAATTTCCAACTTTAATGCACTCTTTACTCAATACCATTTTCTGTTTGAACCAGGGAACGTAAATAACAGTTAACGAAAAAATATTAACTTAAAAACTCTCTATGTTAGAATGAATCTAGATTTATATTGATATATGACTACAATAGATTCCTATTGACGGGCTCTTTCAGAAGCTATGATGATATTAAAAAAGAGTTATTTTTTAAAGTAAAAATAAAAGCGCATATGAAACTCTTAAAAAGAGTTTAATTTCGCCATCATAAAATAAAACACTGTGAGTTAGACTTTTTTACATTTCTTTAAGCATTAAGTATGAGAATATTATAATAGAATTTATTATTCTATATAATAAAATATTAATTTTTATTTGTGCTTAATTCCACAAATTGTGTTGGTTTTTAAATTTATTAAATTTTTTAAATTTATTCTTGTAATCATGACACCTGCAGGGTGTCACTGCGTTGCCGACTATAAGGGTCGACATGCTATATGGCTTCATTAGAAGTAGCAATTGGTTTGAGTGAAGAACTTATCTTCTGTATCTGTCTTCTTATTTATTTCTTTTCCTGTCAATTTTATATTTATCTCTAGTATTATCCTTCTTCACTGCCTTTTACACAAGGACAACATCAGAGGACCCCAGTGAGCTCAGCCTCTGCTTTTCTTGTTTGGGCGCCCTGTGTAACATAACCTAACCTATGTACATGAATTTAAACTTTTCATAAAAATGTCTTAAGAATATATCATGAGAATAATAATGAATGCTTTTTTTGTTTACAATAAGGGCATAGTGCATATTTTGGGGCATATTTCGTATTTTTTAACGCATGTTTTATGCACAAATTTTTTTTCATTTTTTAAGTGCATGAAAATCCTGACTTTCCTTATTTCTCAGTGCAGTCACAATAGCATTTTATTTAGCTGGTAATGAAAATTAAATATATAAAATTATAATAGGAATCACATAGTAACAAATTAAAAGCACACATGTTTTCATTTTAATGGCAATTTATTTAATTGAAATGCACTATGATTATATAGCGAGTCAATTTACATAAGATGAATTTTATTTTCTGACGAGAAAAAATAAAACTACTCCAAAGAGTTTTATTTTCTTACTGAAAAATAAAACTGTTCAAAGAGTTTTATTTTATGACGGCAAAATAAAACTCTCTTTTTAAGAGTGTCATCTAAGCTTTTATTTCCTTATTGATTTTCTTTTTTTTTTTATTCTCAAAAAATTATAAAATAATTTTTTGATATCGACAACTGTTATTTACGGTCCCTGGTTTGAACTGGGTATTCTATTTTTATCTTCATGTTATGCAATATAATTTATGAATAAATGGTTTGACTGCTTTCACTAGTTTTTGAAAGGCATTTAAATTTTCTTTTCAATACGCCAAACGCTCTTTCTATAATGTTTTGCTTTTTTGTGTATACGATTTTATTGATTTTTCTTTGCATTTGTAAGTTTGATTGTAGGAACCCTAAGTGGATATCCACTAAAGGGCTGCACAAGCATACTTGAAACATCATTCAAGTATAATCCCTGATTTGAAATACTGTCAAGCATTGTTCTATCGCATATCAAAACAAATACTTCAGTGACAAATGTTTTACACTGCAGTTAAAATTAGAGCCCCTAGAACATAGAACAACCAGAACACAAATACACTAGCTAAAAACTGAACATAATAATAAAGCAGTAGAATAACCAACACGAAACCAGAACTTTATAGAACTATGCTGTATTCACACATGTGGATGTGTTTATATGTGTACTTTCACAGCCAAATGCTTTGTTTTTTTAATGGAAATTTTTAAGTGTATAACACTGACTACCTGGCATCGTGCTTGTGTGCATAAACGTTACGCATGTATAGCTTAAAAATTTCCATTAAAAAAACAAAGCATGGGGCTGTGAAAGTTCACATATAAGCACATCCATACGTGTGAATACAGCATGTATAATTCTTTTGTTCTAGTGTACATACTATGCACAGTTTAATTTGACGTCACAACTTTAAAACAAAATTTTGTCTTGAATTTCTACTGCCGTACAAAATACAAGTACTGTTAGAACTGTAAAAATAAAAAAAAAATTCAGAAAGTGTCAATGCTTGTTCTGTTCCGTCATTATTGCACAGCACTTTTTGGTCTACTGCAAAAAGGACACTAGAAACTGTGCTTTCAAATGGGCTTGTGCAGCCCATTGTCCACTATCCCTAATAAGGTAAGTATCATCCACAATACTTGTCATTATATATAAATTCGTGCAAGCAAGTACAGTAGTCCAAATAGAGGTCTTGACAAGGCAAACAGGAAACTTTGCATGCACTGAAGTAAAAAGTAACTGCTAATCACAAATCTAATAGTTGCATGTGCATTTGTGCACAAATACCATTAGCTTAACTCACAACTTCTACATTAATATCGTTGGGGTCTTTCTCACTCATATATAAGGTAAAGGGTGGTTAAATTTTAAGGGCCGATGTTGAATGTGAACCACACCTAAACTTCAAGTTTTTTCTGCATTTCATTTGACATTTCTCAATTTCAGACTAACTCAATTTGAACCATGGAAAAATACACAATCGAGCAAAGCGTTAAAGTTAATCAGGCTTGTTATGAAAATGGGCGTTCAAATCAAAATGCATATCGTGCACTTCGTGATTTTGTCGGTCAATTTAATCGTCCAAATGTGCGTACAATCGGAAAAATCGTGCAAATTTGAGCAAACCGGGTCTGTAGGAGATGTGAAAACACCAGTGCATGCTCGTACAGCTCGTACTGCAGAAAATATTGCTGTTGTTCGCGATAGTGTGGCTGAAGAGCCGTCCACCTCAATTCGTCGTGCTGCCCAACAATTGCACCTCTCACGCTCGTCGTTGATGAACATTATGCATAAAAACTTGCATTTACACGCTTACAAGGTGGAATTGACTCAAGAACTAAAGCCTCTTGACCATTCCAAACGGCGTCAATGATCAGAGTGGTGGCAAGAAATGGCAACAGTGGATGATAAATTTTCAAAGAAAATCATCTTCAGTGATGAGGCATATTTTCACCTCAGTGGATTCGTCAATAAGCAGAATTGCCGCATTTGGGCGAATGATAATCCAAGAGTGATTGTCGAAAAACCAATGCACCCACAAAGAGTGACTGTTTGGTGCGGTTTATGGGCTGGCGGCATCATCGGGCCGTATTTTTTTTTTGCAAAATGAGGCCGGTCAGGCAGTTACTGTGAATTTTGTTCGCTATCGTGAGATGATAACGAAGTTTTTATGCCCCGAATTGGAAGATATGGATGTGGACGATATGTCGTTTCAACAGGACGGTGCCAATTGCCACACAGCTAACGAAACAATGGTTCTCACGCGCTGGAGATGTCAATTGGCCGCCAAGATCAGGTGATTTGACACCTTTATTTAGGGTTATTTGAAAGAAAAGTGTACGTCAATAAGCCAGCAACAATTCAAGTGCTAAAGGATGAGATAATTCGGCACATTAACGGCATAGAACCTCAATTATGCCTCAGCGTCATCGAAAATTTGGACCATCGGATGGAGGTGTGCCGCCGAGGTCGCGGTGGCCATTTGACCGATATTTTGTTCCATACATAATTGAACCATACCATATTAAAAACGACAATAATTTCCTAAATAATTTGTGTTTTATTCAAAATCAACATCGGCCCTTAAAATTTAACCACCCTTTATTATATAGTGGTGGTGTAGTCATATTAACCATTGGCTTTGTTAGTTTCTATTATAAATTGTCTGGACTATTAAACAGAATACTTTTATCATACGAATTTCATCAGATTGTTCTCTTTCCGATAACGTTGTTGGTAAAAACATTTTCTTCCTTATTGTTAATACGTAAATTTTTTACATTTTAATTTAAAAAAAAAAAATTTATTGTCATTTGCTTTTGAAATTATGGCTTTTATTTTAAACCCAGAATAGCATTTTGTGTTTCTTGTCACAAATGTTTTTATTAAAATTTTAAATAAGGTTTGTTATTTGACCGAGAATAGCACTATTATTATTTTTATTAACAATATTTATAATTTGAAAGCTTGGACATTAAAAAAATTTATTTATTTGCATATGCAAATCTGTAATGCATATACATACGTACGTTCTACATATAATCACTACTGAGATTTGTCGATTAGAGAGAGATTATGCAATAACAACATATGGTGAATGAATATTTATATTTTGAAAAGCAATTCACTGTTGTTGAGAGCTTAATGTGCTTTTTGCATAACAAAACCGATCAGCTGGTCTAGAAAATTTTTATGAAATTTTTTGAGAAGGGACTTTTTGTATACAAGGGACTTTTGTTAAACAAATAGTATATTTTTTTAATATCTTAACAATAATATTTTGTTGTGCTAACATTGTCCCACTTAATATTTGCTGTCCTGACAGCAACAACTCTAAGTTTTTATCTTTGAATTGTCTTCGCTATTCACAGAGTGCACTAAGTTAAAAAAAATTTATAAAAAGATCCAATACGTTCTGTGAAACAACAAATACCACAGATTTGAAATCAGCGTCCCAAAATATATACTTTCACTTTCTCAGGACAAAATTTTTAAAATAAAATAAGAAGTAAATTGTCAGTTCACAGGGAATAGCTAAAACTATTTCAGAAATTACCAGCAACAAGTTACCTATAACAGAAGGAATCAGCATGAGCATCCATTTGTATTTAGCAGGTGGTAATGAAACTACGAGTAAATAAACACACTATTTGCATTGTAAGACAATAGTTTGACAATGTCTTCAGATAAAAAATTTCTACGCTTTACAATCATTGGATTACTTTTTTCACAGAACACTCCGGGTGCACTCCCGAGAATTCCTAAGAGCTAAGCTACCAACTGACACATTACATGCGCCTCTCATATTCGGTGCGCTCATGGAGTCAGCTAAACAACTAATACATGTCTGTAGGCAAATTACCTTTACATGTTAATGCTTTATTCAACCATCTTCAAACCTAGATAAACTATAATAGTTTACCAAATAAAGCAGCATCAAGCTGCCAAATAAAATCACAAATCTCTGAAAGGGCATGACAGTGACATAAGAGGTATTCGAAAGTCCCAGCCTTTTCCTCTCATACTAGCCTTTTTGCAAGTGCAGCGATTACAGCTTACTACTGCAAGTATTCAAGCTGACCATGAAATCTCAGCAATACAAAAAAACTTTATTTTGTAAGCCTATGCAATTAATACCACATTTCCTGTGATTAACGTAAAAATTTACTCAATGTCGCCATTTACTCATTATTGTGATTCAGAGCGATATATCGAGCCATGACCGCCAAACAAGCTAAATCAACGGTTATAAAATTTTACAGGAGAAGGTGTTTCTTAAATATCTTTGCGGTAAACAAACAAGTAATGTGAACTTAAGCTAAAATTGCTTTTGCTATAAAATTATATTTCCTATGTCTATGAAATTTTAATATAAACAATTGATGAAAACAATCACATTTTAGTGACTTATAAACAAAATGAAGATCGAATATGTTAGTTAAGCTTTCTTTTGGCGGTTATGGCTCGATATATTCCTCAATTAAGAACATGACAATGAAATCAAAATAATTTTATAAGAAAAACTTTTGGGCATCTAAAGTTGTAGTCCTCTAAAATGTCTTAGTAAGACACAGCTGTAATAACGTATAAAATTAATAAGTAGTGATATATATGTATGTATGTACGTACGTAAAATTTAAAGAAATAAAAAGCTAGGACATGCGCATGCTCAACTATTAAATCACAAATGAGAATTAGAAACTCTGCAATGAGCTGAGTTGGGACACAGTTTGATCTACATACATCATTTATCTACATGTGTTATGTCATAATCTTAATTTCAATCATTCTTGCACACTTTTTTATATATTTTTTTGTGTTCTGTCTCTGTGTGGAAAAGAACTCAGTAAACAGCTAAATTAATAAAATATGCCCAAGATTATTATCAAGATCACATTAATGTTTGGTTTTGTAATAAATTATTATTTGTTTTTTAAGCAATGCTAATTAATTTGATTAAAACTTCTAGAGCTAGTTCATGAAATTTTCTTCTTTGCCAAAAAATTAAAAAAAAATATAATATATTTTTTTTTATATAAAACTAAAATGGCCCAATTCAATAATTTGCGGTTTTTTTTCTAAAGTCGTTGGAAATATTTATAAAAATTCAAAAGAAAAAAATTATAATAATTATACCTATTTAAATTTAAAAACATACATACATCCATTCGTTTATTTAAGAATGGTTAATATGGTATGAATGTTAAGCTGTGTTCACATTATGTGTACAAGTCATATGGAATGCCAAAAGTTTTTAATTATGGATTTGCATATGTATTTACGTCAAAATTTGCGTTTTACATACGGTTTATAATTTTTGTATTTACACACATATATGTTATGTACATAGGACATAACCTCTAATTTACGAAAAAAAAAAACATTTATTAAAGCAACTGCTTTATAAAGTGTTTCCAGTAGTGTTAATCATACAGCATTTTGATATTTTGTTGCGTAATAAACGTTCTACACAATTATGTTAAATGTTTGCTGGTAATTTTTTTTTATATTTTTTTAACGATACATATAAAAAAAGTTTAAATATAATTAAAACGAGCAATAATATCAACAAAAATTATATACTAAAAGCTTAAAGAAGGAAACTATAGTTAAAATAATCTTTTTTATACGCTGTCCCTTTAAATTTTCTTTGAGCGGAAATTTGAAATGAAAAATTGATATCATTCAATACATACGCTTTTCCACATCAAATAGAACGAGCTCTAAATAAAAAAAATAACATTGCTATCACACATAAGAAAAACACATATGTTATATATATTTCAAGAGGATCACACTATATCTATACTTTTATGTATGTTAAATTTTGTCATTCCATATGACTTGTACACATAATGTGAACACAGCTTAAGTATGTATGTACTGTGTATAAGTAGAACATCCATCGTAGTGTGTGGGACACTCATGGTGAGAAAGAAGAGAGGTATTTTTAACAATATATTTTTTTTTGGTTAATTTTTTTAAGTTTTAAAGATCTTTTCGCTTGAGCTATTTTTTTTTAAGAATTTATGGAGGATATTGTCACTGGAGAGGTGATGGTGGTGAGGTATGTATATATTGAAGAAGTTATACCCCGTAACCGTAATTTAATTAAACAATATTCAGAACAAGAGAAAAAATTTATAGTGTTTTTTTTAACTAAGAAACTAAAAATTTATTGAAAAATAAACATTTTTTTTTTAAATTAGTGATGTGTACGAGCATGTATACATATTATTATGATTTATATATGTATGCAGTATACATATTAAAAATATAGTATATTGTAATTATTAACCCATTAATGCTGTTGGCAAATTTATGTAAAAACTGATTCCTATAGCTGAATCACAATTTAACCCTTTATCTGGCCATGCAATAGTGATGTCAGATACACTAAAAATGTCTAAATATTGATGTGTTCCACCTAAATATACATTATTGTAAAGATTTTAAACAACTAGTACAAGTTGTGCAAAACAAAAAAGAAAAAAAAAGTAATAAAATGCAACTCGAAATATTTTGCTTTTTAATAAAAATTTCAATATCTAAAAAGTGTTAAAATTTGGAGTGCGAAAATCTGAATGATATCCGAAAAATGTTGCGTTCGTTTATTTCATTTTTCATAAAATATTTAAAAATTTTGAAAAGTGATAGTTTTTTAGTAGCCAGTGAATTACTTTGGAGCATACTCGAAAAATAATGGTGATTTTTGAAACATTCTCGAAGAAAAAACTTATAATATCTATTATTATAATCTGGGGTATAATTGCCGCTAGTTGAAAAAGTAATGACAATTACTTAGTCATTTGAATATAGCATGACAATTCATTAGCTGCGTTACCAGCAGCTAAACAAAAATTAAATTAGATTGGCCTAAAAAGAGTCTAAAAAAGCTAGAAAAAATTTAAAAACTATAGTTTAAAATTCAGAATTTTCTTCAATCTTTTGTAAATACAAGTCTCATATAATAATTTTTGTAATTATGATTTTTAAAATAACAAAAACTAAAGAAAAGAAGGTCATGTCGTTTTCCACATGGGTTTAAATAGTTATAAGCGAATTCAATTATTTTTCAAGTTCAATGTTAAAAATTAATATATAAAATTTTTCTTTTAATTCAATGCGATTTATATGATTAGAATTCATTTGCTTTACTAAACGATAGTACTAGACAACTAAATAAATTAATCAAATCCATGAATTGTGATTTATTATTTGCCGACCAGCCTAAATTGGAGCGGCAAGTGTAGTGTTTTTTAGCGCCCAGCATTTATGTTAAAAGGTCGCACAGTGGCTCTTCTGCTGAAAACAGTTGCAAAAATCAAAAATTTGTCTATAAAATTTTGAGATATGCATTATGGCATTTTACAAAGAACAATTTACTGATTAAGAATTAAAAACCCGTTCTTAAATCATATGAAAATTATGAGCTTTAGAACTGCTTAAAATTGGTAATTTTTTAGACTGTAGAAAATATGCAATTTTCGACAAAAACTTTAGACTTAAAAAAATTTATTCGGTAAAGTTTTCAACTGATATTACTTTTATAATTTTACTAAAAAAGTGTGTTTGTTTTTTAACCTAGTTAAAAAAATTCTTTATTTTTTTTAATAGTTTTACATATGGAAGTTAATATCTAAATATGAAGAATGCATTTTTTATTTAATTAAGGGTTATTTATTATAAAATAAGATATTTATTTTTCCAGAGTTTTGTGTTATAGGGTGATTAGTTATTTAACCACCATGGGGCACTTGGTACCAAAAATTGATAAGAAAAGTTTATCATACCCAGAAAAATATAACAAATAAAATAATTTTTGATGATAATCATAAAACTAGGTTTTATCCTTGCGGATACAAAGAGGAACTTTGCAAATGTTGCATTGCCATATAGTACGCGATAGGTTTTTTCATGCTGCATTTAGAACATCTTCCTAAAGGCTGATAATAATTCAACCAGAATTCTCAAACGCAAAAATTTTGCAAAATTTCAATAAATATCACTATAACATATTTTAAGACATAAAAAAATATGTGGTTAAAAAACTAACTACCTAGCCTGAAAGAGTTAAGTTAGTGGCCGTGGTTTTCTGCCATCCTATATTTGGGTCGTTTTTGGATACTAAATAAAGTAGAACTAAAAAAGTTACACGAAGGTACGGGAAATATTATATACATACTTTGGTTGTTTCATACACTAACTAATTTAAGTAAATTTGGCTGTCCGATCCTGCCCGTTTACCTGCAAGAAGAAAAGAACTGTCACAACCTCGTCATTAAAACCAATATACGTAGTATTGTGGGTATACGTTATTTTCTTTTTTAAAGTACTATAACTTTTATATTATTGAAGATTTCGCATTTAAGATTTAAGATTTAAAAAGCAATTAATTAAAAAACTTATGACACTACACGCAAAGAAAAAAAGATGGTTGAATATGGTCACCGCAAACATAGTTTGTTCTTCACAAAAATATTATTATTAATTTGAAGCATCTAAACATTATTCTGATCACGAGAAACGTGTTTCTAGTTATTTTTAACCATATTACGTTTAGCGTCTTAGATTAACCATATAATTATCATATTATGTTTAATAAAATTTTACTTGAAACCATAAATATATTCATAGCAAACATAATAATAATAAAAATATGGTTGAAGGTAAATTATTTTTTATTTTGTCTCTTCCCCAACCATATAAATAAAGTGAGTATAAAACAAAAACTTAATCGTTCAAACTCAACTGAGCTCTGTGGCTGAAGTGGTTAAGTGGCGAGTTAATGCTTCTTAACTTAGTGTTCGTAAGTTCGAGTCCTGGTAGAGTCAACTAAAATTTGAAAAAATAAATGCAAACCCGCTGTATTATGTAATAAATAAACAACGGGTGTTTTTTATAGACGTATAAAACTTTAAGTTGGCATTACTGTTCAAGATGGCGACCGATTTAACAGCTGTCAAGTGATTTCTTCTGAGTTTGGTTTGGCAATTCATCATAAATAGACTCACGCCTTAACAACGCTTGCGTAGATTCGTCGAATAGGCCCAAAACGAGATTGCCGTTGTTCCCGATTTTCATAAGCGAATTTTGTTTAGCGATGAAGCGCACTTCTGGTTGAATGGCTACGTCAACAAACAAAACTGCCGCATTTGGAGTGATGCTTATCCTCAAGTGTATGTCGAAACACCGTTACATCCAGAAAAACTGACTGTTTGGTGCGCTTTATGGGCTGGTGGAATCATTTGTCCGTACTTCTTCAAAAACGATGATGGCCAGAACGTTACAGTCAATGGTGATCAGTATAGAGCCATGATTACTAACTTTTTCATTCCTGAATTGAACAACCATGATGTCCAGGAGCTGTGGTTCCAACAAGACGGCGCAACATGTCACACAGCTCGTGCCACAATCGATTTATTGAAAGACACGTTTGGTGACCGTCTAATTTCACATTTTGGACCTGTGAATTGGCCTCCAAGATCTTGTGATTTAACACCGCTAGACTACTTTCTGTGGGGCTATGTAAAGTCATTGGTCTATGCGGATAAGCCACAAACACTTGACCATTTGGAAGACAACATTCGCTGTGTTATTGCCGATATACGGCCACAAATGTTAGAAAAAGTCATCGAAAATTGGACGTCCAGATTGGACTACATCCGAGCCAGCCGTGGCGGTCATATGCCAGAAATCATATTTAAAATGTAATGCCACAAGATTATCTTTCGGATAAATAAAATTCATGGCAATCGAATAATCCATTGTTGTTTTATTGCAATTTAAAGTTCTATACGTCTATAAAAAACACCCTTTACAAATTAATAGAAAAGAATCAATCATAAATCTAACCATACTATGTTTCCACCGGAATATGGTTGTCTTAACCATATTTTTTCTATGCGTGTATAAAATCAGTGCTCATACATCAATCACGCCTACAAAGGGCATACGTAAATACTTTCTTTCCAATATCAATACTACTCCAAATTCTTTCTGATTGCATTGCATTTCCTAAAATCAATAAAAGAAAAAGGACAGAACTCAACAACAAGATTACCAATTAGAAACTGTTTCTTATCGACATTTTGTGTATTATGTTTATTCTTTATGTATTATGTTTATTCTTGTGATGTCCTTAAAAAATTTTTAATTGTTTGAGTTATTCAGAAGATAGGATGGCGTGGGTACATTTAAATTGTTAAACAAAGTGTAAGCATTTTCACAGCGGAAGAAAAAAACGACGATCTGGAAACCAATCTTTATTCATTATATATGTTTTTGAAGAAAAAATGATAGGCCTAATCGGACAAACGAATATTTCATAAGAAAACATTCTTTGCGTTGTAACAATTGATCGTCCGGAAACAAAATAAAATTCAACAATTTTTACACGTTCTTCCACTGAGTATGATGACATTATAAAATTTTATAAAATTCTGTATTATCTGCAAAAACAAAATATAAAAAAAATACAAAAATTATAAGATTTTCAAATCAGTCAGTCCAAGTTGGCCCACCCTGTACATAAATCAAAATCAAGAAAACTTTGAGAATACAATTAAATAATATAATATTTTAAGTACGGACCCATATCAAAGTACTTTAAACGCAAGTGCACCTATATTTACCAATTCGATTTCACAATCTAGTAATATTCTTTCATCTTAATTTTTTCAAGCAGCTCCTAATAGATCTTCAGTTCCAATTACCAGTTATGATGATTCCTTTGCTCGTCGTACGTCTCAAGGACATAATCCTTCAGCCTTTCAATATAACAATTCTCATCCCTCATTTTTCATACCTCCCAATACTATTCCAGCATCAACCTTTCAAAATTCGAATATAAATAATTTAAAAACTGATGTTACTTTGTCTACATCTCAGATAGCATCTCGCCAAGCTATTAGCAAAGATCTGCCAATTTTCAGTGGAAATCCTGAAGAGTGGCTAATTTTCATAACAAACTATGAACAATCAACAGAGAGATGTGGTTTTACGCCACAAGAAAATTTGATACGTTTACAAAAATGCTTAAAAGGGCAGGCACTGGAAGCTGTTAAAGGCAAGCTCATGACGCCGGCTATGGTAAGTTTTGCCAGAGATACTCTTCGTATGTTGTACCGCAGACCAGAAGTAATTCATCATACGTTGCAAAAAAGGCTGAAAGAACAGCTGCCTGTTCGAAAAAAAATTTAGATGGTCTGATACACCTGGCTTTATCTGTGCAAAATTATAGAACAACAATACAAGCTATGGGCCTCGCAGATTACATGAATAACCCTTTGTTGTTGGATGACTTAGTTCAAAAATTACCATATGATCTAAGATTAGATTGGGGACGTCACCGGTGTAAGATATCAAAAGTTGATATCACTGTATTTGACAGTTGGCTATACGCGCATCTAATGTGACCACATGTATGTCGGCAAGCCAATTTGAGTCAAATAAATCGGTAAAAGAGCATATTAACTTACATGAAATTGTCGACAATAATACGAAATATGATAACATTACAACGATTTCTAGCCTTAAATGTAGCAAACGGCATTAATTAGCTGACTGCCCCGAATTTTTAATGCTCACAATTAACGAAAGGTGGAACTTTGTTCGTGAGTATTATTCTCTGCGCCGATGGCATTCGAAAAAACGATGTGAAGTGGACAATTGTAACAACCCTCTCTTGCATTGCAAATCTAACAGTCAAAATCTAGTTAACAAAAACAAATCTGAGCCACAACACGAAAAGGTAAACTCATCAATTTAATTTCACCGAAAATTGAACAAAGCGTTATTTCGGTATGTACTCGTAACTCTCTTCGGAAAAACATTCATTGAATACTTTTGCCCTAATAGATGAAAGTTCATCGTGTACTTTAATTGAAGATGAATTAACTTTAGAGTTAGGTTTGGATGGCCTTAAAGAGAAACTGTGTATGTTTACAGTGGACTGGTGACATAACCCAAACGGATCAAAATTCAAAAATAGTATCTCTGCAAATATCATCGCCTGAGCACCCTGCTAATAAAATGGCACTCCGTAGCGTTCATACTATTGCGAGACTGGACCTACCTATTCAATCACTTACTCAGAAAGACATTAACATGCACGAAAACTTACGACATCTGTCTGTTTTGCCATTCACATCAGTAAAAGCAAGAATTCTTATTGGGATAGACAATGCCAAACTATGTGTTAACTTAGAGACTAAGCAAAGTGCTAACGAAGGCCTAATTGCGGTAAAATGTCCTTTAGGTTGGGGCGTGTATGGCCGCCAGTCCGCAGGTGATGCCACCGTTAATATAATATTACATGTTTGCTCCTGCGGGATGTACGAACTATTTTTTCTTTAGATTCTATAGGAATAAAACAAAATATCAACCCACTTCGTTCTAAAGAAGATGAATACGCGTCAGTTATTATGGAGTCTACGGCAAAATTTATTCCCACAGAAAATGTGTGGGAAACAGGGTTACTATGGAAATACAAAGACATTTGCCTACCTGACTCGTTTTTTATGGCAAGTCGTAGACTATTTTGTTTAGAGGCTAAAATGAAGAAAGATTCTCTACTCAAGGAATTTTTAGTTGATAAAATGCGAGATTATGAGCAAAAAGGTTACATTAGAAAGCTACAGGCAAACGAAATCTCGAGCGGCGGAAAATCGTGGTACATTCCAATATTTACTGTTAAGAATAAAAATAAAAACAAAACTCGAATTGTTTGGGATACAGCAGCTGCAGTTAATAATGTTTTTTTAAACTCCGTTTTGTTAAAAGGCCCAGATTTATTGAAATCTTTGTTGGGAGTTCTTATCCGCTTTCGAGAAAGACCCGTTGCACTTACGGGTGATATTCGTGAAATGTTTCATCAAATACGATCAATGTGCTCAACAATTTTTATGGCGTATGTGATGACTGTTATGACCTTTGGTGTTTCTTGCTCACCTTCTTTAGCTAACTCTGTAAAAAATAGAATGCTGACCGATTTAGCGAAACCTTTCCCGAAGTAGTTAGTGCGATTTTAAGCAATACCTTTGTTGATGACTGGCTACAAAGCATGGACTCAGAGGCTGAAATTAGCTTAATGGCAAAAAGAGTTCACAAAATTCACAAAGAAATGTGTAATTGGTTATCCAATTCAAAATATGTTCTAGATTCATTATAGTGTTCAGCTGTTGACGACAAAAAAAATTTTAAAGGACCAGAGGATAATTGCGAAAAGGTGTTGGGAATATGGTAGATGCCGTCTACGGATGAATTAATATTTTCTAGAGCATTTTGCGCTGATGTATTTGATGAAAGCGTTTTACCAACTGAACGAAATGTGTTAAGAATATTTATGTCCATTTTTGATCCTCTAGGCTTAATAGGACATTTCATAATTTGTGCGAAAATCATTTTGGAAGAAATTTGGCGATCTAAAGTAAATTGGGATGAACTGCGCTCGAAGTGGTGCATGTGGCTTCGAACATAACAAATGTCCGTATTTCAAGGTGTCATCTGTAGACGCCAGTATTGACGCGTATGCAGCTGTAGCATACGTACGCGTTGAACATAGTGGAAATGTCAATTGTAGCCTTATGGCCTCAAAAATTAGGGTTGCCCCGCTGAAGCCAATTTCTATACCTAAACTTGAGCTCATGGCAGAAATCAACATGAATTAATAAAATTTTCTAGATTTTAGCTATTTGAATTACCAGCTTAAAATACGCTTTTAAATTTTACCCACAACTTAACAAACCCTGTGCTTGTCAACAATATTGCTCGCACCTTTACCAAGTATGGTAATATAGCAGAGGAGAGCTTTGAAATATAGCAGTAAGCTTTGATGCCCATCTACAAGAAAAATTGATATTATAAAAAAGTTTATAATTGTAGCTTCAGTATAGATAGTATCTAATATTAAATACACAATTGTAGTTATGTTTCTTCCCGTATGCTAATTTCATTGCGAAGTTGTTTCAATACGTGAGCTAAACACATAAAGCATCTCCAGTAGATAACACATATGCTACCGACGAGAAAAAAGGGATTTTTTTCGAATGCGTCGCTTCAAAAATCTAGTGTCTGCGAGTAATATCAATGGTTCGAACAAATTTTTAGATTTTTAGTGTCTAAAAAATTTTATTGCTAAAAATTAGTAAATTGTGGGAGAAACTGTTGCAAACTAAATTTAGTGTTACACGTTATAGAATTCCATTTGTATAACAGCTAAAAATTGCTAAATTGATTTTTTAGCTTTATACCATATTCACACCTAGGTTTTTGAATGTGTTTAACGACTAATTCGTGTTCTTGAGCTAAAACCAATTTTATCAGGTTTTACCATACATTGAAATGTTTTAATAAACATCTCAAACGACGAGTCTTTGATAAAAACACTTCCAAGAACACTTCAAGGACAGGGTTGCATTTGCATTTGGAGTATATTCAGTGGGTTTTCAGCAGTTTTATTTTTTGTTAATAGATGGCGACACGTCAAAAATATTTTGGTGACCAAAAAAAAATGGTAATTTAATATTTAGAAACTTATTACTTGAAATTTTAATATTAATATTTGGGGCTTGATAAGTTTTTAGCTAATTATTGTATTAAAATTAAATAAAATCAAAAAATTAAATAAGATCAGCTGACCTAAAACATCTCAAAATTGGTGTGAATGGCTGCGTTTTTGTTTTAAAATATTTCGCTAAAACACGCTCAAAAACCTAGGTGTGAACATGGTATTAGCTACTTACAGAATAAGGCTGCAGCTCTATATTACTAATATAAATATTAACCAGCCAACAATGGTTAGTTAGATAACCGCAAACTTTTCATATTTAAAAGACTTCATTAGACATAAATATCTTGTGTAAAGTGCATTTTAGGGAATAGCAAATTATAGTTGACTTGATCTTGGAAAAATTTAACAATTGGATAAAACTTATGGATGGCTAATCTGCTCAAAATTGGCAATTTTTCAAAATGCAGAAAAAAACTTTCATTGTCGAATTGAAGTGTCAGCAACATTTACGTTTGTATATACCCAACGCCACATAGAATAAGGATTCATAATTTTAAATATTAGAAAAAGTATAAAGTTAATGTAACAGCTTTGTTGCTACATAATTCAAGGGCAACAAAATAAAACCTATTAATAATTGGCTTTTGAGTTTGTCAATCATTTTTCTAAATATAAAATAATTCAAAGTTTAATAAAACTTCGCAATTAGCCATTTTACTTATTAATCTATTTAAGATGCATGATAGAAAATGATAAAAACTAAGAGTTGAGAGAATGAAAATTTACTTTTTGTAACCAGGCGCTTTTTTATTTAATTTTTTTTAGTAAATTCAGTATTATTTGGTTTTCTAAAAGAAGATATTAGAACGGCACCAATTCCACACACAAGTAATTTTTTGTATCGGTTTAGAAATAAAAAGTTTGTTTCTGGAATATTACTTTATATACACATACATATACATATATATTTATATAAATACTTAAAAAGCTCTTTTTTGCGTTTGCTGAACATTAATGGGTTAATTTAAGTAAAGTAAATTAAGTGTATTTTTATGTTGGTACTTATTATAACGAGAATATACATATTTTTTTGGTTTTTTGTTTTATTTAAATTTATTTTTAATAAAATTTATGCCTGAAAAAAGTAATCTAACCTCCGTCTGCATTGTTGTCTTGTTTTCGCTTGCGTTTCTTCCCTCGTGAGGCATTTGTCCGTGAGCTCCAATCGGGATACATTTGCATATGCAATTGACGTTCTCGACGGGCCAATTCATAGTATTTAGCTTGTTCTTCCCGACCCAAAGCATGCCACTAAGTAATGTATTTCATTTCGTATTTTTTAATAGATTTTCAATATTTTTTGTTAAAGATTTTAATATAAAAAAGTATGTAGAAAAATAAAAAAAAATATCAAAAATGTATTTAACAATTAATTTGTTTTTGCTTTTCCATTTTCCATTTTTAATTTAATTGTTTTTTTTTTTTTTTACTTTTTGTTTGAACGAGTTAACTAAATAAAACGTGATGAAAAGAAACAGAGGAATTCCCATTTTACTGATTGAAAAAAATATGTATAAAGAATCTGGCTTAAAAATTCAATTATTTCGATCGTTTCTACGGCTTCGGAAGCATGCAGTCGTTTGCCGAATTTGATTCATGTTCATTTTCATTTTCACTCAATATGTAAGGTGCACGTCAAAAATAATAAGGTCATACACGTATTTTTATTCTTTTATCCTTTAAAAAGGGTAGAATTGTCGACCTAAATAAATTTAAAATAATATAAAAAAATTTATATATTGATAAAAGAAAAAATCCACTGAAAATAGTGCATGCATACCTAGCATGTACGAGTATGTGTTAATTGTAGCAACACTCTATTTTTAATTAAGAGAATACGAGTATCAGATAAATCAATCTAATGAAATTAATTGAAACTAGTTTCGATTCGTTTGAGATGGTGTTATTCCAGCTAATCGGAACAACTTGTAGGACTCTTAAAAAGTGTCTTGCTTATTATCCTATAATTAATTAGGGTCTGCTATCTGTTAATAATGCGGGCTTTACTCTGTAACAGAATAATGTTAAGATTTTAATTGGATTTGCCAAGACCAAAATCAAATGGTATTTGATACGATTATCGAAAAACCATACGGTGGTTTTACACCCATACTACAAGCAAGGTGAAATAATCAAGCATCTCTGTGTTTAAAATATTCGTGAGAAAAACAGAGACAGAGACTTGAAACGCACACATGCTTTCTTGATATCACTTTGCATGAATTCGTCTTGAATACAAGTGTTAAGATTTACATTGGACTTTGTCAGTTGTTTTTGTTATTTCTTTGTTCACGTTTAGAAAATGTTCTAAAAATAGTGAAGTCATAAGATTGTCAAATTTCTATCTTTATTTTTTGATGTATTATTTTCGCACTATTATATTTTCTTATTTGATTTCAATTTTTGGCAGGTCATTTTACTCAGTAGTACAGTGTAAAACCCACTTAAATAATACAGAGCAGATATGGAGTATGTACATTTGTACTAAACTGACACTGAGTGTTACTTAATTGAAAGGAAATTTTTGCAGAAATTTAAATTTTAAAATCATATGTAACAGTGTGGAAATAATGTATCATTTTGCTTTTGAAAAAATACGAATGGGTTAAACGTTCTTATGCGATTGCGCAAATAATGTTTGTAATAAAGGTATAGCTGAATACAAACTATGCAACTTCGTTCCAAATTGACACGCAAATGGTAACTAACAGGACTACAAATAAAATTGTGACTCCTCATTTAATGTTTATTTTTTCTACAAACTGTTGAGATTAGAGTTTTTGTTTTTTAATATTTAAAAATGTTGTAGATCCACTTTTATCCTTTTCAATTTTTACTTAAATGTATACGAATATGTTAGAATCAAAATGAGATTTGGTTTTTAAAAATTTATATTCAATTGCTTATAAATAACACAGGCCTACATGGTCTTGGTGCTGCCAAAACCAAAACTGATTTCTATTATATTCGATACTCTTATTCAAACTGTATATCTAATTTTTTAATCCTACCTACTTTCTCAATTAAATGAATAATTAAAACTTTTATATTAGCAAACTCTTAAATTTTGTCTTTAACTTTGATACCTGATACTCGTATGTTGTTCACAATTTAAAGGTAGCAACTAAGACCCTGTCCCATATAATTTTTTTACATTTTAAAATACAAAAAAAAAACCTGTCGTTGAGAAAATTGTATCGCGAAGGGTCTTAGGTGCTACCACTATTTTGTTCATAGATTTGGAACTAGTAAATGGATTTTGATTAACTATATCTCATTTTGTTTATAACATATGCAAGCTATCTATGTTAAAAAATATAGATTTTCTTTATATTAAATTTTTAATAATTTTTTTAAAAAGAAATTTTTGGAAATTTTTTTGAAACTTTTTTTTGACAAAACATAGTGCATATGGCGCAACATACTTGTTTTAATGTACAACGCTATACCTCGAGAACTACACGTAGGATTAAAAAAGTCATTTAAAGCAATTGAAGCTTACTAGCAGAGATATTCAATGTGAATATGAAACCTCCGATACCACAAAAAAATTTCATTTGGTAGGCCTGTGTAATTATTGTGGCGATACGTCATTATTAAAAAAATAAAAACAAACACACTACAATACGTACGCAAAAGTAATTAACTCGCATTTTCTAAAATTAACAAATATATTCATCAAAATGGTACAAGTTGCCTGATGAGCAGCACAAGCACCAGCGAAACGTTTCAGAAACATATTATAAGATGACAAGGATGCATACGGACGTATTTTAGAGATACCTGTCATAGTTTATTTTAGTTTGGCGACCTATTATAAGTCCAACACAATTCACTACCCTTCGATTTAGGGAAATTTAAATATCTGGTACAAAATAATTAGTATGTGCTGCAAACAATAAATTGGTTTTTAACACGTATCTATGTATGTAGTGAAAATTTGAGCCAAATCAAACAATTTTAAGTGGTGACGCACATAGTTCAAAAGTTGTAATATTCCTTTTTTTATTTAAAATTTGTTGCTCAATGCTTCACATTGTGTAAAATGTAAAATATAGTAATAACATTTAAAAATATAAGGGCTTTTTTATGCCCACAGGCTAAAAGTAGAAAAATTTTAAGTTATTACTCACGAGAAACATTAAAGTAGGGGAAAGCCCAAATGCGTACATACGACGAACTCGTATTATTTATTAAACTGAATTTCTTACTTTAAACTACGCAAAAACAAAAAGTTAATCGTTCGTACTCACCAGAGCTGGGTGGTTGAGTGGCGATTTAAGGCTTCTTAACTAAATTAAAAGCTTTGTTTCTAGGTGGCCCATCGGGAACAAAAATCATGCCCTATAAATAAGCTGTAAGTGATCGTTGTAGACCTTATAAAGTTCCTTCCAAACATAACCATTATCTGGTGTTAATAAATAGCCGGAAATAAGAGTTTAAGTGGACCGACAATTATTGTTTTTTTTGGTTACTTTCAATATTTCTGTTAATATGAAAAAATCGTTACCACAAATAACAAAATATAAAATAAAAAAAAATTATAGGGCTTTTAAAATTGTATGAGGACATAACAAAGCATAACCAATCACAGAATTATTAAAATTTTAGAAGCAGTTTTATAGACACTAAGGGCCATTATTACAACTTGATAACAATATTTCAGATATTTATAGCAAACTTTAGTCATACTGAACTAAAAACTGAGATTTAACTTTTTTTTCCATTATTTATTACAACTTCTAATAAGATTATTTTATTTTTATTTGATTTGTGGTACCCACTACTATAAAATCCGTTTACAACAACCAAAAAGGCTGGAGATACCATGAGTAGCAACCAAAAAGAGGCTACATATAGCAAACTTTTCGCCCACATAAAGCACAGACAACAATAAAATACTAGGGATAATTACGTCAATATTTGTGCAAATTCGCTTTTGCAAATATGCTGAGGATATTGAATTAGGTCGTGCGCGTGCTTTTTAAGTTTCCCAAATTTTTGCTTGCAAGCACCATAATCAATGCTACCAGATCAGAAAATAACTTTATTTGCAAATTGTTCATATGTTTGTTATTTCGTTGAATTTTATATTCGTTGAAAAAGTTTTATTCATAAATTCCACTAACCTAATGAAAAATTTTAATTAGGGGCTTGTTCAGCGATTTCGAAAGAACATCTTCGTTCGCATGCTAAGCGAAAGAAAGTTGATTTGGGTTCAGCTAACTTACTTCTACGCGAATGGTCATGCGAACGACAACAAGAAAGAAAACATAAGTACTTTCATACAAAATATGATTCAGCGATATCGAAAGCAATGGCATCATTACGAACGCAAATGCCAAAATCAGTCACTTGCTATTTTATTGTCGCATACATACCAAAATGGTTAAAAATGGTTTTAACAAAAAAAAAAAAAAAAAAAAAAAAAATAAGTTTTTCAACGTAATAAAATTATAAAATATGTTTGTATAAATAAACAATTATGTAGAAAAAATGTTTATTCACACATATACTTCAGTGTATACATCAATCCAAAAATGTATTTGCATATGTATGATTTCGCACATAACAATCTATTCACAACCACTTTTTATGTTTGTTCGCAGTGGTTTAAAGTACTAGTGTGGCTTCTGTATTTTCATTATTCAATGGGTTTTGACTATAGAATTTAACATGGGGATGTCCTATGGTGGGGTCAATTGACCCCTCTCTGCATAACCCTTATCTAGTGATATGGATATCCACACAGATCTATACATTGCACTACTCCCAAAGACTACCTATTATACTAGTCCTTAGAAGCTAGTACAAGGTATCCTCTTCCCATAGCACTAGTACGCTCACCAGTATTTAATGTACAGAGAAATCGTTAGTACTAGAGTGCTACAATAATGTTTATCTATGTAAATAAAATGCATTTTCGGTTTTTGTTTGTTTTTAAACTCAACTGGTTTATTATAAAAATTAATTCATTAAAAAATCAAAAATTACATTTTAATAAAATATATATACGTTTTTTTTTTAAGTTGTATAGCTTTTCTTAACTGAATCTGAATCTGAAACATATACATATATTTGAATGCATATATATATATGTGTGAAGCGCAGTTGCATTTCTTACCTAAAAGAGTTGTATAAAAATTAGTAAAAAGCTTCAACGATTTTTTTCCATGAAATCCTTCGATATTGTACCCGTAAGTTATTTCAGGCGACATAATGTTCTTCAAATTTTTTTGGATGCCATTGGGAAGTATAAGGGATTTCATAGCTTGAATCTAATAAAATTCGAAAACGATGAAATGAAAGTGCTATTAAATGATATTTAATTATTTTTTGATACTTACAAATTCCTTTCTATTTTCAGGTACAATGTTTTGATTCATTTCACACAATTGCTGTTCATTTATTATAGAAAATTTTTTAGTCAAAGAGTCTACATCAGATTGTTTACTATACAGTGCATTCAAAAGCGCACGTTGCTTTGCAATATTTTCTGCTAGAAATTTTAACTGATCTGAAAAATCGAAAAAAATACGACTTTAAAATAAAATTAGATTATATTTTTCTTGTGTTCTTACCTTGGATTAATTGATCCCTTTTTTTTAAGGTCATCTAAAAATATTACCATATACGTATATTTGTATTACAAACTTTAACAAAAATGTTATAAACCATGACTTGAGCTTTTTGTCAAGACTAAGGTTGTTAATTATTTTTGTACTGTTAGACTTTTGCTGTTTTTCAATTTTATTTTCTTCATGAACTGTAGTACTTTCGAAAAAATTTATTACTGTATCATTGCTTTCGCTATTTACTTTTTGTAATTTGTTAAAATCTTTCATAAATTCGTCAACATCTTTTTCTTCATTACTTTTATATGGTACACTTTCACTTTTTATTTGGTTGAATTTTTCCCGTTCTGCTTTAAATATTCTTCTTATATTTCTTTTATTCATTCCTAACTACTTAAAAAATATAATTCACGTCTTTATTCAACAAAATTTTAAGCACAACTGAATTAGCGCATAGTATAAATTGAGTAAAAAGGCTAACTCTTTTACTAGTCATTGGTGGCAATTGCTTCTACTTATGCCACTGCGAATTGTTTGTTTATAATATACATGCACAAAGCAAATTAGTAGTACCTATTTCTGATAATTTTATTCAATATCATAACAAAGACTTAAATTTATCAACTTGGCATCACCTGACACGCGTAAGTCAAGCCAAAGAAAGCTGTCTTTATCCCTGAACCCAAATTTATTCGAATTCGAGAGCTTTGCTTTCGTTCGCTTAGGTTTTCTTGTTTTTTGAAGACTACCGTTATTTTTTTTTTTTTATTTGTGTTTTTTTTTTATTCCTTTCTTTTGAAATATCACTTGTTTAATATGTTTTTGCATCATAATTAGTTGCAAGCTCGTTAATTTTGTGAGCAGGCTTAAAGTTTTTATTCTAAAAATGACAAAAGGAAAGGAATTAAATATTTCAGAAAAAAAATTATATTGCATCTCCATAATCAAGGCAAATCAATGAAATATATATGAGATATGTAGGGTCCGCCAAATAACTTTTTTTTTTTGAAAATGCTATAAAAACATCGAGTATAGTTTCGGCTGTTTGGCACGTAGCGCCGTCCTGTTGAAACCAAATGTTGCCAATATCCTTCTCTTCGTTCAACATGGCCCGATAACGCCATTGACTGTAACGGCCACTCATTGCTCATTTTCGAAGAAAAATGGCCCAGTTATGCCTCTGGACCAAAATCCGCACCAAACAGTGCGTCGGCTTTTCATTGCATGCGTGCGGGTTTTCTGTGCCCCAAATGCGGCAATTTTCTTGTTTACATACCCGCCAAGATCAAAATGAGCTTCATCTGAAAAGATGATTTTTTTTGGCAAAATCGGCATCTTCTGTAAGTCGATCGCAGGTCCACTTAACGAAGCGAAAACACAACCATATTCTTTCAGCGGAAGGATAAAAATAATTATCTGTCAAATCAGACATGAGCTAAGTGTTACCATTCACGAAATAAGCACTAGTTGAAAAAAAAAAACGTTCGATGGCGGACCCTATATTTAATCGATGTCGGCAAACAATTGAAAACGTGATAAAACGAGCCAAAGAACGCGGTAGTATCGAAAATATTCCACGAAAGGGTTGCGCAAAGTTGTTGATTTTAAGAAATGAAAGACAAATTTCTAAAGAAAACCGTGAAAATCCCCATTTATCAGCACCGAAAATTAATCAAAAGCTTAGGGCGACGCTACGAACAAGTGTAAGTGACGAAAGGATTCGTAGAGTTCTAAGAGATTATGATATTAACGGTCGCGTAGCAAGAAAAAAGCCTTTTATTTCTGAAATCAATAGACAAAAACGCCTTTCATTTGCTGAGCTCCATAAAACTAAAACTTTTGAGTTTTGGAAGACTATAATATTCAGTGATGAAAGCAAATTTAATATTTTTTGGTCGGACGGACGGCGTATGGTGTGGCGCAGGCCAAATGAATCTCTAAATATAAAACGAACTGTAAAATATGGTGGTGGTTCTCTAATGGTGTGGGGCTGTATGTCTGCGTTAGGAGTCGGAAAGTTGGTGTTTATAGACAGCACTATGGATAAGCTTCTATATTTATCCATTTTAAAAGAAAATTTTCATGCTAACGCTGAAAAAATTAGGTTATCTAGGAATGGGTACTACTTTCAACATGATAATAACACTAAACATAGACGTTAAACTATGGCTTTTATATAACACCAAACATCTGCCAACACCACCACAAAGTCCCGATATAAGTCCCATCGAAAACCTTTGGGCTTATTGAGATGAAAAAGTTCGGGAACATAGCATTTCATCCAAAAAAAACGTTGAAAAAAATATTGGAAGAAGAATGGTACAAGATATCTGCTTAAAAATGTAGGAATTTAGTGGCATCAATGCCCAGCCGCCTGGAATCAGTTATAGCTAACAATGGATACCATAGAAAATATTAAAAATTAAATTTTTTTTCTTAGACCAACCAAAGAGTGAATAAAAATTTAAAAGCAAAATACTTTTGTGACCTAAAAAATTAGCAACTATTTTATATTATTTTAAAGATCTCATGAACTTCAAATGATTTTTAAACTTAAGTTTTCCTTAATTAATATTTAATAAAACATACATTAATTTTTTTTAAAAACATATTTTTATGCAGCATTTTTTTTTTATATTTTACTTTTTTTTACAAAAGCAAAATATTTCTGTGTAACTGTACGTATGTCAGGTGCTGCCAAGTCGAATAGATGTGCACATATACATATACAAATACATTTTTGGATTAATATTTGCAATGAAGTAAAGGGTGTTTTTTATAGACGTATAGAACTTTAAATTGCAATAAAACAACGATGGATTATTCGATTTACATGAATTTTATTTACCCGAAAGATAATCTTGTGGCATTACATTTTAAATATGATTTCTGGCATATGACCACCACGGCTGGCTCGGATGTAGTCCAATCTGTACGTCCAATTTTCGATGACTTTTTCCATTATTTGTGTCTGACATGTTGCGCCGTCTTGTTGGAACCACAGCTCCTGGACATCATGGTTGTTCAATTCAGGAATGAAAAAGTTAGTAATCATGGCTCTATACTGATCACCATTGACTGTAACGTTCTGGCCATCATCGTTTTTGAAGAAGTACGGACCAATGGTTCCACCAGCCCATAAAGTGCACCAAACAGTCAGTTTTTCTGGATGTAACGGTGTTTCAACATACACTTGAGGATTAGCTTCACTCCAAATGCGGCAGTTTTGTTTGTTGATGTAGCCATTCAACCAGAAGTGCGCTTCATTGCTAAACAAAATTCGCTATGAAAATCGGGAACAACGGCAATCTCGTTTTGGGCCCATTCGACGAATCTACGACTTACTTGATGATCGTTTGGCTTCAATTCTTGCACGAGTTGGATTTTGTAAGCACGCAAACCAAAATCCTTCCGCAAAATCTTCCATAAAGTGGATGGACACAGATCCAATTCCTGTGCTCGATGGCGGATAGACTCATTCGGGTCTTCCGCAATGCTACGCTCTACAGCAGCAATAGCCGTATGCACCGTACGGCGTCTCTGGGGATTCGAGTTATCAATAAGAGTAAACGTGGTGCGAAAACGTTCCATGGTTAATCGAATTAACTGCACTGATGGACGATTTTGTCGACGATAAAATGGACGTAGTGCGCGATACGTATTCCGCACAGAACCATTATTTTCGAAATAAAATTGCACTATTTGCAAGCGTTGTTAAGGCGTGAGTCTATTCATGATGAATTGCCAAACCAAACTGAGAAGAAATCACTTGACAGCTGTTAAATCGGTCGCCATCTTGAACAGTAATGCTAACTTAAAGTTCTATATGTCTATAAAAAACACCCTTTATATGCATGAATAAACATTTTTTCAATATAATTAATTATTTATACATACATATTTTTAAATTTTATTGCTTTGAAAAATTAATTTTTTTTGTTAAAACCATTTTTAACCATTTTGGTATGTATGCGACAACAAAATAGCAAGTGACTGATTTTCGTATTTGCGTTCGCTGAATCGGATTCTGTATGAAAGTACTTACGTTTTCTTTCTTGTTGTCATTCGCATGAAGTAAGTTAGCTGAACATAAATCAACTTTCTTTCTTTGGAAATAGCCCTTAATTACAGTAAATATTTCTCATTTTTAAGTAAAAAAAAATTGGGCAGATTTAATTTTATCATCGTGACGGACACCTTGCATGTGTGTGAATTTAAATTTTTAACAATTTGATGCAATAGAAAATTTGTTTTATAAAAACAAAAATTTAATAAAATCATCAAATGTAGGAGTATATATCTCTTTATGTGTGTTTTTTATAATATGAATTTAGTTTGGTTTAGATTTCTTTTAATATTAATTAATAATTAAATTAAATAGATTTTTGTTTGTTTTTCTGTATCATATATTTTTGTCATTTAATGACCAAATATTTATTTTAAATACTCGTAGTTTTGCAGCAGCAGTGACATCCTACTTCAGTGCACTGATTTTGTTTAGATCTTGTATAGTGCATATGTGTGGCACCACAATAATAAAATATTTGTGTTCTTCAATTCTCGTAAGTCACTAAATTTTTAGTAATAGATTTATGTAGATTTATTTAGATCCCACTGATAATTTGTAAATATCAGTTGATGCATCGGGGGGAGCAGTAGTATATTTTGTAAATTGTAAAACAAACAAATCACCTAACTGTCGTTCAGTATAAACTGTTGGTTAATATTATGAAATCAAGAGGTATCGTTGTGAGTGGGCTTTTTTTTAATTTTATTTTTTTATTTGGGCATATAAAACATAAATTCAAGGGAATGTATTTTACTTCGTCTAAAATGTTAGAGACCAGGGGTCTAATCAGCGCATTCGATAGCGAGTGGAGCACCGCATACGATAGATATCTATCGAATCGTAATTTTTTTTAAATTGTAATAGATTCATACAGAACTGTTTGTAAAATGCAAGTAAATAAAAAAAACTGTAGCATGAATCAAGATAACAATTGTGCTAAAAGAATTTATCAGAATATGGCAGAACAATTGCTTTTTCTGACATCTTTTTC
The DNA here is from genome assembly GCA_947397855.1 of Thelaira solivaga. NCBI lineage: Eukaryota > Metazoa > Arthropoda > Insecta > Diptera > Tachinidae > Thelaira > Thelaira solivaga. The sequence continues at coordinate 7,040,106 of OX377615.1, forward strand.
CTCAAATTCAAAAAATAAAAATTTATTAAAAATTGCAATAACTAATAATTATTAGATCTTATAAATTTAAGATTAATAAATTTTATTTATTAATTATTATTATTAATATTAAATTTATAAGATCGAATAATTTAATAAAATTATTGTTTTAACCTAAAACTAAATAAAGTTTTATTTTTTTTAACTTTTTGTTGAGCGTGCTCGTTAACGATAGCTAGTTTGCTATCGAATATCATTTACATACTAAGGTTTTACTCGATTGAAGACTCGCTATCGAGTGCTTTCATCTCAAAGTATGATACATTTTACTTGATATCGATCAATTTCACTTACTATTGAATGTGGTGATTAGACCCCAGTATGTTTAAAAAAAGCTTTAGTTGCCTGTTCAACTAAATGTGAAAGAAACTTTTGTATCCTGAAGTACAATCAATGCATTTGTGTGTGTTTTTTTTTAATGGAAGTCACATGTAGACATTGTGTGCGAATTTGACGAAAATCAAAACTAATTTGATTTTTGTGATAAGCCTACACCTGCATTGATTGATATTTTTGTTTTTATTATATATAGAATTAAACTTCTATATTTTCTTGAACAATTTACGTATTTTTTGTATTTTTACGCTAATTAGTTTTTATTTTGTATATACAATATTATACCGTACGTATTTACTGAAATTATGTACTCGTATGTATGAAATATATTTTTATTTTTTATTCAATTTTTAACAATTAATATTATTTTTTTTTACATGCAGAAATATTGATTTTAGCCCGAGACACTGGTTTAGTGGAGCGATCTCTTTCGGAGAAATCTCTTTCTCTTCATCAGCACCATCTGTATCACCAACTTTGGGATGCTATGTATTGTTAACTTTGAGTATTTAATTCAAGTATCAACAGAAATAGAATACGAGAATTTTTGTACCCTCATCACAATACACAGCTTTTTAATTAAATTCAATATGTCTTACATAGCATCCCAAAGTTGGTGACACAGATGGTGTTGATGAAGAGAAAGAGATTTCTCCGAAAGTGATCGCTGCATCAAACCAGTGTCTGGGGTTGAATGTAAAAAATTAAGTCTCAATTCTCTCATTTGTTTCGAATAAAATTTTTCTTCAAAGCAAAAATAATAAAAAAATATATGGAAAGAAATTTTTCTCCGGAACGAGTGGGTGAATTGAGCCTAAGTCATGCTTTCAGCAAAAATCCCAGCAAAAAATTACGTTTGCCTAGAACAATTATACAACGATAGAGAATCACTTTTTTGCCAATTTATTTCATCCCACTTACTAGATTTGAACCAGGAAATCTGCAGTTGAGAAGCCTTAACTCGCAACAAAACCACTTCAGTCACAGCAGTGTTAAGTGTGAATGGTTGAGTTTTTGTTTTATTTTTACTTTCTATAAATTCGAGCCAGCATTTGGAAAATCGTTTGTTCAAAAAAGTGCTTGGTCGCAAACAGATCTTGCATGCGTTTGAAATATAAAATTTTTTTGCTTATAATCATATTAAAAGGATGAAAAAAGGAATCATATGTAAATGATTCATCAAAAAGAGTCGCGGTTACGATACCATTTCTTCCCGACAAAAGTATCTTTTATGATCAGAAAATGTGAGCGTTCTGATATTCGAATTTTATTAAAAATCTCAAAAAAACTTGACTGCGAAATACAACGTCTGAACATAGAAAAGCAGGCACACTGTCGATGTATGGACAAATGTGTGTTGAGGTCTGGCTTACGTTAGTGCTTCTCAGCAGCAATAAATTCTAATTTGAAACTGTGTCAATGTTATGTAACTTTTGTGAGAACTTCTTGCATCGAAAAGTTGTGAAACAAAATATTCCATCGTTTCTCCAAAACACCACATGACTACGTCGTTACGTTAGAACTGTCACAATTAAATAACTAGCAGCCGGCGAGGCCGATAACCACAAAATTTTCGACGATGGCTCAACGTCAACTAAAACTGCAAAATGTTCAGCGGCGGCGGCCGAACAACATTCGTCGGCCAACAGTCGGTTATAAAGGGTGCTTAAATTTTAAGGGCCGATGTTGATTTTGAATAAAACACAAATTATTTAGGAAATTATTGTCATTTCTTTTTATTATGATAATATGGTATGGTTCATTTATGAATGGAACAAAATATCGGCCAAATGGTCGCCGCGACTTCGACGGCACACCTCCATCTGATGGTCCAAATTTTCGTTGACGCTGAGGCATAATTAAGGTTCTATGCCATTAATGTGCCGCATTATCTCATCCTTTAGCTCTTGAATTGTTGCTGGCTTATCGACGTACACCTTTTCTTTCAGATAACCCCAAAGAAAGAAGTCCAACGGTATCAAATCACATGACTGTGAGATAACACGGCCGTTGAATTTGTCGCGCAAAATAACCATTGTTTCGTTAGCTGTGTAGCAAGTGGCACCGCCCTGTTGAAACCACATATCATCCACATCCATATCTTCCAATTCGGGCCATAAAAAGTTCGTTATCATCTCACGATAGGGAACACCATTCACAGTAACTGCCTGACCGGCTTCATTTTGGAAAAAATATAGTCCTGAATAACTTTAACGCTTTGCTCGATTGTGTATTTTTCCATGGTTCAAATTGAGTTAGTCTGAAATTGAGAAATGTCGAATGAAATGCAGAAAAAAACTTGACGTTTAGATGTGGTTCACATTCAACATCGGCCCTTAAAATTTAACCACCCTTTACCACATATTGTCATATATAACTTAGTTTTTTTCATGTCTTTTATGTTCAATTTTTGGGCACATTTTTCATATATAAAATAAATAAAATTGTATTTTATTAAATAAAAATATATGTACGTTGGCACATATGTAAAATAAAAAAACTAAACTCGCATGTTTTTCTTAAATTGCAAAAACAAAATAATTAATTAAAATAATAAAACATTTAACAACAAAATATGTACCTTTTCACTATTAGTATTGTTAGTTTTTATATTGTATTAAATATATTTAAAGTTTATTTCACCCACTTTCTATTTGTGAGTTTTTCTGACAGTTTCAACCGACAACTTTTCGAATAAAATTCTTATGGACACAATTTTTCTTTCAATTTGCTAGTAATTCGCTTAAGTGACAGCTGTATCTCACAAAAAAAGTTACGAACATAGAATAGCGAGAAAAAGCAGTAATTTGTTTCAATTTCATGATTTTGTTTCATTTTACATGTTTCAAGTGAAAAGTTTCTCGCAGTGAGAGTTACAGAACATGGGCACTGGTTTATTCTTGTGATAGAATTTTGTTCATTTAAAAACTATCGTAGTTTAAAGATGCTCTCGTTTAAAATAAAAACAGCATTTAAAAAGGTTTTTTCAAAACTATGACATACTTAACGATTCTGCGCAAGCACAGAGTGGCATTAAATTCTATTTTTTATTTGTGAGAATACTTATTGAAATATATCATTGTCTTACGTTGCTGTCAATCGTCGACATTGCTTCTAAATTTTTTGCTGAGATATTACGAGTACTTTTATAAATTTTTTCAAATAAAAATTTACATTTTTGTCATTACTTCCCGTCTATTTGAAGTTACCCTCATATTTTTATGTAAAGAGACATGCTAACTAAGCAGAATTAACAAACACCATTTGAGGCATTGAAGTTTTTGAATTTTAATTGCTTAAAAATTAATTATTATTTCAGAGTTACATGTCAAGGTGTAAATTAAAGCTTTTCTTAACATTTACTGTTTCGATACGAAAGTACAATGTATTTATTAGACATACAAATACGCATGATTTTGGTGGCATTGTTCATAGACAAAGATAACAGTTCGAAGGCCACTCCACAGGTTCTAACGATAATGCCGTTTTGCGTTGGCAGCTCGCTGGCATATCATGGCTCTCTATGAAGAAAACTATCGTTCACTTCTACTTTAGACAACAACCAGCTGATTTGCGGCTCCCTAAAAAAATTTTACAAAAAATTCTTATGAAAAGAAAATCAATCAATAACGTAAGCATTTCTATATGAATTGCGACTCACTAAAAAATATTCTTCTCTTTGTACGAATACAAATGCCAAAATTACTCATTTGGTTGCTTGTTGTCGTCGCTTAGATATTTGTTCTTATAAAATTAACACAAAACGCACAGAAACCACTAAAATTATATATAAAATTTTTTTTCTATCTTCTAATATTGATTTTTTAACATCATGTTTTGTTTTTTAAAGTACAATTTTAGTTTACAGCGGGTTTTCTTTGAAACTGGCGCTTAGTTTATGAAACTGTTGTTGTGACAACATGGTATATTGAGAAGGCTTACGGCAAATAACGTAAAGCCAAGCGAACGATAAGTCAAAAGTTAGTGAGTCCCGCTTTCATTCGAAAATGAGTAACTGGTTTTCTTTCGCTTTGCATTGAAATAGGGAGCCTGGCAGAAAGTTTATTCATAACACATTTTTTCTGAGCGATGTATTTCTTTAGATTTTTATTTATTTTAATGTATTTTTGAAAAGTTTCTTCTAATTTTATTTATTAATTTTTGGCAATATTTTTTATAAATTTTAATATTTTTTTAAACTTTTTTTGACAGCTTGGTTGTTGCTGGAAGGTCGCTATCAACTTTTTGTCAAGGCAAACATAAAACCTACGATTCCCGGAATGGTAAGTACACTGTCGACTAATCTGCGTTAAATGAATTTATCAGGATATTTAACTTTTTAGTAGGGAGTCCGAAGAGTGTAATTTTGACTTAAAATTGTACATTTGCTACACTTTAAGGCTATAAAATATTGTTCACTGAAAAGTGACTTAAACTCTACTTTTAATAAAAATAATGTATAAAAAGCTTTTAAAAATTGTAATTTTGAATTCAGTATAACTATGTACATTGGCATTCCATTATTAAAAAAAAGTAAAGATTAAAGAAGTTGGCTGATCTCACACCATTTTCTGTTCCATCGTTAATTATTTATTTCCAGTGTTCAGTGCGTTTGCTGATTTTAATAGACGGTTTTGTATGGAAACGGTTTTGATTTAAACTTGTTTTCTTGCTTTTTTAATTTTTTAAGTTTTAAGTTAGGTTGTTGTTAATTTTAAGCTTAGTATAAAGTTTGTTTTTTTTTTTTTCAAAAAGAAAATTATTATTATATTTTGAAATCAAAATTAAATTAAAATAAAAACGAAATTATAAAAATTGGGCCAATTCTAAAACACTTAATTTTGTAACCAAAATATATGAACTAACTTTGTGAACCAATTGCTAAAAAAATCATTACTTTAAATAAATTAAATTTGTTTTATATTAAAGCAAATACAACAATTTTCTGGTTCGGCTTTGTAAGCCTTTTTGTTTATGTGTGTAAACTTGTATGTGTGCGTGTGTGTGTGTCGCGTGTTTTAAAATTGTTGTTGTTTTAAGTATTTTTAATGCAGTTTTCAAAATAAACTCTTGTATCAGTGATGAAAATGGTTTTTTTTAAAGCATTTCAAATATAAATCAGTCTAAACTAATAAAATTTAATTTGTTGTGTTTGCTATATAGAAAAATATAATTGTCTGTATGTATGTAAAAATAAATAGATTTTTTTCTTAGCACACAAATAATAATTATAAAATCAACTGTAATGAAATTGTTACTGATCAGTTACATACGATCTCTTTTTATACAATACAAAAAAAAAAACAATGTAGACAAAACGTACAACGTAGGGAGACCTGGGAATAGGGAGAGGTTCAATGTGATTAGTGGAAATAATCTGAAATCGCTAGCGATATTCTCTCTGGCACACTCTACAAAATATTCTATTAAATATGCATAATATACACATAAAAACTACATACACACATACATATGATTTAGCTCCTTAACATAATAAGAAAAACATATATACAAATAGCATTGATATGAGGAAATTTGCTGATTTATTTAATCCAAATATTTTTCATGCCCTTTCCAGTTCCTCCATTAAGAACCAATATTACAAGCTATCGTTAGTTAAAGTTAAGATTTTACAAGTCAAATATTAAGGTTTTGCTTGCACATTAAATTAAATATAACGATAAGTGAAATATCGGATAGTATGATCGTAACTATATACCCAAATTTGGATCCTGTGTTTTAGCCAAAAATTAGTTATTTACTACACATAATCCTAACTTTAACTATGGAAAGTTGTAATAACTTACCTAAAAGGAATTAATAAAGCAAAAAGTTTGTTATTTCAGTCGTGTCAATTTAACGCTCATATTATATTCAATAAAAAAGCCCTTATCATAGTTTAGTACAAAATTTTTGTTTGGTTGGTATGCGCATAAATTAAATGAGTCGTTGATGGAACTTAAAGCAATTGTAATATTTGTAGAATAAAAAATCGACACGAGATCATTATTGGGTGCGTTCATCAGACGTAGCTCAACAGCTCAACTGCTACACAACTGTTGGCAACTGTATAGTACAACAGTTACGTCTTAAAAGGGCTTGATGAGTATGCTACTAAATGAACAGCTGATACATGAAAACAATTAAAAAAATATTTTATGATGGAAAAAATGACAGCAAATACGCAACTGTTAAGTTGGTTGAAATTGCTCAACCATGCGTTTCTAAGACAAACACTCAACATTTGCACAACAGTTAGTTACATCTTATGAATGCACCCATTCTTCACAAAAAAATTATAGTTAATTTGTACTCGAAAATAAATATGTAAAACAAAAAGATTCAAATGGTTGTAATTTCCTATCCTGTGTAATGTCCTCAAATATAACTTCATTGGATTATGATTTGTGGGGTTAATTTAAAACTAAAGGGTACACGAACACAATCTTGGACTATTGATTTATTTCAAAAAAATTTCAATTCAACTACACGCAAAGAAAAAATATGGTTGAGGCAACCATATTCTGGTGGAAACATAGTATGGTTAGATTTATGATTGCTTCTAACCATATTTATTTTTAAATCAAAGCTTTAAAAATAGCTTTAAATTCCAGATGTTGCGGTTCAACCCCCGGTCAGGGCAAGAAATTTTTTTTTAATTTTTTAATTTTTTGTATAAATAAAGTTTTTTTTATTCCATTGATTTTTCTTTTCTATTATTTTGTATTTATTTATTACATAATACAGAGGGTTTGAATTTATATTTTTAAATTTTAGTTGATTCTACCACGACTCGAACTTGCGAACACTTAGTTAAGAAGCATTAACTCCCCACTCAACCACAAAGCTCAGTTGAGTTTGAAAGATTAAGTTTTTATTTTATACTCATTTTATTTATATGGTTGCGGAAGAGACAAAATAGAAAGCAATTTACATTCAACCATATTTTTATCATTATTATGTTTGCTATGAGCATATTTATGGTTTCAAGTAAAATTTTATTAAACATAATATGATAATTATATGGTTGATATAAGACACTAAACATAATATGGTTAAAAATAACTAGAAACACGTTTCTCGTGATCATAATAATGTTTAGATGCTTCAAATTAATATTAATATTTTTGTGAAGAACACACTATGTTTGCGGTGACCATATTCAACCATCTTTTTTCTTTGCGTGTAAATGTCATTATTACAAATAAGCACTAACTAACAGCAGGAAGCTATTGTTAGGACAGATTGTTTTTGATTACAAATATACTTCAACCAGGAGTATATGGTAAGAAAAAGAAAGTTTTTCTTACCACTAAATTTTAATATGAATTATAAGCGATTCATTGTTATGTTGCCCAAAAGATTGTTGTGCACGCTGTACATAGCTTATTTTGGTTAATACCAATAGCGTCCATAGCCTTTTTTGGTTTCTATAAACGGTTGTTATAGCAAAACAAATAAAATAAAATTTATCTTGTTGGAAAATTTTAATAATTTAAAAAGGTTAAATGTCAGTATATGGTTCAGCTTAACTAAAGTTTGCTATAACTATCTGAAACATTATTGCTAAGTTGTAGTAATAGCCCTAAGTAGAGTGGTAAAACGTAATATGGGCATAAAACATAAAATACACAATTTTAAGGGCCATTATTACAATATTCTGTTAATTGTTTTTGTCAAGTGCATTCTTTATAACAATAAAAATTGATCTGTCCTATAGCATCCTGCTGTTAATTGTATCTTAGTTGTAATAATGGCCCTGTATGTAGTGCGATTCAGTAACTCTTATTTTTAGCTCCATATTTTTTTATTTGCACTAACGAATATGTGATTCAGTTATTCTTGGTTTTCTTTAGGAGTTAAAAATTCACCACTAATGTGAATACCGTGGGCAACAACCAAAAAGGCTACAAATAAAATGTACTACAAACATAAATGGCTTATTTATTATTATTATTTTTTTTCATTTAAGAGTGATCCCCTTTTATTTTGCGCTTAAATAAAAATTACACAAAATTGTGGCTTTTATTTAACCATACAGTTGCAAGCTAATAATTTTACTGAATCACAAGTTGTTTAAGTTTTGGGTTAACTATTTTTCACCAAAAATTTTTCTTCACAATTGAATTGTGAATCGCACTACGTAGAGGTTTTAAAAATAGAACTCATAGTGTTTTCAGACTGAATGGATTTAATATAAATGCGGTTTTACCGTTAAATCCAACTCATAAAAACTGTATTTACCATACAAAATGAATTTAATAACTTCATTTTCTGAAGAAAATATTTTCAGCGGCAGCAGCAAGAAAAGAATTTCGCAGAAAACGAAGTTTTTGGACGAAATAAAAATAAATATGTGTCTCGCAAGAGTATTTAAAATAGTCCACAGAATTCCTGGCTGCTTTATAGTTCGTGGAAAAAGTTTTGTACTAAGTAACGTATCAAATACACTTATTCCTATGGCAGATTTAATATAAAAGTATTTTTTTGTACAAATTTATTTGACACACTGTGTGTTAAATCCTGAATTTAATAAATTTGCAGTGTAAACGCAAAATCATCTGTTGATGCAATTAATTTTAAATTCAGTTTTAAACTTTCAGTCTGAAAACATTATCACACGAAATTTTAATTTCATTCTTATCACGTTTTAAATTTTTCTTTTTTCAATTACAAAATTTAAAGCTTTCGTTTATTCCTTCTTGTTATAAAATAAACGTTTTTTTTATAAAAACCAAATACAAACGACCCACTAGAAAGTAGAAAATTGGCCAGAAAAACGTAATTTACATTTTATTCAGACTATTTTTTTTTTTTTCATAATAATAGGTCATTAGGGCTTTTTACTTTCTGTTCTCTTTTAAATCAGCCGGTTCGTTCGTAATGCGTAGGTTCCTTTCCTTGTTTCCTTGTTTGCTGTAGAAAAATGTCGTTTAGAGAAGATGTTGAACTTTTTTATGAAAAAAAATCCTCTTTTGTTTTGAATCACATTTTTAAAACCAAAAGTGCATAAGATAACATTAAGCTGTCTATCTACTCATACGTATCTCTGTATCTTTCTCCCTCAATTATTAAAAGCGTTAGGATTCTATTTCTACACTAGAAACAGCTAAAACAGTGCTGAGCAATTACAGAACAAAATGTGCTTTTAATTTTTTTCTTACTTTTGAGTTAATTGGGTTGCGGTCTATAGGAGTTGTCAGTGAAAAATGTTTAAACAAGTTCCCGCTTCCGTTTGTAAGTTCATGTACCATCGACATCAAAAGTCGATTCAGAGATGTCTCTCAGTTCGTCCGTCTGCAATACTTTTATTGCTTGCACAACGTATATAGAAGTTTAGCATACCAATAAGTGTCTGTTGTTGGTGTTATCACATGGCAATTGAAATTCAGCGCAATCAGTTTCTTCGCAGCAAAATGTAATTTTTTATCTTTATTTTATCAAAACGTGCTATTTTAAGCTGAAAGTCTGCTCTCGTCACACTGTCGGCTATAGGGGTGGGCATGCTCTGTGGCTTTTTTAAAAACAGTAATTGGTTTAGGTAACGGGATCATCTTCTGCTCCTTTTCTTACTATCTCCCTACTTCCCTTTCACCCTTCTATCTCCATTTCTGTCTTTCTTTACTTTCCTCTCACACAGGTATCACAAACGGACCACATTGGATGACAAAAGTGGGCACCCTTTTGTTTTCTTGTTGGGGCAAATTGTCCAGCCTAACCTATTATGGTCTGATGGATCTTATGATAAATAAGATAAGACAAAATGATAAAAAAATCAGGAGAAAGTCACGTTTTGTTTTGTGATCCCTTAGGCTAGATTAGATTACATAGGGCGCCCGAATAAAAAAAAACTTGAGTGCTCTGACAATTCATAATAAAAAAAACTAAAAATTAGAACAGAACATCACAAATCGGTAAAAACTAATTTAATGAGAATAAATCTGAAAGAACAGAAGAGAACCTTTCATGTTATTCCTAAAATTAATTTCAATGTACGGGGGATTTATACTTAAATTGAAACTTTCTTAATCATCTCATTGCTAATTTGCTCAGCGGTTTATGTAAGATAATGCGAGTACACTACAACTAGACACGACAACCGTAATCGTTCAATGGTTTAGTTTTTCGCCAGAATACAAATGTACCATAAGATATGTCCACTTTTCAATTGTCATTGTTGTATGAATGAATATCCTGTTTTTCTATTTTTATTAGAAAAAAAAATTATTTAAAACGTGACGTTATTATCATTTAGACTCATTGGATTTACTATGTGGGACTTAATTCCTCTATTATTATGGTTTACAACTCAGCTCTACTTTAGTTGTAATTTTGAAGTTACAACTCTGTGTTAGTGCAGTTGACAAAAACATAAAAAAATTACAACTAGTCAATAGCAGTTGTTGGATTTACAATTCAACTGCGTTGAGTTGTGAACCATCATGGGGGAGGTCAATTAAATTGTTTTTCTTTTTGCAAAAGGTGGTCTAAATCGAAAAAAACCTAATCCATATGTATGTATGTATGTGTGAATGTGTATGTTATTCAAATAAAATAAAATTTAAGTGAACTCAAGCAGAAAAAAACATCGTTGTGTTAATCAATACCATTTTTTTAAGATTATAGAGAAAATCAGTACAACTCAAACCGAATTAAGTACCAGATAGTTTCGTAACACAAAAAAATTATACGCTAGATTTTAGAGATTTTTTATGTTTAACAATTGTATAGTAAGTAGTAAGCTGATTTTCGTGCAATCTAACGCGTAGTGTACCAGTAGTCGGTAGTTTAATATGTTTCAGCCCAAGTCCCAACTACAACCAGAGATTCTATACGCATCTCATAAACTCAAGAGTTGCGCTACCAAAATTGCCGTCTGTTCCCGTCAAAATGATAAATATTATTTGTTTTCAATAGCAGCACACTTCACATTAAATTATTTTAAACCATTTCTACCCACTATAATTAGAAAATGAGTTAAAATAATAGGCCTTATTGCGAGTGTCGTTGTAGTAGTCGAATTCACGACAAGCCCATATAAAATATATGGCCGGCGTTGCCACGACACTAATATTCGGGTCTATTGAATTCATTTTAAAATGCTAAATATAGTAAACCGTACACGTTATTTAGAAATGTGAATGGCAAAAGATTATATCTAAAGAAACAGCTCTTTGGTAATACGCTGGCTTAACTGAGCCATTCTCTGGCTGAAAAAATAAACTTTATTAAAATACTTTTATATTAATTTATTTTAGAGAAAAAATGTCGACTACTGGCACATACTAATGTAAAAGGATCTAGAACAAAAAAATTTTTTTTTTTTAATATACTTCATTTGGGGCCCAGGAAAAGAAATTTTCAATTTTCGACTTGTACCCTAAGTAACTTAAATTCGATTTTAAGCGAATATTTTTACTTTAATAACTTTCTTCTCTTTTAAAATTAAGAAAACAATTTCTCTTGCATTCGCTTTCATGCTTTGTTTGTAGGTAACGGAAAAGTAGCTCATGTAGGATTTATATATGAACTATTATTTTTGAAAGCGGTATAAGTCCGTAATTTAGATTGTATCTAATATCATATTAAATTGTTGCTAACGGACTTATACCACTTTCAGAAATATTAGTTCATATTTTGTTAGTATCACTACAAACAATTCCCCCCATTACATCAACTAAAACTATCATCATTTCGCAATTAATAGTCGAATATGAGATTTAGTAACTATCCGTTAACTTTATAGTTAAAAAGTTCAGTAGTGCGATTCAGTAACTTTTAAAGGTTCCACATGGTATTATTTTTAACTACATATTTTTCTGTTTGCACTGATACGAATAGCATGGACAGCAACCAAAAAAGCTGCAAATACCATGTACAATAACCAAAAATGGTTTATTTATAATTTTTTTTTTTTTAATTTCTTTAAAATTGAATAGTGAGTCGAACTACAGGAGGGCTGTTCTGTATTGCGATGCCGAATCAGTTTCAATGCGAAAGATAAATATTTCGCGTTTGCTTTTTGGTTATCGCAAGTCGTTGACATGCTCTTACGTGGTATTGCCAGATATTGTATGTGAAAGCATAGCGGTTTTCCATAATAATACTCTGAAAAACTGCAAAACAAAACGTTTGCATTTGTTTCGTTTTCTTAATGATACGATTATCGTTTGCAGCACAATTGGCCCTTGATGTACGTGTGTTGAATTTTTTTATTTGGTACACTAATAAAATGAATATGCCTGCCATAGCATTATAATGGCCTAAATGGGCTTTTAGTTTTTTTTTTAGAGAAGCTGTTTTGCCTGTTCTACAAAATATTTTTTGTTTCCAATTTCCCGCAAGTGAATAGCTATTTTATTTTATTATGATATGCGGAAAACAGTTACATTTATGCAACTAAAAGTTACGAAATGATTAAAGTTTTATTATCCCGAAGAAATTATGTAAAGCTGCAGCGAAATATCAATGTGTAGACTGACACAATTTTGTTCATTTCGTTTTGAAGTTTTTATTAATCTCATGAAAAATTTATTATTTTTCAACCATTCGAATTAGCTGACCCGGTAAACGTTGTTTTGCCTTAAAATTTTTGTATATTCAATCTTCTTACTCTAAGAAATCGTAAGCAATAGAGTAAAGGACCGTGCAAGACCGGGTAAACACAGGTAGTAGATAAATAAGCCAAATACCGACTGCAGCACGACCTGCCGACGCTTGTCGTGACGCTAAACCTTCCAAGGCGTGACCCAAAGGCATACACAGAAATTCAATTAAATCGGTCCAGCCGTTTAGGAGGAGTACAATGTCAAAAACACGTACAGTTGAATTTTATATATTAAGAAGATTAAAAATGTGAATTTTTTTATTCTAAGCAAGAATTTTTTTATTGTTGTAACAATACAAAACCGCGCAGCTTTTTTGGAGGGCAGGTATCGAACCTGCAACCCTCAGATTGACAGCTTAGCACACTGTAGGGGGCATTAATCATTAATCTAATGAAAACTTTCATTAAAACTGCTTGCATATTTTCTTTGAACTAATGAAAATTTTCATCAAATTTATGAAACGCTTTTAATGAATTCGTTCCATTAAATTAACGAAACATATTTTTGTCAGTGAAATATTTATTAACAATTATGAGCCAGTGTTTAAAGGCTAATAGAGTTGAAGCAAATTATGTGTATTGATTTTTTAAAATGAATTATAACTAAATAATGCAACTTGAACAGTTCCATGATCAAGCCACAACAACCATGTTTTTCTCTTTCTTTTCTGCTGCGTTCTGTGTTTTTTCTTACGTATACTTTTGCTCTAGCGTTTATCGTATTTTTTTTTTTGCTTCTATTGATTTATATTTTATTAGTAAAACATTTAATGTACGTTCTGTTCTTATTATTATTAGGTGGTGTGGTTAAATAAAATTAAAAGAAAAAAGGAAATTTAGTACTAAAAAAGAGGATGTTTTTGTTTTTAATTGTTAATAATGTAAGATGATGGTTAATGTTTTATAGTGTAATACAAAGTTACGAGTACAATTATTTAAAAGAAAATTATAAAAAAAAATTAGTAAAAATAAAAAAAAAAAAAAAAACAAAAAAATTTTTGTGCAATACCTCCCGAATCCGCGGGCGATCGGTCTTTTTTACGCTTTTTCTTTTTTGAAACATAACCATAGTTGTCCCGTGCACTCCAACCCGGGTATAATTCCATGTGTAACTCACGTTCTTTCCGAGCTTTTTCATAATATCTACTTTGCTCTTCGCGGGACAGTTCATGCCACTACAAAAATAGTTTGGGTAGGGAGGGGAAGGGGTTGTATTTAAAAATGCATACGTTTCAAATATATTTTTTTACATACATAAATGTAACATGTGTAAAAAAGTTTAGAAAGTTTTAATTTTATTGATACCCTTATGAAAATTCAAGGGTTATCTTTTACGTTATTATAATAAAATTAATAGTAATCAATATACATATAGGCATGTAAAGTAAACAACAATTTAAAATACAGCTTCTTGAAAATTCCAACGCTTAAATTTGTTACAATTTATTTTATTTATTCTTTTTTGTTTTTTAAGCAGATGTTTTTTGTTATATTATTTAAGAAAAAATGGTGTAAAACAAAAACATATTATTTTAGACAAAAAAAAAAATAATAATAATAAAAAACAAAAAAAAAAGACTTCTAAATCTGTTAAAAATTTTATTAAGAATCAAATGAAGATCCCAGGTTTGATCATATACAGGTAAGAATCATATGGAATGTTAAGAAAAATATAATAAATATATGCAGGAATGCAAACTGTTGCTTTTACTTTTTTTCTACTTTGTCTAATTTTTAATTCTTTTCACTCCTTGCCTTATTTTACATACTTCTATGAATAATAATTTTATTCCTTGTTAAGAAAGGCTGGTAAGTCGGCCTGAAACCTTACAAATAAAAATCATAGAAAAAAAGTTCAACGGCCTTTCCTAGATGATTCAAAAAGAAAAATCTTGCATTTTCAGATCTTAAAATCGCTTAAGTTAGGCCTGAAAGGATAGAGATTCATTGAAGCAACGTTGTAATCAAATTCACTACAAATACAATACTGAAGGTTTATGTATGCGTAGTTTTCTTTTTGTTAACATCAGTGTGAACATAATAAATGTGCCAAAAAATGGGTATAAAGGACATTTTTCGCTTTTACCAAGACAACGACCCAAAATATAAGTCTGGAAGTGTCGCCACCTGACGCAACTACCGGCACAAATGTCACCGGATACGAATGTCATTGAAATCTTGCGATAAAATTTAAATAAAAATGTCCGCCGGCACCAGATTTCAAATAAAAATGACATAATTGATGTTCTAAAGGAGGAATTTGCAAAAGTAAGGAACCAACTACCCGAAAACTAGTAGAATTTATGCAGAAAAGGTTAAAAGCAGTAATAGTTAAATAAGGAGATCATACTAACTTTTGATATGAAACATATACTTTAATTAATCATTTGCATTTTGGACACTTCAAATTCAAGTTTAATGTTTTCCAATAACTTTTTCCATTTGGAAACTACAATAGAACGACTTATGCTCTTATTATGGTTCACAACTCAAATCTACTTCAGTTGTAAATTTTATATTACAACAGCGTTGTCATATTGTAAGATTTATCTTTTTTGCAAGTTTTTCTTCTCAAATAAAAGTTTTTTGGAAATTTGTATACCTAAGAGTAGTTTTTAACTATATGTTTAAAATAATTTTTATATTTTGTAAAACTTAACTATTTTTTGTTTATTTAAAAAACTGTTCAAACTTATTTTATTCTTTTTATTACGTTTTATTGCATTAATGGTTAATATTTTCTTATTCTATGCTACATACAACATTGTTTCATGACTTTTTTTTGAATAGTAAATTTGTTTTTCTATTCACATTCAAAAAAATTGTTCGATTATTTCAGCTCAATTTTCTTAACCAACTCAAAATAAAAAAGTAAAGTAATGATTTGTAAAAAAAAAAATTTTTTTTGACTGAAAAAATTTTTTTTCTCAGAATTTTTTAAATTTACCAAAAAATATCACAACACTGATTACAACTCTGTGATCGTGTAGTTGAGAAACACATACAAAAATCACAACTCATCAGTAGCAGCTGTGTCAATTACAACTCAACTGAGTTGAGTTGTGAACCATAATAGGGGCATTAACTGTCTGAAAAAGTACTGGTTGAAATAAACTGTGAGCCCCTGTATGTATATTCTTCAAAGTTTGCCATTCATAAAATATATGAAATAAATTTTGTTTATTGGCTTAATGAAAATATTTTATTGAATTGATTGGATTTACGAAACATAACCGGAATTCACCTTTGCTAGCATATATGCAATTAAAGATTATAATTTCTAAGATTATTGTAAAAATAATAATAACAGCTGATTTCATAGAGAATATAAACAAAACACTCATGTAGATTTTTTCCTTAAAGTAAATTTGGGTTTAAAAGCTTGAACCAACAGTTAACAGAAAAAAAACAAAATCATGAATTTTCTGGTTCCAAATGGTCTCGATGAAATTAAATTTCATCATTTTGTTGGTTTATTTTTCTATAGAACACATATAGAGAGCAGAGTACAGCATTAGCTAAGCCGCAGTATATTTTTGAAACTCAATTCCGTAGTGCGCCATTTTTAAAATTTTGCAATGCAAAATAAACTTCAGTTGTTGTATGAAGTTTCTTGTTATTCAGTTTTAACTCATGCAGTTTTATATAAACCTATAGTTTTCCTTTTGATTTAGCAGTTTTTTTTAAACACACTTAAATTGGATTTAAGCCTACATTAGTAATTTAAAAGTCGCCTACTATCGTCGTAAAACTTAACGTACTAATAGACATGTTTTTACACTGTACTTGTCAGTTTTTACAATGTGAAACAAAAAAATGTCGTGTGTGCCTTCACAAACATTGCTTCTGTAAAAAAGCATGAGGCAAAATTCTAATAAAATTTCATATGTTTTAAATGTCTACGCTTTGTGGAAATATTTGTCGGCGTATAATAATTTGCTGTATTATTAGCCGGCTGAATAAAAAATATATTAAATTTTTTTATATAGTTTTGCATTTTTAATAGTATTGAAGCAAAGAATATAAAATTTTTTTGAAAAGATTATCATTTTGTAGCTTAAAAAGAAAGAAAGTAGTTGTCTCACCACCACTACAATAACACAATAAAACTATTTTCGGCGGCTATGAATAAGCCATTTTTCAAAGGAACTACGTGGATACTTATATAGTAAAAAAAGAAGCGCAGAAATAAGACTAAACAATGGAATTTGCTTATTTTTTAATTCCAGTTTATTTTATTTTATTAAAACATAAATTCTTAAAAAAATAATAAGCAAATCAATTTCATAAAATTTTAATATTTTAGAGTTGATCAGCTTTTATTAAAAAACAGAGTCTATGTCAGACGCATTTGTACATGTCGTTTGTGCCAAAAATTATAAGCCTTCTGTAAAATAACAAATTTTGAGAAATATGAAGAAAACATGTGTATTTTCAAATTAAAATTCATATGTAAAAAACATCTCGTCTATTAGTACCTTTAGTAATTCTGAACTTTAGTTGTTTGTTTTGGTGGTGGAAACTTTCTGAGTTTGCTTTTTGCAATGATTTTCTGTCTTGCGAATTTTATAAATCGTTGCAAATGACAGTTTCATTCATTTTGTTGTTATGACGTGCAAAATTTTAAATATTTTGCCACATTTGCAGTATGTGCATGACTTGCAAAGGTATTTTGCCTTTAAGGGTGAATTCCGATATAATTATTTCAGTGTAGAAATGCATGCTGTGCAATATAAGTTTGTGTTTGCTAAAAGACGATTATAAAAGATCTTAAATTAAAATATAATATAATTCACAAGATCTGTGTCCAGTTGTTCGACGCCCAGCATTTTAATCATTCACATACAGAGTTGTAAAAAATTAAGAGAAATAGGCACGCATTTCGTCGGAAATTGTTTGTTATTTTGTAAATAAACTTTATTACCTAGAAAACTATTTAATTAAAATTGTTTATGTACCTAAAGCACTGAAGTCTGAGATCCCAATAATATTTGCTAGATCAAAATTTATTTTTCTTTTTTCTAAACAACACCAATTTGTGAAGCTTCTTGGCTTGTCTGCAAAACACACCCAAGATCTAGGCAGGAATCGAAACTTTTAGGATTTTTAAAATTGTAGACATTTAAAATAACACAACATTCTCAACAGATACATATAGTAATTATGTACATACACACTACAGGAACAGCTTATTTTATAGAAAATTGATTTGATATTCCTCGTTTCCATTGTAAACAAAGCAACACATAAATATTTAATGCACCGTAGTGTTTCGTACGAAGCTTTGTACTCACCCATATATTGTAATTGTATTGGTATTTCAGTATGGGATTTCGATAGATAAGATCTCCAAGCGTTGCCAAACAACTACCGACTACTCCTATTTTGTGGATACTTGTCAAAATATTGAAAATTTTTCTTAGTAAATAACAATATATATAATTCTATGTTTTATCATAATATTTATTGATGAAGAAAAGAATTTTGGATCTACATTTGGTTCTCAAATAAAATTTTTGTCTCTAACGATCGCATTTTTAAACAAGCAGAAAATGTTAATTTAATTAAATTTAAAACAAAAAAATGCAACACTTTAACTTTGTTTATGAATACAGGTCTTAGATTTCATTATTTAGATGTAATACATATTAATAAAAAAAAAAAAATTTTATATTTCAGTAATTAATTTATATATTCTTTGGTTAAAATTTAAATTTTAAAATTTTAGATTTTTTAATAAAAAACAGACTCACCCGTCTACCCAAAATTTGATTGATGGCAGCTGATTCTTTGAGTGTACACTCTGCCACTACTTTAGCTCGCATTTCCTTCATGTATAACATGAAGGCATTCAAAGGCTTTTTGATATGTGGTTTCTTTTTTTCCAATGAGTTGTCCTTGCCATTGTCGTTTCCCTGTAAATTCGTTGAATTCTTGTTATCCAGATTCCTAAAAAAATTCGATTTGAAAATCGAAAAAAAGAATCAATTAAAGAATTCATTTTATATTCAGTTTAAGAAGGTATAATTGGTGCGTATATTTGCAATTTTGTTGCTAAAAATATAACTTTAAGAATGTCACACTTTGTCAAAATTTGCACAGACGTTGTCAAACTGCAAAGCAACAGAAGGCAACCCAATTCAACAGAAAAGTCAACTTCGTGTTTTTATTTTCTGTGTATCAAATTTTATGGATAAAAACAAATAAAAATAAATAAACGCGTTTTTTGAGAAATTGATTTTTCTGTTAAATCACCCATGTGAGTAAATGACAAAGTCTTGAGAAAGTATTAGTAAAATTACAATATTCCATTTTATTCCATCCCATTCCAATTCATTCCATTCCATTCCATTAAAATTAAAATTAAAATTAAAATTAAAATTAAAATTAAAATTAAAATTAAAATTAAAATTAAAATTAAAATTAAAATTAAAATTAAAATTAAAATTAAAATTAAAATTAAAATTAAAATTAAAATTAAAATTAAAATTAAAATTAAAATTAAAATTAAAATTAAAATTAAAATTAAAATTAAAATTAAAATTAAAATTAAAATTAAAATTAAAATTAAAATTAAAATTAAAATTAAAATTAAAATTAAAATTAAAATTAAAATTAAAATTAAAATTAAAATTAAAATTAAAATTAAAATTAAAATTAAAATTAAAATTAAAATTAAAATTAAAATTAAAATTAAAATTAAAATTAAAATTAAAATTAAAATTAAAATTAAAATTAAAATTAAAATTAAAATTAAAATTAAAATTAAAATTAAAATTAAAATTAAAATTAAAATTAAAATTAAAATTAAAATTAAAATTAAAATTAAAATTAAAATTAAAATTAAAATTAAAATTAAAATTAAAATTAAAATTAAAATTAAAATTAAAATTAAAATTAAAATTAAAATTAAAATTAAAATTAAAATTAAAATTAAAATTAAAATTAAAATTAAAATTAAAATTAAAATTAAAATTAAAATTAAAATTAAAATTAAAATTAAAATTAAAATTAAAATTAAAATTAAAATTAAAATTAAAATTAAAATTAAAATTAAAATTAAAATTAAAATTAAAATTAAAATTAAAATTAAAATTAAAATTAAAATTAAAATTAAAATTAAAATTAAAATTAAAATTAAAATTAAAATTAAAATTAAAATTAAAATTAAAATTAAAATTAAAATTAAAATTAAAATTAAAATTAAAATTAAAATTAAAATTAAAATTAAAATTAAAATTAAAATTAAAATTAAAATTAAAATTAAAATTAAAATTAAAATTAAAATTAAAATTAAAATTAAAATTAAAATTAAAATTAAAATTAAAATTAAAATTAAAATTAAAATTAAAATTAAAATTAAAATTAAAATTAAAATTAAAATTAAAATTAAAATTAAAATTAAAATTAAAATTAAAATTAAAATTAAAATTAAAATTAAAATTAAAATTAAAATTAAAATTAAAATTAAAATTAAAATTAAAATTAAAATTAAAATTAAAATTAAAATTAAAATTAAAATTAAAATTAAAATTAAAATTAAAATTAAAATTAAAATTAAAATTAAAATTAAAATTAAAATTAAAATTAAAATTAAAATTAAAATTAAAATTAAAATTAAAATTAAAATTAAAATTAAAATTAAAATTAAAATTAAAATTAAAATTAAAATTAAAATTAAAATTAAAATTAAAATTAAAATTAAAATTAAAATTAAAATTAAAATTAAAATTAAAATTAAAATTAAAATTAAAATTAAAATTAAAATTAAAATTAAAATTAAAATTAAAATTAAAATTAAAATTAAAATTAAAATTAAAATTAAAATTAAAATTAAAATTAAAATTAAAATTAAAATTAAAATTAAAATTAAAATTAAAATTAAAATTAAAATTAAAATTAAAATTAAAATTAAAATTAAAATTAAAATTAAAATTAAAATTAAAATTAAAATTAAAATTAAAATTAAAATTAAAATTAAAATTAAAATTAAAATTAAAATTAAAATTAAAATTAAAATTAAAATTAAAATTAAAATTAAAATTAAAATTAAAATTAAAATTAAAATTAAAATTAAAATTAAAATTAAAATTAAAATTAAAATTAAAATTAAAATTAAAATTAAAATTAAAATTAAAATTAAAATTAAAATTAAAATTAAAATTAAAATTAAAATTAAAATTAAAATTAAAATTAAAATTAAAATTAAAATTAAAATTAAAATTAAAATTAAAATTAAAATTAAAATTAAAATTAAAATTAAAATTAAAATTAAAATTAAAATTAAAATTAAAATTAAAATTAAAATTAAAATTAAAATTAAAATTAAAATTCTATTCTATTCTATTTATTCTATTTTATTCTATTCTATTCTATTCTATTCTATTCATTTTATTTTTCAATATTACATTTTTTTAAATTTGGTGCCAATGCTGAGATCATATGGGCCTTCGGTATTTATTGTAGAGCTTGACATTTGTATTGTATTGTTTGTGGTGGTTGTTGTAGACACAGTTGCTCCTGCATTTGCGGACGCAGTTGCAGCATTAATGACAGCAGCAGCAGTTAAAGCATTAAATCGTACTTTAAACATATCGCTTAAAGCTTTTTCCTGCAGAGCTGCAACAGCAGCTGCAGCTGTTGTAGCATGTGTACCATAAATTTGGGTATTGGCTATGGGCGGACTTGAGGCATAGGTTGGTCTAGTATTTAAGCTGACATGAGTGGTAGTGGTTGGTGTACTAGTTTTGGCGTCCTGTTTTTTTGTTTTACTGGTAGTGGTAATCGGTGGTATATTTGTGTTAATAGTTGAAGTACTTGATGCCAGATTTATGAGAGCTCGATTGCTCAGTGCAGTTAGAAAAGAGGATGTACCACAGTCGGCCATAAGCATGTTTAAAGCTGGTGCTTCATCTGATTGATTCGAATTTATGGATGTGTTAGATGAACATGATGATGCCGACGTGGATGCTGACATTGATGCGGTCACAGAGGCAGGTGTTGCTTGTACAAACGGTGAATGACATGAGTTTAGACTTGGCGGTGGTGCTATACTTGTTGGTATAGGTGATAGATTGCCCGAATTGGCCATATCTATTGATTTACCATGACAATTTAATGAATTGGCAGTTGTGGAGTTTACAGCTGTTTGTTGATTACTTTTTTTACTTGCAGCACATTCTAAAATGATTTCCGCTGCTGTTACAGCTTTTTTATTAAAATTCATGCCAAGATTTTTAGGATGCCAAAAACAAATGGGGTATCTGATTTTGTTTGATTCTTTAGCAAACTGATTTTCACTGTCAGTATTTTTTATTTCTTCATCATCGTCTTCTTCTTGTTCATGCTGTTGTTGCTGCTCTTGTTCCTGCTCTTCCTTCTGTTCCTCTTCTTTCGTGAATTCATGTTCAGCTTCATTGGCAAATGGTTGCCATACACTTTTCAAAATTTTATTTTTAGTCTCTCTTTCCATATTGTCATTGATATCATTCGTTGTCTCTCGCTTTATCGGCAATAAGCTCTCGGGTTCAGCATTTTCAATTTTTTTGGCATATGTATCCGGTTTGAGGTCCGGCGTTGATCTATCCTCTAACAAATACTTCAGATTGTGTTCAGGTGAAAAAGTGGGATTATAATCTTCATTTTGGGTTTGCTGGGAATTAATTCTTAAATGGAATTGACGTGAATCTTCGCAATGCCTAAATACGTAATGCAATTTAGCCATAATACCCTCAACAAAACCTTTTTCAGTTCTTATATTATTAAAGGTTTGTATATCATTTTGTTTTTGTAGTGGGGAAATTTCAAAAGCAATTTGCATTTCTTGATTTATTTCTAAAAACTGTTCTAGACAAATGTAGGCTTGAGTTAAAGCTTTTAATTTTTCATGCCACAAATCTATGAATTTTGAGCCACGTGCTGTGTCATCATAAGCAGAAGAGTTTGTTTGAAGCAATGAGACAGGAGAGGTTGGTTGGGCCTTTATATATGTATCACCAGCAGCCGTAGCAATTTTATCTGATTTTTTGCTGCTACTGTCCAAGTCTTTATTATTGTTGTTTTCAATCGGTGACGATAGTGCTATTTCATTGTCATTATCATTAGTTTGATCACGTTCTTCATTTTGTATGTTTTCAAGCTTATTGCTAATGTTTGATGATGTTGAGCTGTAATCCAAAATTAAAAGTGGTGAAGATTGTTGCACCAATTGAGAATAGAGCAACTGCGAGGCCAACATATGATAAGCCGATGATAAGCTAGCACTTTTATTAGCTTCTTTACAAATTAGTTGTTTGTGCTGATGCTGGTGTTGTTGATTCTGTTGCTGATGCTGCTGCAGTTGATCTTCTGTTATTGAACTATTGAGCTTAAGAATCTCCATTAAAAGAGAAGACTGTTTCAAACTTGAGGAACTTAAACGAAATGATCTTTTAGCTAATTTTTCTAATTGTCCATTGGAAGCAGAAGTAGCTGTGAAATTAGTACTATTACTGGCAGCAGCTGCAAATGATGCCAAACGATGTAATAAGCTACGTCCTTTGGTGGTGCGATTAATTGCGCCCTTAAGAGTATCTTCTGCATTTAACAAGTTTGAATCGCATAATTTCACAATATCTTTGTTTAGTTTATCTTTAGCATTTGCAACAACAATTTCAAGCTTATTTGACTCAACAACAACTTTATTATTGTTGTTTCTTGCTGGCTCCAAGTCTTTTGCTTTGGACGCATCTTTTCTAAAATTTGAATCTTCAGTTATAGCAACTGCCATCGCGGAACAAGAGTCGCCATTTGATTCACAATACTTGTTTTGTTTGTTTTCTGCTTGTAAAGTTTTCAAACTTGTTGTTGTAGGTGTTAGTGGCCTAACTTTATTATCTGTTGTTGGTAGTAATGTGAGTAAATTCTTGTTAGGTAGAGATGAAAGCCCCAAAAGATAATCAGAATAGTCATCATTACTAGCAATTTGTGAAGTTAAATAAGAATGCAGATTACTGGCTTTTGTATTGCTTTGAAGAATATTATACAAATTAGAGGGGCAATTGGGCGCCAAAGCCAAAGCTGTAGTCGGTGATGGCGGTAGTGGTGCCGGTCCTGCAAACTCTATATAATCATAGGAAGGAGGTGGCATCAAACTCTCAATATTGTTAAAATTTAAATTTTTGGAATCAGTTTTATTATTATTATAGACTTCATTATTATTAATTGTTTGGCCCAAATTAACAGTAGTCATCTGAATAAACAGTTACTGTTACTTATTTATATTATGGATATATTTAGGCCATAAATTTTTTTTATTATATTGTTAATCACTGTACTCGCTTTATTCTGTTGTTTTATAATTCACAAATAAATTTAGCAGCTACAGCTCTTAATTACTTTAAGATTTAGTTGTACTCCTGCTTACTCTATTTTTATTATTTAAAAATTTTTTTTTTGTGATAATTTTAAATTAATTTGCATTTTGTTTATTATATTAATTGTCTTTTTTTCATTTTTTAAGGTTGTGCTTTGCTTTTGCTTAAAATTATTATCCTTATTTTTGATTTTTGAACTGTTCACGCCTTAAAGGCGTTCCTTTTTCAGCTGCACTCTAGTTCTTTTAGTTATTTAAATTTTTATTAGGGTTTTTGTTTTACTTATTTTTTTTTTTTGCTTAGCAAAACTTATTTTTATAACATTTATACGATTTTTCTAAAAAAAAAACATTTTTTTTCTATAAATAATAATCATTCGTTTATGTGTGCATTTCAATCTTTGTTTGTACTTTAAATTACATTCATTGTTAATTGCCAAAAAAGGAATACACATAAACACACTAGTAATTTGTACTCACATACACATACATACACACAAACATTTAAGTGCAATACAATAAGTACAGGTATAATTAAGATGGAAAAATGAATGATATTAAATGAAAATAATTCACCGATTATTCAACTCTAGGTGTAATATGAATGTTTCAGTAACTGTCTTTTGTTTTTATTTTTGACCATTTTTTTTTGGTGGCTGAATATTTGTACATTTACATTCTCTTTCACTCTTTCTATCCAGAATTCTTTATAACTTTCGCACTTTGTTTGCTCTTCTAGTTGTCCTTTTCTTTAAGGAGAGATTTATTTATGCTTATGAGCTTAAATAAACAGTTGACAAAACAATTTAAAAAAACATTCATTTAATTGCTGTATTCTGATGGCTTTTTTCCAACTTTAATTTTATTTTAAACTCAAGCAAACGCATACACACAATCCATTAATAAAAAATTTATACATTTTGTTAATGAATACAGAGCACCAGCAGCAGGAAAAATATTAATAAATGGTAATGAAAAGCAGTAATTTTGTTGTGTTTTTTGACGTTTTTTTCAAAACAACTTCTAGTTTAATAATAACAATAATTTAGTTTGTATTATTAATTTAACAAAATGTACCGTGGCTGGTTTACTACTGTTTAATGGACTTATTATGTGAAAATAATTATAAATCACTAAAATAAAACAATCTCAAGTAAAAAATACATCATTAACAATAGGATGATCTCTTTCTCTCTTTCATCATTATTGCATGTAGCTAGAGGAAAAAAACTGTTTTTGCTTTAACTGCTACAGTAAGTAATGAATACATGAGTTTGAGCATCTCTTAAAGTTAAGTTAAGGGCCTATTTTTTTTTTTAGAAAAATATACATATTTTGACAGCAAAAGACAAATTAATTAAATTTTAACAAAGAAATGAAATGAGTTTTACACCGTTTACCGTTGAATCGGGGTTTACACTATAATACTGAGTAAAACGACGTTTTAAAAACTTAAATCAAATGAAAAAGTATAATAGTGTTAGAACAATACATCAACAAATACGGCTAGAAATTTGACAGTTGTATAGCTCTTCTCACCATTTTTAGAAAATTTTCTAAACGTTTATACTTTTTATTGTATCAGGGCTGCAGTTTTGAATACATACCAACAAGAAATAACAAAAACAGCTGACAAAATCCAATAAAAATCTTATCGCTTTTATTATAGTGTAAAATCCGCACTACAGTGTTTATCGTTCACTGCTACTGTAAACGACAAACAGCTGATTTTTGGCCCTCTAACATTCTTAGTCGAAGTAAAGTGAATGCGTACAAGAACGTAAGCATTTCTCTATCAAATTGGGGTTTACTACAATTTTTCCTTCGACTACACTAAAACAAATCCTCCATTCAATTCAAAAAAACTTGATTCTACAGGAGTACACATTAAAGCTTGATATTTTTATTGTAAAAATTTTGACAGAATATAAACTAAATTATTAAAAAAATTAAGGGCATGTTCAGCTAAATGCGAAAGAAAGCTTCTTTCTACTGAAAACAAAAACAATGCAGGCACACATCTTTCAGCGCTACTTCTTTTAGTTTTCTCTTAAATTTAAAAAAAAAAATTTTTACTTTGAAATATTTTTTAAAAGGTTTTCTTTTCATAATTTAAAAATATGAAATTTGATAAAACTTAATTTACAGTTCAATTCCATCCTTGTTTTTGTACAGAAAAATATATAAAAAATTAATTTTATAAAATGATTCGATCTTATTAATTTATTATTAGTTAATATTATTCAAGCTTAAGATCTTAATGAAAAAATTTGTTTTTATTTGCATATAATTTGCATATAATTTTGTTCTTTCAAAACGTCCTGTTAAGACACTTACGATTTCGAATCACTTGTTTATTTTCGCGACTATTATAGGACAAACTTTATAATAAATTATTCAATGTGTACCTTTTTCATTTTGTTAAACAATTAGTTATGTTATAAAAGAAAAACACTAAAACAAAAATAAAGACACCTTTTTGCTGTAAAAGTTTTATTTGTTCTTGTGTTTCTTTTGTGATCAAAATCAGCTGTGCTTTCGAAAATATAAAATCACACCGAAAAACACAAAAACAGTGTGGTTTACAGAATAGAACAAAACAACATGTATGATTTCAAAACCACAAATTTTTAAGGAAGAAAAATATTTTTTTTATCTAAGGTGTTTCTTTTAATGAATTATACATTACTCGGAAGAAATTTTTATAATTTTACACTTTTCCATATGCAATATTAATTAAATCCCCAAAAATTTAAATAAAGAAGATGTACTTCTACAGTAGAATCTTAAATAAGTTAAAGCACGTAAATGTTAAACACTCGGATAAGATGACAGTGTTTCAGAATTAACATGCCACTGTAATCTTTCAGTTATTTTTTAAGTGCGTGTGGAATAAATTGACTCAAGAAGTTCTTGGAATAAGATAAAAAAAGTGGGATGACGATCAATATGACAGCGAAGACGAAATTCCACTCTCTGAAATGATTAAATCAAATACAATGTGGGGCAAAAGCCCCTCTACCATTGTAATTGCACACCGTCTTGATTATTTGTCGTTTAGCTCAGTTTCGCTTTAACCATTGTGCTGTGTAAACGTGCAAATTTTATTATGTAGCAGAAATAGTAACAATATTTATTGAAAATAATCGTTCCATTGTTGCCACCACAAAAAATTGAAGAAATTCAGCCTGAGATGTTGCAGGATGTCATGAAAAATGCCATAAAAAAAGCCGAAAGTTGCAAAGCGAATCGTGGTCACCATTTAGCAGATATAATTTTAAAATAAATTTTTTATGAAAACCAAACTTACTTATCTTTTTGATAATTTTTTTCTCAAGCTATTTCCTTATGAAAATAAAACACAATTTTTATTTCATATTGTCCCGACGTTTCGTGAATTTTATGTTCACTTTTTCAAGGGATCTTGTAATATGAAGTATGTATGTGTGTTACATTGATGTTATTGTTTTATAATATAAAATATATATTAATATAATCTGTAAATTTATTAATTGATAAAGTTGTTTTTAACAAATTCGTCTGTGTTGTTATGTTATAAAATAGGCAATTAGAAATAAAAATTTTGTTTTATTTTCATAAGGAAATCTAGGCCTAATAGCTTGAGAAAAAAATCATCAAAATACAAACTAAAATTGAATCTGGTCAAAAATAAATCAACCAATTACTTATCTTTTCTTTGAGCAAAATTATAGACAATCAAATGGTAGCGGGACACCCGTTAGTGCATACAATAATGCACTTCGAGCAGTTCAATTGCTGATGTCAAAGGTGATGTTTAATGTTGACATCAGCAATGCTGAAATCTTTAATTTCTTAACAAATCCTTAAAGTTTTTTTTGCTGGTCTGCAGAAAACACCCAGGGTCACGACAGGAATCAAGCCTGCAATCCTCAGATTGATAGGTCAACATACTACCCACCGGCCTATGGAGGCACCATGGAATAGCAATCAAATTTTAGAAGATAACGCTGATTTGGAAATTTCCGAAAATGGAAATGATAAAATCAACAAACTAAAGTGAGTTTTTCGAAAGCAGTTGAAAGTATCAAGTGATAAAAGGGTTTAAAAATTATAAAGATGAAAATCAGTCGACAGATATTGTCAATTTTCACACGAATATGATCAAGAATTATTACACAAAGGAAAAAACAAACAAGTCTTGACTGCTTTAAACTACTCCGTACATGCAAAGAAAAAATATGATTGAATATGGGTACCGCAAATATGGTTGAAAATAAATTTTTTTTTTCTCTGACACATATAAATAAAATAAGTATTATATAAAACAAAAACTGAGCTTTGTTCCTGAAGTGATTGAGTGGTGAATTAATGCTTCTTAACAGCATATGCCCTAGTTCTAATATTGGAAGAGTCAAATAAATATGTTTGGTTTAAAAATATGTATATACGGTTAGATGCAATACAAGGTGATATCAAGAAAGCATGTGTGCGCTTCAATTTTTTTCCTGATTTGTTCAAGTTGTTTCATTTATATGGTCAGCGTCCATAAACTATATATCTCTGTCTTTTTTGAC
Organism: Thelaira solivaga; assembly: GCA_947397855.1. NCBI lineage: Eukaryota > Metazoa > Arthropoda > Insecta > Diptera > Tachinidae > Thelaira > Thelaira solivaga. The sequence continues at coordinate 7,068,997 of OX377615.1, forward strand.
AAATCACGAATTTTTTAAACACAAAGTTGCTGATTTCACCTTGTAAGAATTCATCTTAGAGCAATCTAATCATATTATATTTCCACAAGAATGTGGTTGCTCTCAACCATATTTTTTCTTTACGTGTACAAACTAATATTTTTTCAACACGAAAATATTCAGGGTGACTGTGAACTTTTAACCAGACAGTTTAAGTTAAATGTAATAGCTCAATTATATATAATTTTTTCTAACGCAAAATTTGGGTTTTTAGAAATACTTCCTTTAGTTAGAAAATTTTCTGTGTAAAAAATAATGAAAAAACTTCCGGGGAATTTTTATTCATAATTTTGTAGTGATTTAAGTTAAATCAATAAATAAACATTTAATATCAACAAATAGTTGTCAAGCTTAAAATAAATTGTTAATATTAAATTTATAAAATAGAATAATTTAATAAAATAATTATAAAAATTTAATATTTACATATATCCAACACACAAAAATGTAGTTATTTATTTTTCCAAATATGTATTTGCAAACTGGTTAAAAAAATATTTTATTTAAATAAATGTAAAATAACATTCATTACATTTTTGTTAGTTGCTGTTATCGTTGATTTACTGTAGAAAGTAGTATGAATAAGGATGATTTCGAACGATACCTCTTTTACTTTCGACCTTTTCTTGTACTACACATAACAGAGAGCTTAGCTGTGCGCAAGACATTGTTGACTGTCAAAAAATCATTGCACTCTGCAGCACAACTTATTTTTGCTTTTTTTATTAAAGAGACATAGAGTTGCTGCTGTTGTTTTTTGTCCTCTTTTTTTTAATTACCATATAAATTCTCAAATTCTTCATCCCTTTAATAATTTGAAAGTAATGCCATGGCAAAACAATGCCCTAATTTTATTCATAAAATTAACAACAACAAAAGTGGGGAACAATTTACAATTAAAATTAATCATATAGTAAAATACATAATTCAAAATAATAATTTAAATAAATTAATGTCTTGGATAACTTTGTTGCAAAGTGTCCGTCATTTAACCAAGCTATAAGACATAATATTCAATCAGTCACAAATTGTAGTAACGCGTTTTTAGCAGAGCGTTAGCATTATTCGTAGCGCTTTTTAAATTCAAAAGTTGGCATTATTTCATATAGGCCAGCACACTGATAGTCAACTGCGAATGTGTTGTTCATTTTCTTTGCTTTTTCGATTACATTATTCTGTTTTTACTTTTTTTTTAACATGATGCCTATAGCACAGAATACTTAAACAATGACAGTTAAAAAAGTGCCTCATCATATGAGCTGTTATTTTAGAAAGTAGTCCATGGTTATTTTAGTAAGATGGTGTCTATTAAAGGGCTTCACAAGCATACTTGAAAGCTACACATCACTACAAGCATGTGTAATATTTTATAATAAAAAGTGCTTGCAAGTCATTTCAAGTATGCTTGCGCAACCCTTTAAGTGTCTATATCTTGCTAAGTGGACTTATATCACTTTAAAAAACAGCTCATATGTTACTAATTTAATATACAAGCAAATGTTCGTGCTATTGTTATATTTAAAAAGATGAAAACCTAGCAAATATACTGTCTCCTTTTGTTTTTCTCCAGTATGAACGCTTGAAGTTAACGTGTCTAGTTGTAGTTTAGGGTCAAATAAAAGTACAGACATAATTAGATTTATTACGAGTGTCGTTATCGTAGTCAAATTTACGACAGGCTAATATATAATATATGCCACTTATCATCGTTTTCGTCACGATAACATTTCAGCTTGCAAATTTTTGGCATAAACAACACTGTTGTGGCAAATTATAACATTCCTGTAGCTAGTCTCTGTAACTATATGCAAGAACTTTTCCAAATGAAAAGTGTGATTTAAATAATTCCACCGTTTCTCGATTTGGGAGTAAAAAGTGTTGCTGTAGTTGAATGTGAATTTTTAATGCTTCAAATGTCAAATACAATAGAAAGCTCCAACAAAAAGATGAATGATTAATCCTACAGCACTTACGAGTTTCGTAAGGAGCCTCGATAGTAGTTGGGAACTATAAAAATAGTGCGTTGGCATTACTTTCATAAATTTTTATTAAAATTGCAATATTTAGCTACAGATAATCATTCAAATACATTTATTTAAAATAATTTATTAATTTAAACGATTTAAATTTAGTAATTTTCTTTTTGCTATTACTTTTTCACTCTTCTCTCATACAAACTAAAATATGAGTGAGACGTTTTCGCAATATTTCGTTACAGCAACACTTGTACTTGCATCTTTGTTTCAGTTGGTTCTCACAAAGAAATATTACAGTAACACTTGTGTGCAATAAAGATATTTTGTTTCAATTCTAATAGTTTTTGGTTCAATTTTATTGTTCTGGTGAAAATTTTCTAGCTGCAAAATTCACTGTACTGTGTAAAATAATAATTACAGACTTTAATCAGTAAAGGAGGTGGCACTAAAACATCTGTTTTTAATAAAACTGAAACTAACAAGCAAGCAAATTATATTTATGTACTTTTATATGTATGCAGGTGTTTTCTGTTGTTTATATGTAAATTTTCAAAACTGTTTTAATTACTTTTAATTATTTTCTTTATTTAGTTTACGAAATTTAAAAATGTAAATTTTATAAAACAAAAATAGAACAACGAATGCTCGCGTTTTCCAACATTAACCATAAAAGATGTCAGCAATTGCAAGCGAATTGTTTACTAAATAAATATAAAATCGCTATAATTCTTTTGTTTACTTGAGATGTTTTGTTTTCAATTCATGTGACGCTCTCTCCGGGAAAAGGAAAAGCTTAACTAGTAATTTATTGGAGCACTCACGTGAACACACACACACAGAGTCAAATGTCTATACTTTTGACTTTGTTGCCAAATTATTGATTAGGTTATATAAGTTGCATATTTTCAGGCGACGTTTAACATATTATCTCATGTTTTATTTTAAATTATAGTTTATGCACGTGTGTGTATACTTTTCTGTAAAATATTTTCATATCACAATTGAGACACCAACGATTTTTTTTGCACATTTTGCAATTAAATTTTTAATAATTTAATATTTCTTGGCATAAATACTTTTAAAAGTCTTCAGTAGCAAATTTTTATTTTGTTATATGTTCTTTTTCATTTTGTTGTGTTAGATATTTATTCACGTATTCTTATGGTACATTAACTGCAAATGTGCTTTTAAGAGTGACGATATCAACAAAAAAACGATGCTCGTATATCAAGCAAAACATTAAGGTACACCTCGTATGACATAAAAAAATATAAAAAAATAAAAACTTTATGCAAATAAGTTTGTTATGTGTTTTGATGCAAGGACCGCAAGTCGTAAGCAAGAGTTTCATATTTTAATATAATGAGTCATATTAAACGACATGCACTTCTCTAATGAGCGAGCACTTGCAGTTGCAAACGCTTGTTGTTATTTTAACAAGACGACAGTCAAAATGATAAGGTAATTTACATTAAACACCACACATTCAATAAATAAACAATACATACTAGTTGCTCTTAATATATGCCAATAAAATTATTTGCGTTAGTATTAAATATAAAATAAAAGAATTTTGAATTTCAATCTTGATTTTTTTCATTTTCGTCACCTATTGTATAAATAAATAAGTAAAGATTTTTTTGTGCTTTTTCATAAAAAATATAGTAATTCCTTTAAAAGCTTAACGTTTAATAATATTGTTACGAAAATCACTCTATTGTATGACTGTGTTTTATTATTCATAAGAAATAGTATTTATGTACGAGGTATTTTCAAAAAATAACCGTTATTTTCAATTTTTTAAAAAAGTATTTATTTATTCATCCATAACTATCTTGTCCCCTTCAAAGTATTCCCCCTCAGATATAATACACTTATGCCAGCGTTTTTTCCAATCCTCGAAACACTTCTGAAACGCGCTTTTTAGTATCGCCAACAGCTCGTTTCGATTTTTCTTTTATCTCCTCAATGGTACCAAAACGCTTTCTTTTTATCGGTGTCTTCAGTTTTGGGAACAGGAAAAAGTCTCAGGGGGCCTGAGACTGTGCCTGAAGCATGATTACGGTGTTGTTTTTGGCCAAAAAATTACGAACAAGCGACAATTTTTTTGGTCAAAATTCTGCAATTTTGGAACAATCTTCGTAAAAATTGTTTGGCATGAGCCGAACGATATGCCAACATCATCAGCAACCTCTCTAATAGTGATTCGACGATTATCCAAAATCATTTTCTGCTCTGCTTCAATGTTTTCATCGGTTGTTGACGTGCTCGGGCGACCAGGACGAGCATCGTCATTGACATCTTCTCGGCCTTCCTTAAACCGTTTATACCACAATTGAACTTGTGTTCTGCTCATAGTAGACTCACCAAGCACCACAGTCAACATTTCAAATGTCCGTGCACATTTAATTTCATTTTTTACGCAAAACTTAATACAGTTTCTTTGATCCATTTTTTGAAATAGTAAAAAATCGAAGAGCACACCAAAACACGACTAACCTTTTTATCTGTCAAAAACAAACTGACAATCCACAATGGATGATATTGTCAACATAAATAACAAACATGTGTACCAACATTAAAAAAAAAATGCGAAAATCGAACATACGTACCTCACGAAAATTGAAAATAACGGTTATTTTTTTATCATACCTCATATGTGTAAATGTATTTACCAATTCAGTGTTTATGTTAATGCGAAGAATTTTATAGTGTAATGCTTGTGTGTGAGCTTTTTGTTATTTATATCTGTGTTAGTGTATAAGCTTTATGATAGCTGTAGTTCTAGAATTTGCTAGATTAAGCATTTTCATTTACCTTGTTGTTCTATACTTGATACACCTAGAAGTATGCAGCAATGCCTAGATGTTTCTGACAGTTACAGTGAATTATTGTTGCTACGCGAATCTAGATGAGTCTAGTTTAAAGTGAAACAGTATATAAGGCATTGGTCGTCATCTCATAGCACAATTGTGCTAAAGCAATCACACGTATACTCTTACGCTCTTGTATTCAGTCGTGGTTTAGGTACCGATGGCTACACATGTGCGGATGCTTACGAATTTTTGTTTCAGTTTTTTTTCTCTTTTTTCAGTAATCCTTGTCCAGCGAACATTTTAAAAACATAATGATATGTAAAAAATATTTCATGATAAATAATGCATTTGGTAACATGCAATGTATTCTATGTTACCAATGTTCAAAGAAAATAGGGAATATGTTATTAAAAGACATTACGATTCTTTTCATAGTGACATGAAAAGTTTCGAAGGCAAGAAAAGAAAGGACAATTTAGACATGGTAAAAAACATTTATGTAGAAAAAATTAAAGAATGGCTACTTGTTGTTGATGAAAACAATGCAAGGGCAGAAAAAAATACAAAAAAAATACGTATCTGTTTTATTGACAAATGGTAAAATATTTCTTAAATAAATTATATTGAAAATGCTTCATTTTGCGTTTGCTGGGTAATTCTCTCACTAATACAATCTCATTTTTAGTTTTGACGACCACTGATATAAGGCAATGCTAAGATTGCCAGAAGAGTTCAGTTCTCTTTGAGACATTAGACTGTAAACAATGTGTGTCAAAAACAGTAAAGTGTCGTTGTGACGCTTATAAATAAAGTGTGTTTCTACAACAAGTATTGAGAAAAGAGAACTAATTGTGTTTTTATTTTACAACAAAGAACACTAATGAACTAAACGTTTTTATGATAGGGTAAAAACGTAACGATATAAAAAATTTTTTCTAACATTTTTTACTACTTGTGGTTTTTGTTTTTTAATTCGTAGTGGTTGCTGTTTTAAATTATTTATTTCATTGAAACAGATAGAAAAAATGAAACTTTTCGGCATTTTAGAATTTTCGAGATATTAGATGTAGTTTTTTTCAGGTTATAGTGTAGACAGACGACGGCGTTATTTTACATTAGCCGTCAAATGAGCTTATGAACTATCTCTATTTCAATGTGAATTAGCTTTAACGTAAATGCTTGCAAATCAAACTGAATTTATACTGAATCCAGCATTTTTAATATGGCAACAAAGTCGACAATCAATCAGCTGTTGTCAAATTGTTAAATAAAAATGTATTCACAGTCAGCATAGGTGAGTTGTTTTAATTGTTTTTAGAAAACAGAAAAGATATATTATCATCACAATAACGCATTTTTTAAAATTGTAGATTTCCAAGGGAAAAATATTATAATTTCACAAAATAGTTTTTTTTACAAACAAACAGCTGGTTACTAAATGCAGAAACTATTGTCTGTCAGGGTAAAATTTTAATTTACATTAGTGAGATTTTAATACAAATTAACGTCGTCGTCTATCTAAGCTATTAGTTTATTTTACACTTTTTCTCTTCTAGTCTATAGCTAGAATTGTGTCGAAGACACAAAATAAAATACCAATTGGTTTGAGATCAAGTCAAGTTTGCACTCGATGACTTCAAAAATGTTGCACTGTGTTCATTCTCATGTAGAAGAATAAAAAGAATATTTTTGTTCATTTGTAAAATGTTGGTTGGAAAATTGTGTTTATTTATAATAGTTCAATGCTTACTTTGTTAGTTTTTTCTAGTTTGAATTCTCATTTAGTCAATTGGCGGAATAAAGTAACTATTCAAATGTTGGGTAGAAATCTACTGATGAAATGCTCCACGTGGATATGCTATCCCTCTTAGAAGTTATTGTTCTAAGTAAAGAATTTCTAATTTTTTCCAGGAGAATATCATTTAGCACACCAACATAATTGGAATTAAGGACCAAAAAAGATTATTTTTTTTAAATTAATTTTATTTCATTTTTATGTTGAAACAAATTTTTTATTATGTACTGGCATATTTATAGGAAAAATTTCAAAATATTTTATTTTGAAAAGCAGAGCGTTACAAAATATTTTTGTGAGACGCTTTCGGAATATAAAATGAGACATACACCCCTATCATGAATAATTTTTCTCTAGTAATTTTCTCCTATTTTACATATATGCCCTGAAAAAAGTTTTCTTTGAGTAATTCAATTGAAAATGATAACTTGAAAAAAAAAATTTAATTAAAAAAATTCCCCTTTAACGTAAATAATTTTTTTCACTAGAAAATTTTTCACTTTTCCTTAATATTTTTCACTTCATTTTTGCTGGGGAACTGTTTTCTTTTGGAGCTACAATACTGTTGGGAGTACCATCAACACATCCCACAACAGCAGCTATTCTAAATTCACTATCAGCCGCATCATGAATATTTTCCAGCTATTTTTTGCCAAGGAAAATTTTGGTTTTTGGAAAAAAATGATAAGAGGAAAGTGAAAAAACTCCTGGTTAAATTTTATTCATAAATTAGTTTGAATAATTTTGTGGCTTTAAGTCTATATTTTTCTTCGGATGGATAAGTTATCCTCTGCTGACAAAAACTTTTCTCCAAAACATTCAACATTTGTGAAAGCACTTCGCAGAATGCTGATGGTGCCGTTGGTATGACATAATCTTTTGCTACTCCCTTTTTCATATCCTTCCTTTGAAAAACATCTCAAGCTATCGTTGGAATGCGTCAGTGAGTTCTCAATCACATCCAGTACATAAGAAAACGCTGCTAAATTAATTTTAAAGCATTGTTCACACAAAATAGAGTCGCTTTATAAAAGCATTTTAGAAAAACCTAGTGACATCACCATAATTTTATAAAAAAGTTTTGTCAGTAGCAGTTTATTTATAAGCTTGATTAGCAGTAAAAAATAAAAATAGAAAAAATATTTTACACAAATATCTTGCAAAATCCAACATGTTCAGGTGCAATGATTGCAAAAAAGCTGCAGATTCCAAAAACGATTGCAATTAAAATTTTAAAAGATATAACCAAAACTTAAGGACAGATTATAACCAAAAAGAAGAAAAAAAAATTGCTAAAAAAAACTCAGAGAACATAAAATATATAATACGTTCAATGCAACGTGTCTCCGACAATGACCGTGCAAAAAAAAACCATACGACTTTAAGTACCGCAAGAAAAAGAATGAATGTTATCTACAGAAGTAATCGTACAATAAAATATTCAAATCGTAGTGAAAAGCATATTGCAATAAAACTTTGGAGTCGATAGTTTTTTCAGTTTTTCCGGAAAATTTTGGTATTTATAATCACCAATGGCGGAATATGTATACAAATTAGACATTTTTTAAGAGTAAATAAGAACGTTTTATTTAACAATAACTATTATTTATAATAAATTTCAATATATTTTGTATGAAAGCGCACTTCGCACTTCTTACACATAAATAAGTGTGATTGTGGTATTGCTTACACCGCCGTTTTTGCCTTCCTCTTGCTTTACAATAACGTGCTGAGTCACTTTGATGGATTTTGACAAACCAACTTTCATTTCATGTTCGCAATTGTCCTAGCGATTTCCGACCGGAATTCCAATTGAATTTTTACAAAAAACTTTGCTCATTTTACACACAAAGCTACACAACTGCCGAATCCACAGCATTAGAAAACAGAGGCTACCACAACTTTTTGTCTCTTACATTTATACGTTACTTGGATGTAGCATTAACTGCAGTGTTGCCATTTTTAAAATGAAGGAAAGCGTCAAGTGGATAGTAAAAACGGGTAAAAAGGGTAAAAATAACACGAAAAAAAAGGGTAAAACGCGCCAAGAGAAAAATATTGAATTTTATAAAAAAATTTCAAAAATACATTATTTTATTTTGGAAACAACACATTAAAAGAGAGTAAAAAACGTTAGTTTAGCCTTCGCAAAAAGAGTAAAAAGAGCAAAAACCTTAAATGTAGGAAAGCATATTAAAATTTCCAAATAAATGATATATTTTATTGTCAACTCATTCATTTTGATAAGTAAAAAAAAACTTATAATAAAATAACAATCAATTTAAAAATAGTATTAAGGTATGCTTTTATAAGAAAAAATTTCATTTTCAAATATATCTGTTTCACAATCGTTATCATCTGGCCACAAAACAGTTTCAATAAAATACTGAGGATCTATTATAGGTTTGGTTAGAATTAATTTTTAAATAAACACTTGAAGGCAATTTCTTATTGCAGCAGCAAAATTTTTTCTTGTTTTAGACCGTATTTTATATGCAATAATGAGTTGACTGAATTTAAAGAAAGTCGATTTCTAATTTTTGGTTTAAAAAAATTCATTAAACTAAATGCTCTTTCGACTTCGGCATTTGAGTAGGGTAACGAAAGTATACGAATAACAAAGCTAGCTAAGTCATGAAAAGGATTTTCACCTAATGAATTTTTAAAATTGTAGACTTAAATCCAAAATTTATCAGTTCTTTCCTTGTTTTTCCAGTCTTATAAGTTTATATTCTTCAGAGAGACTTCAATTTTATTTACTAAAAACGAATCATCAATAAAATTTTGAATGAAACCAATAACCTCCGTATGGTTTTTTGTGAAAATACTATCCACACTAAATACCGATATTTTTTTTAGTAATTCAAAGTTTGAAGGAAGTTTACGTCTTAGTTCGAGTACAAGATTTTTTGTAAAGTCTACCAAATTTCGTGTTATTTCTTGTTTATCGTGGTCAGATATATTATAATCTCTGCAAGTCTTTTCAAAATGATAGCCTAGATAACAGAATATATTAATTAATTAAATCACCTTCTAGATAATCGAAATTTTCTAGAGGAACGATAATTCTATTTGTAATACTTTTAATTAAGTAATACAAATCGTTGTAAAGCTTAACGTGGTCCGCATTGGCTGATTCAAAGGCTAGATTTACTTCTTGCACTTCTTCCAAAATTGAATTCAGATAAATCAAATATGCATGATTCTTACTATCCATATACATATCTTTTAGTAGATTGGATACATAGCAATTATCTTTTAATAAACAAAAGTGGGTTTTTAATCTCAGCCACATGTTTAATATGACTTTTACTGCTTTCTAGTGTTTGCCATTTGAGGAATTTTATTAGGATGCATTGAGTCATGATTCAATAATTTATAAATTTTTGCATACACTTTTTGGCGAATTGAGGAATGAGAAAACCAGTTATATGACTCTCGTATAAGAAACTCTAAATTATTTGGAAAACTTTTATCCGTGGCAGCAGACACAGCTAATTGTAAAGAATGGCATACACATTTCACTAGTACCAAGTTCTTCAGATTATATTTTTTCTCAATTTTTCTATGTAGTCCGTTATGTGGACCTGTCATCACTGCAGCGTCTGTGCCAATAGCAACTAAATTTTTAAAATCTAATTGTAAAATGTTTAACAGGCGCTCTAATCCATAAAGAATATCATCTGCCGTACCTCCTTTTAGATCAAGTAATCCTAGAAATGTTGTAATGAAAGTATTTTTTTTAATGCTGAAGTACCTTACAACAACACCAAGTAATTTTTCGATGATATCTTTGATATCATCAATAAGATCTTGTATAAAGAAAGGTGCTAAAATATTCGTTATAATATTAGAACATTTTGTGCGATGCAGTTTAAAGTTAATAGCTTTGCTATCAGCAAAACTCTGAAAACAAATTTCAGATAAATGATCGACTGCAGCGAATGATGTATGAGCTGCAACGTACAAACATAACATGCCTTGGGCTTTTTGATTATCAGTTGGCTCCTTTCTTTGAAAGCTTATTTCTTGCTGTATAGTTGCACTATTAAAAGGGTTCAATGCTTTTTGGTGTTTTTTTGTTTTGCTGTGTCGCAGTAAATCACTATGCCTGGCATTTAACTCGCAATAACAACATATATAAAAAGCCTTAGTAGGATCTTTTGCAGGTCTTAACAACTTTTTAAACACTGGGAGCGTTTCCCAATTTTTTCTATAATGCCGATCCATCTAAAATATAATTTTATTAATAAATTAAATTGAAAACAAAAGAATACTACCTTAACGATAAATCAAAGATTTGTTCTCAAGAAATCACTAATAATATTCTTTTTGTGTTTAGTTTTTCGTATATAATATTTTTATAAATAAATGTACATCTGTTTTGGTTACTTTTTGTCCGCTTATTTTCTTAACAGTAAATTATAAAGCAACTTATATAGTATAATAATTCAGGTAATCCCATCGTGCAGCCCAGTGCAATGTCCAATGTATTTTAGTAGTTTAAAATATATCGCTACTGTCAAAAAATACATGTATTTGTTCGTGTATGAAAAACTGTGCTGACATAGTTACCTGATGTAATTTTACCTTGGCTACTTAGATCCGCAACAGTTAAGCTAGCCATACACAATCTTACATGCTCGCAAAAATGCTAACTAGTCAAACAGGAACCACTCCGAAGACTAAGGTTGATATACCAACACCAAAGGCAGATTCCACTCCGGCAGGTAAGGGAATACAAACCGGCATGCACAGATACGTAACTGTTACCAAACGTAAGGCTAGTCCTAGAACTAATCAACAGGAGCGCACAAGTAAGCAGTACAAAGGCAGTCAGGCGGCTACGATACCAGTCTCCGAAAATAGATTTTCAATACTTGCACCCACAGACGATGCACCAGTAAAACCTGCGTCTAAGGAACACAAACCTCCACCTATCTATTTGCGCGAGCAAACATCGAACGCAATTGTAAATCTTTTATCAAAGATTGTGGGAAAAGATAATTTTTACGTAGCTTCTATACGAAGGGGACAGATACAGGAAACGAAAATCCAAACCCATACTGAGAAGAATTATCGTCTAATTGTTAATAGTCTTAACGCCGAAAAAAAGAATTACTACACGTACCAACTAAAAAGTGCTAAGGGCCTCGTGGTTGTGTTAAAGGGCATTGACAGTTCCGTCCCTGTTGACGAAATCAAGAAAGCTATTGAGAATGAAGGCTACGATGTGAGAAATGTTCACAACATACACAATAAAGGTAAAATTCCCCAACCAATGCACCGTGTGGAGATTGCTTTTAATGCAGCTCTTCTTAAGACCAAAAACTCAACGCATCCTATTTACAATTTGAGATATCTTCTTAACCGAAGAATAACAGTAGAGGAGTCACATTAGCGTAATGGCCCTGCACAATGCACCAATTGGCAAGAGTTTGGCCACACAAAATCTTACTGCAAGCTACCATCTGTTTGCGTAGTGTGTGGTAACACGCATAAAACCACGGAGTGTACAGCACCTAAAAACAACCCCAATGTGAGAAAGTGCAGCAATTGCGGTGGAAGACATTCTGTTAATTATAGAGGATATGAAGTATTCGAGAGGATAAAAAAAAATCGAATCAACCTCGAAGTCGCGCAAATACGAAATATCGCGAATTGAACTACCCGAGCCTTCATACTGAAGCTACTGCAATACCTAATGGTGTACATGTGGATAGAGTGAACTATGCCGAACAACACTTAGATGGCTTACCATCGTCAAATAGGCCCAACGTGAAAAATCTTTCATATGTCCAAGTACTAAGGAGCAGCCCTCAGGTCTTCAACGATACCAGCTCTAGTTCGATCGACAAGCTGACGGAGACAATGAACAATTTCATGACCAACATGAACAGTTTTATGAATAATATGCAGGGCATGTTTCAGGAGATGATGCAGAATCAGAACATGATTCTGCAGACCCTTCTTAGACAAAAATAAAATGACCCAGTTGCGTATTTGCTACTGCAATGCGAACGGGTTATCCCAACATAGGTTCGAGGTAGAAGATTTCCTACAGAGGCAGGTAATAGACATCCTTTTGGTATCCGAAACACACTTTACTGTAAAGAATTGCTTTAGAATTGACGGGTTCATTATATATGACACTAAACATCCAAGTGGAAAGGGATGTGGTGGCACGGCCGTCATTGTGCGTAAAACCGTGAGGCACTTTGTTATGCCAGAATTTGGGAAGGATTTCATTCAGGCAACCTCTATAAGTCTTACTGATTTTTATACCACAATTTCATGTGTATATTGTCCTCCAAGACGCATAATTGATAGCGACAATTTCAAAAGTTTCTTCGCAACATTGGGACACAAGTTCCTGGCAGCAGGAGACTTCAACGCTAAACATACCCACTGGGGCTCTAGACTTATTAGCCCAAGAGATAGGCAGCTGTACAATGCTATTGCTTAAAATAGTCTAGATGTCGTATCTGGCGGTGAGCCCACATACTGGCCTACAGACTGTACGAAAAAGCCAGACCTTATTGACTTCACTGTTATAAAAAATATTAAACGTGACCAACTTCTGATTAGTCCCCTAGAAGACTTATCATCTGATCATTCGCCAACTATAATTACACTACGTAATAGTTTTATAAACTCTGAAGTATCTCCTACGTTCTATCTGAACCGTTCAATAGGATTTTTAACGCAGCTTTTCTTAAAGTATAAAATGTATGTGAGCTCTCATCTGTCCCAGAACATCCCTCTAAGGAACTCGTCTGATATACAATGTGCTGTGAAATACCTTACAGCTAGCAGAAAAACATATAGGAGGAAACCATTAAAGTCATCAGCTGATATTGAAGCCCTCATCCGACAAAAAAGAAAATTGAGCAGGGAATGGCAGAGAAATCGTTCTCCAGCTTTAAAGACCCAATTGAATTTGTGTCAAAAATTACTTTAAGAAAAGCTGCGTTAAAAATCCTATTGAACGAGCAAATGCTTTTGCTAGCCATCTGGAAAACATAAAGATGCGGTTGCCCTCAATTAAAATGGCAATCAAAAATCTTGATGCGAAAAAATCGCCCGGCGCTGATCGTATTACTAGTTCAATGCTGATGAACTTGCCAGATTGCGCTGTGAGAATTATATTATTCATTTTTAATGCCATCTTAAGAGTGGGGGTTTTCCCGTCCTCTTGGAAAATTTCAGAAATTGTCATGATTCAAAAACCGGGTAAAGACGCTACTCAAATTACGTCATAGAGACTTATCAGTTTATTATTCATCCTTTCAAAGCTGTTCGAAAAGGTCATTCTCCAGAAAATAACGACCCATCTAGCAGAGCGAAATATTATTCCAAAACATCAGTTCGGCTTCCGGGCTGGTCATGAAACTACAGAGCAGGTTCACAGAATTGTTACTGCTATCAGGTCGTCCTTCGAGAAAAAGCTGTTTTGTTCAGCATTGTTTATTGATGTCTCCCAAGCATTTGACAAAGTTTGGCATGATGGTCTCCTCACAAAAGTAACACGACTTCATCCTGCTAACACCCACAAGCTAATTAAAAGTTACTTGACTGATAGAACATTTAAGGTACGGTCAAAAAATGTATTTTCACCAGTCAAGAAGATTTCTGCAGGCGTCCACCAAGGAAGTATACTTGGCCCGCCATTATACATCGTCTATACATCCGATATGCCTACAAATCGACATACTATCACGTCAACGTTCGCAGATGACACGGCATTTTTAAGTGTGAACAAAGATCCAGGAACTGCATCTGAGCACTTACAAGCTCATATAAACGAGCTGGAAGGTTGGCTAAATAAATGGAAAATCAAAGTAAATCCATCAAAATGTGCCCATGTAACTTTCACACTAAGAAAGGCAAATTGTCCGCAAATAAAAATAAATAACGTCATTGTTCCGGTGGAAACCCAAACTAAATATCTAGGAACCCATGTAGACAGACGCCTAACAAGGTCACGCCACATTGAGGCCAATATCTCAGCTATGAAACTAAAAACAGCTCGACTAATGTGGCTAATAGGTATATTTTCATCTCTATCTTTGGAATATAAAGTTCTGTTATATAAAGCCATTATTAAACCAATCTGGACATATGGCATTCAGCTTTGGGGAACTGCGTGTGCATCTAACATCCAAAAGTTACAAAGAAGCCAGTCGAATATTTTACGAACAACAGTCTGCGCCCCCTGGTATATAAGAAATGAGAATATCCACAGAGATCTAGAAATTCCAACGGTTCGGGAGGAAATTGAAAAATATTGTACTAAGTACGTTCACAAACTGTCGACACATCCAAACGCCCTTGCCAGGGACCTGTTACAGTTCGAGGGACACAGAAGGCTTAAGAGAAGTGATACCTTGCGCCAAGTGAGAAGAGGGAAGTAACTTTTTTTTTATTTAAACGTAGAATATTCCTTTTATTTTAAGATTTGAGTACAAGTAACTAGTTATTACATTGGTAATAATTATTTAAGTTTTTTTCTTTTTATATTTAAGATTTGGATACTTATTGTAATTTCCTTATAGAAAGATTCAATAATAATAAACAATTCAAATAAAAAAAAATTTACGGAACAAAATATCGGCCAAATGGTCGCCGCGACCTCGGTGGTACACCTCCATCCGAATTATCTCATACTGTAACTCTTCAATTGTTGCTGGCTTATCGACGTACACTTTTTCCTTCAAATAACCCCAAAGAAAGAAGTCCAACGGTGTCAAATCACATGATCTTAGCGGCCAATTGACATCGCCACCACGTGAGATAATACGGCCATTGAATTTGTCGCGCAAAAGAGCCATTGTTAGCTGTGTGGCAAGTGGCACCGTCCTGTTGAAACCACATATCGTCCACATCCACATCTTCCAATTCGGGCCATAAAAAGTTCGTTATCATCTCACGATAGCGAACACCATTCACAGTAACTGCCTGACCGGCCTCATTTTGGAAAAAATACGGCCCGATGAGCCGCCAGCCCATAAAACGCACCAAACAGTCACTCTTTGTGGGTGCATTGGTTTTTCGACAATCACTCTTGTATTGTCATTCGCTCAAATTCGGCAATTCTGCTTATTGACGAATCCACCGAGGTGAAAATGTGCCTCCTCACTGAAGATTATTTTCTTCGAAAATTGATCATCCACTGTTGCCATTTCTTGCCACCATTCTGACCATTGACGCCGTTTGGAATGGTCAAGAGGCTTTAGTTCTTGAGTCAATTGCACCTTGTAAGCGTGTATATACAAGTCTTTATGCATAATATTCATCAACGACGAGCGTGAGAGTTGCAATTGTTGGGCACGAAGACGAGTTGAGGTGGACGGGTCTGCAGCCACACTATCGCTAACAGTAGCAATATTTTCTGAAGTACGAGCATGCACTGGTGTTTTCACATCTACTACAGACCCGGTTTGCTCAAATTTTTGCACGATTTTTCCGATTGTACGCACATTTGGACTATTAAATTGACCGACAAAATCACGAAGTGCACGATATGCATTTTGATTTGAACGCCCATTTTTATAATAAGCCTGAATAACTTTAACGCTTTGCTCGATTGTTTATCTTTCCATGGTTCAAATTGAGTTAGTCTGAAATTGAGAAATGTCAAATGAAATGCAGAAAAAAACTTGACGTTTAGCTGTGGTTCACATTCAACATCGGCCCTTAAAATTTAGGCACCCTTTACATGAGTTTGTTTGTTAATGGCTTAAGTGCTAAAAGTAAGAATACGGAAATGATATTGTCATAGAAAGATGGATGCCAGTGCGGATTTTTGGTTATTATTGATTTAAAATTTTTGTCATTAATTTGAATTTCTTTAACTGAATTATTTACTTACTGCAGAATTTAAAATAAAAATTCATACAGTTCGCAAGACTTTCGACTAATTATATACTCAAATTGCAAGCAATTACTTACATGGGAAACGCAAGATTATTGACATTTGAGCATATGTAGACAGCGATGTTTGCTCAAGGTATTTTTAGTGTCAATGACGCAAAATGCAAACGTATACATTTGGTTATTGTATTGGGTAATAATTTTCTGTACCTATAATCTGCAGGTGAAATATAATCTGGAACCGACCACAATCACTTTTATGCCAAATTTTAATAGAAGAATTGAGATTAATTAATATTTTTTATTAATCAGAAGCCAGATTTTTAACAGATTGCTTTGAATTGCTATATATCTTCTTACTCTAAGAATTTCATTAATTAATTAATTTACATCAGTAGGAGTATTTACTACGCTTTTAGTAGCAATTTACACCATGATCAATGCTACCAGATGACAAAACCCCAAAAAAATATCTTATTTTATCTATTAATTGTATCTGTTTGATTTATTTATATTTAAGCAAAAGCGAAATGCAAAAGTATATCTACACTTTGTTGTTGGGTAGACCAAAACAAAGGATTTTGTACTCATTTGCATCGTTTGTACTGTTTGCAAGCACCGTCGAGAGCACATGCAAAATTGTGCATGTGCGTTGAGAAGCAGAATTTAATTTTATTAAATTTTACAACCTAAAAAGCATAAGTTTCATTAGTGGTCAAATATGTAAACCGTATGTTGTATGCGAATTAGATATATGAACCAACAAATGAAAAAGTGCCATCTGTGGTTAAAATTTCAATAGTAACAGGAATATTGGCAGGAATTTTTCTCTTAAAAAAAACAACGACAACCAAAAGTGACGAATAAACAAATATCCTTACAATAATATACAACTTTGGGTGTATGTGTGTCTCGTGGGTATTATTTTCTTTTATATTGCTTTTAAACGGGGTGAAAAAACTGTTGTGCTTTTATAGGAAAGAAAGAGAAAATAGATGATTAAGAGAGATCTGTATATTTAAACAGGAGACCAATAGCAAATCAAATTCTTAGATGATTTTGCATATAAAATAAATATGGCGGATTTATTTTACACACATATAATGCATACGCACACGCACACATTTTACACACACTATTTGCATATAATTTAACGTTCAATAAATATAATTGCATAGTATTCCATCCAAGAAGCACACACGTCTATATTTTATAAAAATTTAGGTCGTTTTTCGACACCATTTTTGCAGGATATGGATGGATGATGGGTTGACAAAATTACAAACAGAGCAGCCAACAGCATAAAAAATTTTAATTTTTCTTTTATTTAAAATTTTTTCACATTTTTTCACATCATCATATGTGCATACTGACTTCTTAAATTAATAAGTAAAAGTCAAAGAACATGTAGACTCTACATTAAGTGTGTGTTAGTGCATATACATGCGTGGCACATACATATACATGCGTGGCACATACTTAAATTTAACAAGTTTATTTCGGCTGTGCTTCAATATCCTTCATATATTTCATTTTACACATTTTTCTTTAAAAAATAAATTCCTAATATTGATTCAAATAATTGTCTTAGATCACCTATTTCTTTTTGTTAATCCCAAATTAAATAATTAATAAAGAAATTCAAATTAACTACATTAAGGAAAAAATCATAATTATTTTTGAAAGCAATAAAATACCTGTAGGTACTCAATTAACGATATCCAATAAGAATGCAAAATAAATTAAATAAAATTTAATTTAGCATTTTTTAACCAAACAAACTGAAAAAAAATTTTATATTAAATAAAAAATTCAAATTAACGACAAAAATCAAAAACTATCTTGCAATACAATTTCTGTCTTTGTAGTTCTATAAAAATTTCCATAAAAAAACAGAAATTATTGACTGAACTGATTGTTTTTTTGCACAGATAGAGGAACTTCGGGTATTGTGGAATAGGTGGGTAATGTGGAACTACCCCCTTCCCTTCCCTTCCATATTTTTATAACTAAGTATTATTTATCATCTGTAAATATATAATAGTTAACAGAAACACATTAACAGTACCTACTTGGTCGTAGGGTTAGTTTTCAGTTGGCGTGTAAATGAAAACATGACTTTATTTTGTGAACACATTGAAATAAGTGTTCGAGTCTAAATATTTGGAGTTTGTCCAGTTTTTTCGACAAGAAAATATAACTAGTGTACTAAAAAATATTTTTAATCAATAATACTTGGAATACTTGAAGGTGCGAATCGTGCTTACACTCATAAATATTTTAGGACGATGAGTATTTTGTCTTATAAAAATATTTGTTAATTTTTTTCTTATTTTATACATTAGATTCAGTAGAAACTAAGCTTGGGTAATAATTTTAACCTTAAGTACGTAATTTGATTTAATTTCATTAAATTTTTGTTGTATATTGCTATGGAGGTCTCTATGTTTTTAGTTATAAATTAAAATAATTCTATTTAATACTATTCCCCATTACCCGACGGTGGCGTTCCACATTTAGCATTAAGCACATTCAACACAGCAGCCTACACGACGACACGAAAGAGAGTTGGGCATGCAGCAATTGTCGCAATGCAGCAATATAATTAAATTTTTCGAACGCGGCTGCGACATTCCTAAAATGAATAATAATAATAATCACACCAAAGTTAATTGTATTTAATTTTTTTTTTCTTTTCTTTCTTCAGAATAAAAGTTATGTCTTCAGAATAAATTCGTTTAAGCACTAATTTATTTTACACTTCTTATGATATTACCATTACTAACCCGTTTATTGCCGTACTCAAAAATAGAAATAGATTTAAATGGACGACAACAGCATTTGCCGTCGTGTTCTCATGAAAATAATCATTTACATATAAATACATGTATTCTATTTTTGACTCTACAATTTTTTAAACGAAGCTTTTTGAGATAATTCAGATTTTTTTTCTATAAGTATTCTTATGTAATAATTTCTATTTGGAATTTAAAAGTTTAACAAAATATTAATATTTATTTGTGCTTAATTCCAGAAATTGTGTTGGTTTTAAAATTTATTCTTTTACTCATGATATTCTCATGAGTTATTTATTCAGTACAATAAGTACTGACTGACTGGACCATTTCGTCAGATATGCTATTCCTTTCAGTACTTATTATACTGAATAAATAACTCATGAGAATATTTGGAATTTATTTGGTAAAAACTTTATTAATACTTTTTCCAGGAATCCAAAAACAAAAATAGGGGTTCGAGAATACCCGAAGTTCTTCTATTATGATGACTGATATTTCTGATAAAACTCTGTAAAACGTTGTTTCGTGTGTTATGTATTTTAGAAAAAAAAAAACGCAAAAAATCACTCAGAAAAATAGTCAATAATAGAGGTAGTCGCGGTTTTTGACTCATAGCTCCGTCATTTATGAAGTGATCCCGGCTGAATTTCAATAGCAACTGAAAGACAGAAACAACTGACAGATTCGTATGCTACACTCTTATTTACGTTGACTAGGGACTTTAGAAATTTGATTTCAAAGACTACACAGACAGACGTACATCGTTAAATTGGCTCTGCCAATTATAAGGATCCAGAATATATTTATATACTTTATAGGTTGGTGCCTGTACCCTTCTTACTTTAAGTAAAGGTTATAAAGACAAAGGTTAGGAAATAATAATATCCTTTTTACTGTTATTATTATTTTTATTTTTATTGTATTTATGAGAGCTTGTGATCGGCGTTGCAAAGTCCATTACGGCAGATCTACCTTCGCAGCTTTAAAAGATGTGATCGACGCTGTTGAAGTTACACATTACAGCAGGCGAATGGTCCTGCTGACTACGCTGAATTTGAAAAATTCTTTCATATCTGATACGAGTGATAGGGAGTTAGACAGAATAGTGTTGTACGGTACTTGCAATGGCATTAGACAATTCAAAATCGTGTCTCACGGCTCAACTCTAGGCTCTGATCTTAGAAGTAGGACATATGCTGATATACTACGTATTGAAATGTTAGCAGACACATTTCTAATTGACTACACAGACAATATAGCAGCAGTAATCATGGAAAAGATTATAGATTAACACAAGTGATAATGAGAACTACCGAAATCATAAATGAACATGAATTGGATTGCAGTAAGTAATACACGAAATTTTAGAAAAAAACAAAATTTTTTTGTTTTTAAATAATTTTATTACATTTATCATATATAAAAGTACGTTACTTAATTATCTTCTTTTTGGTGCATGGATAATATCATTTACAATCAATGGTATCAGCACTATTATTATTGTCAGCCGTTGTGTGCATTGCATTCTGTTATATTTTTCTTGTAATTATTCATTGCCCGCCCACCATTACTGAACTAGCTAGTTTGCAAGAACGTGCACCATTCCTAGTCTGACTATAGTAGTAAGAACAACTAGAATTTCCATTACAATGAAATGGCCTAACAACTATTCTAACTGTTCCAAATACTATTAGTAAAATTTTTTTTGTCCATTACAAGTAGGCGAAGAAAGACACAGAGCTTATAAGTCTCACTAAATGACTTGAAATGATACCTAGACGATGATTCTACAAGTAACTTATGACTTGATTAGGAACTCACATTACAAACATGTGTAATATTTTATATTATACTTGAAAGTGGTTGTTAGCCATTTAAGTATGCTTGTGCAGCCCTTTATAAAAGAAAAAAGCTGGCCATGCAGAGAAGAGCAGCACTTAGATTTGTTTAAAAATTCGTCATAAGATAAGGACTTATAATGGAATATTGCAACGTTTGGAAAATGGACTTTTCAAAAATAACGTGAACAAGGTTTTCTCTCTCAACATTTTAATCCATGAATTATAAGGAATTATTTTATTTCGTATGATAAGATGTGAGAAAGAGCTTCTTTAAAAATTTCATATCCCATTACAAAAAAACAAATTAATTTTTTCAAGGACGAAAATTTTTCATAGAATTTGAAATACTGAGGATAATTGTAGTTAGAAATTTTCCAAAATTTTTTTGCTTGGCAAATGTGTACACTCTTTTTTTTTGGTACCAAAAAGAGGTGGCTACAGATGGTGCCAAGAATATACTCTTTGAGTACTCACTCTAGAAAATTGGTGGATATAAATGTTGGCCAACAAGAAAACCTGGCATAAACATGGAGAAATAGAGAATGCTTCAGTGAGAGTGTACTTTTTCATTTTAAAATAAAAACAAGTACTTTTATTCCGATCAAGTATGGAATAAAATAACCGTAGAGGCAATTCGTTCAATTTATTATGCAGCCATGTGAAGTCAATGACAAGGGGTTCAGAAAATCCTTAAGCAAGTGCATCCACGATTAACTTTTTGGTGCTGATTTTGGTCAGGCCTTATTTTTTTGAAGATGATGCCGAAAACAGAGTTCTTGTTTACTCAACTGAAAGACTTGTGGTTTCAACAACATTGTGCCAACTGCCACACAGCGCCTGAAGTCACTGATTTATTGGGGCACGAAATGAAAAAGTGCACTCTTACTGAGATGAGAGAAAACAAGCGTATGGAAGCAGACAGAAATAATATATATAGTGGCTTAAATTGGCCAAATGAATTCCAATGTTCAGTAATACGAAAGAGTGGAAAAACTTCCAAGGACATAAAAGGTGGTCTTTGTCAACATAGCAACATGCGGTAATATAGGGCAAAATATCATTTTATTTATTTTTGTTATTATTTTTATTATTAAATATTAAATCTATCTTATTGTAATAAACGCATTGAAACTAATTTTAATTAGTAGATTTTTGACCTACCTTACCTTGAATAGCGATGATTTACTGAGGTATCCTGGTTACAATCTTGTTTTGGACCTGATGTTACAATAGCAGGATGTGAATTAAGCACGTGATGCGGTGAAGTGTGTACTGAAGGCAGAAGACTTGGTGAAAACCGAAATGGAAAATCACTAAGATAGTAAAAGTTTAAAATAAAAAAGAAATCAATTCAAAGGATCAAATAATGTGTTTTTATATTACAAAAACTGCTAAAATAACAATTTATATAAAGGGTGTTTTTTATAGACGTATAGAACTTTAAATTGCAATAAAACATTGATGGATTATTCGATTTTCATGAATTTTATTTACCCGAAAGATAATCTGGTGGCATTACATTTTAAATATGATTTCTGGCATATGACCGCCACGGCTGGCTCGGATGTAGTCCAATCTGGACGTCCAATTTTCGATGACTTTTTCCAACATTTGTGGCCGTATATCGGCAATAACACGGCGAATGTTGTCTTCCAAATGGTCAAGCGTTTGTGGCTTATCCGCATAGACCAATGACTTTACATAGCCCCACAGAAAGTAGTCTAGCGGTGTTAAATCACAAGATCTTGGAGGCCAATTCAAAGGTCCAAAACGTGAAATTAGGCGGTCACCAAACGTGTCTTTCAATAAATCGATTGTGGCACGAGCTGTGTGACATGTTGCGCCGTCTTGTTGGAACCACAGCTCCTGGACATCATGGTTGTTCAATTCAGGAATGAAAAAGTTAGTAATCATGGCTCTATACCGATCACCATTGACTGTAACCTTCTGGCCATCATCGTTTTTGAAGAAGTACGGACCAATGATTCCACCAGCCCAAACAGTCAGTTTTTCTGGATGTAACGGTGTTTCGACATACACTTGAGGATTCACTCCAAATGCAGCAGTTTTGTTTGTTGACGTAGCCATTAAACCAGAAGTGCGCTTCATCACTAAACAAAATTCGCTTATGAAAATCAAAATTATGAACCATTATTTTCGAAATAAAATTGCACTATTTTCAAGAGTTGTTCAGGCGAGAGTCTATTCATGATGAATTGCTTAACCAAACTGAGAATCAATCACTTGACAGCTGTTAAATCAGTCGCCATCTTGAACAGTAATGCCAACTTAAAGTTCTATACGTCTATAAAAAACACCCTTTATAATCAATATCGTATTTTGCATTGGCATTTTATATCTGTACTTGACTGTCTAGAGTTATTATTTTCAGTAATACGAAAACTGGAAAAGAGTATGGGCTGTCTGGGAGTCCCTATTTATAATTTGTGTTATATTTCTTATTTGCACAACATATTAAACTATTTAAAATTATGGAGTTCAACAAAATTTAATCTTTATTAGTACTTAATTCCAATTTATGTTGGTGTGCAAAATTCATTATTTTCCATGATAATTTCATGAAAAATTTAAAAAAATTGTTCTGTTTTGATATTCAAATAATAAAATTTGTGTAACTGTAACAAGAATCTTTTCCACAGTCCAGATAATAATACAATATGATAACAATCTGCCAGAAAATCTACATTGCATGAATAAGTCCATGACAAATTTTCGTCACATGTTAGATATAAATTTTTTTTTAAAAATCAGATGAATTTATTTATTATTTGAAAATTCTACTTTCAAATTAAAAGGTTTCTTCAATCAGTGATGCCAAACGGGAAGTCCCGCAGTTTTCGGAATAAACTAAATGCTAATATTCGGGACTTTTTAAGTTCCTGGTTTTTCCTGAATTTCTGAATTTTATTAATCCCGCTTTTGTTATATTTATATTGACATTAAGATATACTTTTTTTGTGTCTCCTTATTAAAAACTTCTTATTTGAAACGCACTGTTAAAGAAAATCAACACAACCACTTTGATATATTTACAAAACTTGCTGTTGATTTCTTTAAAAAGGAGAAAAGTGAAAACTAAGAAGAAAAAGTCTTCTTGAATAAAATTAAAAATAATTTATTTGAAGAGCACAAACCAAAAAATACAGATAAAAGTTCGGTTGGGAGTTATTTTCTGGCAAAGTCCACTTGTGCACCCTATGGAAAATGTTAGCTATGCCACAGAGTAATAAAAACCAGACGGTTCACCGAAAGCAAGATTAAGTCGTCTCAACGGAGTGTAAAAAAAAACAATACAAAAATCAAATCAAGCTAACACTTATTATTTTAACAGATGCATATGATTAAGTTCCAAAAAAAAATTGTGATAAATATTGTTTTGTTTTGTGAAAACTATTATTATGTTTCGGGATTCAGTTTCGAGATTCAGTTAATAAATCATGATTCCCAGGATTTTTAAAAGCCCGTTCCGTTTGGCATCTCTAGTTGCAGTCAAATTTAGAAAAAATTTAAAAAAATCTCCCAGCGAGACTATAGAACGGAATTAGGATTGCTTACTTTATCTGTCATAAAACAAGAAATGAGAGGAGATGAAGATATTATTCAAGTATTTTTTTTTATTGCTTTTGCTTTTAATTTTATCAGTTTTAAAATTTAAAAAAATAAAATGTAACGACATAAATAGATTTTGTTTTATATTTACCTGGATAATGCGGTATTAATAGGCAAGGAGGTAGGATAAGGACTTCTAAAACTAGATGCTGCTGAATAAACAGAAGGCGTATGCCTAAGGAAAAGAACAATAAGAAAAAAATATCAGTTTTATATCACATTAAAAAGATATAGTCCAATTGTGAATAGAAACTTTCAGGGAGATTTTTACTTTTCTTGGTTCTCCTCCTATTAAGAATAAAATTTTTTACTTCTTTATCATAGAAAATTCCCGATGGATATTCATAATTGGGCTAATAGTGTTTGATAAAAAAAAGATTTTAAATTACCATGATGCCACTTGAGACATGTCCGGACTTAACATAGGATAAGGATATTGACCAGAAGGAAAAGGATAAATCGCTGGTCTCGTCAAGCCTGAAATAAAATATTAAAATTATAAATTTAAAATATATTTAATAAATATTTACTGGCAAATTAAAAAAAATTGTTTCATAATGGCTTATTAAACAGAAATATTTTTTATGAATTTGGCTTTTAAAAAGTAAATTAATTTTTCCACATTCTCTAAATGAATTCACATAAAAATTACATCGATTTAAAAAAATCCTTTGCATTCGTCCTATACCTTGTGAGGGGAACATATCCAGCGAATTTAAAATCAATCTTGGACAGGGCGTTGATGAACCAGTCAGTCAGCCAGAAGTTACATTGATTGGTAAGTGATAATAAATATTTATATAACTTTTATGCTACTGGACGGATTTTAAAGAAAACTTAAAACTTTTTCAGCATTACATTTTGAAGCATTTAGCTCAGAAGAAGCTTATTTGTCAGTATGGGTCAAGAGAACTTAGTTTTGTAGATCGAAATACATGCCATAGAGCTCTGTCTAAGAGAAAAAGTAGAACTGTAACATCTATATTCACTCGGACAGTAGAGCAGCATTGCTACAACTAAGTGCCGCCTTTAAAATAAGATCAATACACCTGAAAATTGCAGCATCTAATAACAGGATGCACTTGATGTAGGTGCGAAGTCATAGTGGATATGTAGGCAATGAGAAGGCAGACAAACTAGCAAGAAACGGTGCGGCTAATAGATTCATTGCACCAAAACTATTTTACGGACTGTCTTGGAGTTTTATTAAGCTCAGTTTTAGGGAATGACTGAAAAGAGAAACGCTACAATATTGGTTGAAAACAAATGGTATCAGGGTAGCGAAAACATCCATTCCATTCCCACCTCGGAAAAGAAAGGAATTACTTAGCTTGATCCGGTCAGAAATTCACAGAACGCATATTGTGTCACTGTAACAGTCTAATTTGCACCCGTTTTTACTACTTAGGGAAACATTACCTACAACCGTCGGACAAATCACCTAAGAAAGTTTTTGAATTTATAATGAATACTAGACTCAGGGAGAATTTGCGGCTTGGGAGTGGTGTCTGTTTTGCAAAGACCAAAAGCCTCAGTCTATAAGTAGCTAAAGTTAAGTTTCTATCACTAAAAAATTAAAAATTCTTTTAAGAAATTTTTAGTTACAAATGGAATTCTAAATATAACGTGTAATACTAAATTTAGTTTGCTTTAAAAAATTTAAATAGCCGTTTACTGTTTAGAGTCTTCGGTAAAATATAGTAATTTTTTTATGCTCTTATAGTGTTTTCAGACTAAAAGTTAAATACTGAATTTAACATTAAATTCACCAACAGATGATTTTACGTTCACACTGCAAATTTTTTAAATTCAGTATTAACCATACAGTGTATCAAATAAATTTCTACAAAACAATAAAAATTTCCCACAGAAATAAGTGTATTTGATGCGTTACTTTGTACAAAACTTATTTGACCAACTGTACAGCAGCCACAACATGTGTGACCTTTGGTAAATACACTTACGAGACACATATTTTCTTTGTCTTTCGTCGAAAAACTTAGTTTTCTTCCAAATGCTGCTGCCATTGAAAGCATTTTCTTCTGAAAATATTTAAATTGGTTTTTATTTTATTATTTAATTTAATAACATTAGCAGCTGTTGCTATATTTACAGAGCTTTTTAACTTCGTAGCACGAGCTCAACGGACAAAAACAGTGTTGTATTTCATAAATCCAACTTAAATTCAATTCCAAAATAGCATTTAATGTGGATTTATTAAATTCACTTTGTATGGCAAATACAGTTTTTATGAAATGGATTTAACGTTAAAACAGCATTTATGTTAAATTCACTCAGTCTGAAAACACTATTAGACCAAATAATCGTTTCTCTGTAATGTTTTTTTAAATTTGCCATAAGTGGCTTAGTTAAATTTAATAATATCAATCAAGAACAAACATAATATAGGTATCTCTTTTCAACATCCGTTAAATGGAATGGTGTAATAATAGAAAATTAGCTACGGCGAAAAGAAGTACATTTTAGGTAGGCGATTATAGTTACAGAATACTATTTTAGCAAAATCTCTAAAATATTTGGCTGAAATTTTTTTTGCGGTGGAGATTAAGCTTTAGGTACGTGCAAAATTTAAAATTTTTTTTTTCTTGATTTTACTAATAAAATGATTTATTATTATTTGATATTAGAAATTAATAAAATTATAACAGATACTGTTGCTGATAAAAATAAATATTGCAGTGGTTATTTGCCAACCAAAGTTCCACAAAAAGTTAAGATCAAGCGTATTCGTTCAAATGAAGTAAAAGAGCTTAAAATTTTTGACGAAATTAACATTCCAAGAAACTTAAAATTCTTGGAAGGAAAACTTTTTGTTTTAGATGAAAAGGAATACAATGGAAAGAAAAACATTTTATTAGGTACCGCGGAGGTTTAATCGGAAGTTTTTTTCAGCTTTACTAAACTAGCGTGGAGTGGAACGTAAACTTAAAGCCACTAAAGATTGTTTCGGATTTTATAAAAGCCATCATTAACACAGCAAAAGAATTTTTCCCGTATGCTGAGTGCAAAGGATGTCAATTAAACTTTGGCGCAAGATTCAGAAGGAGGGTTTAAGTACAAAGTATTTCCACTCAGAAGAATTAAGCTTGCAAATTCGGATGATAAGAGCCCCTTGCTTTTGTGCCAAATGCTGAAATACCGCAAAATTTTCCGATAAAGATGCCAAAAAATAGCCCATTGGATAAATTACAATTACATTGAAGGAGGGTATGATACCGAATTTTGCTTGGTATGAGACATGCTATAAGAAAACTTTCATTGTAGGCAAAAATCATTCCGGACTTTACAGCCTAAACGACAATCTAAAGAGCTGATTTTTGCTATAATAAAACAGTAATTGAAAAAGTAAAATCGAGGAGCAACAAAAAATGCTTAAAAAGAAAAAATATCAAATAGAGTATTTAAAAGCCATATCAATTAATCTTGGCTTTTAGATATCAATTGCTATGTAAATAAACAAAACTAAAAAAAAAAAATAAAATTTTTATTTTTCGAGTCTTTAAATTCGGGATTTTTAAATTTATGATATAAAAATGCGGAATTTTACAGTTCGGGATTTAATTATTCAAAATTGTGCAATTCGGGATTTTAAAAAATTAAGGTTTTTATATTTCGGGACTTTAATATTTAAAGATTTTGATACTTTCCCGCTGTTAACAGACTGTTTCTTGCATAAACGTTGGTTATCAGTGTTATTTATATGTCAGCAGCCAGGATTCGCTTACAACTACAAAATTGAATGCGTTTGTACGTACGTACATACATGTAGACATAAATTATAAGAGAGATGCTTGAATTATAATATAATGGTAATATTTATTTAAAAAAAAATAATAAATGTGAACAAATGCGAACATTTGTTTATCTATTGACAATGATCTGCAAGCGACAAGTCAAGCATACATAGAAATGAATAAGAAACAATCGTCCGTTCGTTAGTTTCATTAATAATGGGTACGTAATTTCAATTTGATTGCCTAACAAAGATATCCAACCATCCATTCATTCATTTACTCATTCTTCCTTGATTAATGCATACATATGCGTTTTAAAGGGCTTTTTTACATCACACACACACCAAGCACAGCGTGCATACATACATACTCTAACAGAGATTTTGAAACCTAATGCAGTATGTAGCTGCTTGAATATTTCGTAAGGAACTACAAACACACGTTTATGTCACGTCCTCTTGCAGTGAACGATATGCTGTACGATGATACGAATTAAAAAAAAAATTTTAAATTAAAAAAAAATAAAAACAACCAATCTTGTGGAATAAAAAAAAGGATCATGAGCAAAATTTAAAGAACATGTGTAAACAGAGGATTAAGGCTTATTATTTTGCCGGCTGGGCTTTAAATTTGTATAAGTGTGTCTTTTATTATTTCTTTTTCTCATTTTTATTTTAGTATTATTATGTATATTGTTAAGTTGTCAATAGAAGAGTAAAGTAATTTTTAATTAAATTGAATTTTTTCTATTCTGTTCTTGGTTGCATTATTATTCTTTGCTAAACAATATGCAAACAGGCATAAATGGAAACATTTTAGTTGTGGGGGCAAACAAAATTAAGCCGTACAAATTTTATTCTGTACTTTTCTGTGTAAAACTTTAAAAAACTTAAATAAGAGAACTGTTGCTGCATTAGCATCAACAGCGCAAAATGTTTTCCAAGTATCTAATTTAGATATTTTCATATCATCATACGAGGTATGATCAAAAAATAACCGTTATTTTAAATTTTTTCAAAAAGTACTTATTTATTCATCCATAACTATCTTGTCCCCTTCAAGGTATTCCCCCTCAAATATAATACACTTATGCCAGCGTTTTTTCCAATCCTCGAAACACTTCTGAAACGCGCTTTTTGGTATCGCCAACAGCTCGTTTCGATTTTTCTTTTATCTCCTCAATGGTAGCAAAACGCTTTCTTATCGGTGTCTTCAGTTTTGGGAACAGGAAAAAGTCTCAGGGGGCCAAATCTGGTGAATACTGTGGCTGAGGCATGATTACGGTATTGTTTTTGGCCAAAAAATTACGAACAAGCGACAATTTTTTTGGTCAAAATTCTGCAATTTTGGAACAATCTTCGTAAAAATTGCTTGGCATGAGCCGAACGATATGCCAACATCATCAGCAACCTCTCTAATAGTGATTCGACGATTATCCAAAATCATTTTCTGCTCTGCTTCAATGTTTTCATCGGTTGTTGACGTGCTCGGGCGACCAGGACGAGCATCGTCATTGACATCTTCTCGGCCTTCCTTAAACCGTTTATACCACAATTGAACTTGTGTTCTGCTCATAGTAGACTCACCAAGCACCACAGTCAACATTTCAAATGTCCGTGCACATTTAATTTCATTTTTTACGCAAAATTTAATACAGTTTCTTTGATCCATTTTTTGAAATAGTAAAAAATCGAAGAGCACACCAAAACACGACTAACCTTTTTATCTGTCAAAAACAAACTGACAATCCACAATGGATGATATTGTCAACATAAATAACAAACATGTGTACCAACATTAAAAAAAAAAATGCGAAAATCGAACATACGTACCTCACGAAAATTGAAAATAACGGTTATTTTTTTATCATACCTCGTATATGATTTGGATGCAATGAAGTTCACTATAAGAGTAAATTGAAAATTCTAAGGTATAATTGGAAAACTGGGTACAATTAATAATATTCTTCAGTTAATACGTTCTAAAAGGAAGGACCTTAGTAAAAAAATTAAGGCTACCTTAAATAACTGCTTTCGACGAGCTACAGCCCTCATGAGAGTAACACCTTTAAGAATTGAATCCAGATCACTAGATTTTTTTTATTTATTTTACTCCATACAATATCGATTTACCCACATGCTCCTTGCATATGCAGATGATATTGATATTATTGGAAAGACATTTAAGAACGTAGCTGCAAAAATGGCGGTTAATGAAGCAAAAACAAAAATTTATTGGTTTCAAGGAAAAGAAAATTCACTAGATTAGATGAAACCGTGAGCGTTGGCAACTATAACTTCGAAGTTATGAAGGAGTTTGTATACCATCCTGCTTAAAATTGATTTAATTATATCTGCATATCACAAATGCTTAGAGGAATTACAAAAGAAAAAATTTGTAACTTCCCGGCTGATATATAGGATGGTCCAACTTTGTAAGCCATATCTTAACTTTAAGTTTTTTGCTCAACTATATTTGACATTTCTTAGTTTCAGTATTTGACGAATGCAATCATGGAGAGGTGCATGATTGAGCAACGCTTTAAGATTGTTGAAACCTTTTACCTTTTGCATTTTGTGCACTTCCTGATTTTTTTGGTCAGCATAATCGACCAAATATGTCCTTAAGCACAATAATTGTGCACAATTTTCAGAAAACTTAGTTTGTAGAAAATGTGAAAATACCTGTGCATACTCAATCAGTTCGTTCTGCAGAAAATATTGCTGCTGTTCGCGGGTTTCGAAAATGAGGTCGGCCAAGCAGTTACCATGAATGGTGTTCGTTATCGCAAGATAACGGACTTCTTGTGGCCAAAAATTGAGGATATAGACCTGGACGATATATAGTTTCAACAGGATGGTGCCACTTGCTACACAGCCAACGAAACAATGGCTCTTATGCGTGACAAATTCAATAGCCGTGTTATTTCATGTCGTGGCGAAATTAATTAACCACCATGAACATGCGATTTGATACCGTTGGACTTTTTTCTTTGCAGACATTTAAAAAAAATTGTACATCAATAAGCCAAGAACAATTCAAGAGATAAAGAAATAGATAATTCGGCACATTAATAATATTAAACCTCAATTGTCTCAGAGTCATTGCAAATATATACCATCGGCTACAGGTATGCCACCGAAGCCGAGTCGAACAGTTGCCAGATATTTGATTTCACATATAATTGCCATAGATCCTTTTATCGTAATAAAAAAATATTAAGATAATTCTCGGAAAACTTTTTGTTTTATTTAGAATTCACATCGTGCACTTTAGTTTGACCACTCTATAGAACTCTATACTGATGGCTCTATTCAAAATGGAATACCCAACTTTAACCGGGTGATAGCCAAACAGAGCCAGTTAGTCTAGTATTTTTTTAGCTGAATTTGCTGCGCTTTTTGCAGCAATTGATCGTGCTGTTAAAACCAATGTGCACTGAGAGTCTGAAAGCAATTTTCCGTAACAAAAATAGTTCGTACAACATCATTCTCAAAAATCGAAAATAATACCAAGCTTTAGTCATTACGTCATTTAACTATTTATAAGAACTATCGGAAATTAAAAAAAAAAACACATAAAATTCAGATCGATAGTTGGGTCGATATAATTTAATGTTTGAAGATTATTTCATGCAAATTTTGGCCGCGGCTGCGCCTCAAATGGTCCATCCGCTTAGTCCAATTTTGGCATACTCTTTCCAACATTTCGGCCGGTATCTCACGAATAATGTTGGCAATGTTGGCTTCCAGTGCGTCAATCGAAGCGGGCTTGTCCCTATAGACATTAGCCTTAACATAGCCCTAAAAAAAATAGTCTAGAGGCGTTAAATCGCACGATCTGGGCGGCCAATTGACTGGTCCCAAGCGTGAAATAAACTGTTCACCGAACTCGCCTCTCAATTGGTCCATTGTTTCGCGTGCTGTGTGGCATGTGGCACCGTCTTGTTGAAACCACATGTCATGCAAGTCAAGCTCTTCCATTTTGGGCAAAAAAAAGTTTGTTATCATCGCACGGTAGCGCTCACCATTCACAGTAACGTTGTGATTCGCATCATCTTTGAAGAAATACGGCCCAATGATGCCGCCAGCCCATAATCCGCACCAAACGGTTGTTTTTTGTGGATGCATTGGTAGCTCTTGCAATGCTTCTGGATGCTCTTCACTCCAAATACGGCAGTTTTGCTTGTTCACGTATACAATCAACCAGAAATGAGCCTCGTCGCTGAACACAATTCTTCGATAAAAAAGTGGATCTTCATCTAACTTTTCAAGAGCCCATTCACCAAAAATTTGGCGTTGTGGTAGGTCGTTTTGCTTCAATTCTTGCACCAGTTGTATCTTATAAGGCTTCACACCCAAATCCTTCCGCAAAATTTTCCACGTAGTGGAGTAACAGAGGCCCAATTGCTGCGAACGGCGCCGAATCGATAATTCACGGTCATCACCAACACTGGCCGATACGGCTGCGATATTTTCTTCAGTTCGCACTCTACGTAAGCGTGTTGGTGGTTTAATGTCCAACAATGTAAATTTGGTGCGAAATTTTGTTACAATAGCCCGAATAGAAGCCTCAGTAGGTCGATTAAACTGACCATAAAATAGAAGAAGCGCGCGATGAACTTTCTTAACAGAGCACGCATTTTGGTAATAAAATTCAATAATTTGCAAGCGTTGTTCGTTTGTAAGACGATTCATGATTAAATTATAGACCAAACTGAAGATGTTTGACAGTGACACAAGATACAAAACGTGCGTGAGCTGTCAAAACTAGTGTTGCCAAAAAGATAATAGCAAAAAAATCACTCTTTATTATGGAAAAGAAAAAGAAGCCACTACGTTTCCATTAACGGAAATGACATGCCTAAATTTTGTTACTATAACATCTTCAACTATTTATACACATCTGAATGCTTTGAAGGCAGAATGGGAGAAAAGGAACTGTTTTTTGAGTAAACAAAATCCGAATATTTTGTGAATACCTACGATTGCAAAATATTGTATTTGCAGATATCAGAGTCGGTAAATGTTTATAGAACTAAAGACATTATTATTCTTGCAGATTGTCCAGTATCCAGATCATCTCAATTACTTGAAGACATTTAGGATTGTGCTAAGCCTAGGCGATTAAACATATTTTGGAATCTATTTAAAAGTATTTGTATTAGACACTTTTAACTCCATAATAATTTTAATATGTTTAGTATTTTGTCAAGTTTATTTCTATTGTACATCTGAATAAAATATTTACATTTTTCTTTTATGTCATTATAACGCTTTACTTTAACTTGCAATTTTTTTATATTAAAGCATTCACTAAATTATTTAAGCAAAAAATAATTTAATTGAAATAAAAGCGATGTAAAACTACTAATTAATGCAAAGTACATTTTAATAGTAGATTTTCAAATTTACATACCATAAAACAATTGGGAAAAAAGAAAAAGAAATAAACAAATAAAACAACAACACTTATAACAAACCATGCATAGCATGTTATAACTTGTCATTCAAGGGTTGTTCGTATTATTCGCATCACTCACAATTACATTTGCTGTATAAAAAATGTATGCGAATGAATACAAGCAACAACAATTCAATACAATTTGCTTGTAAATATGTTATGTTGTAGATACACAAATACATACGTGTAGCAAATTGCTATCACTTGCACAAATAAGTATTGAATGGACTCAGTGATTCGTTCAGTCATTCATACACTCTTTCTATTCTTCGTTCATTTAGCCTTCTTGCAATTAGGATTTGGGAAGCTGAAATCTAATTCCTTGAATATGTCGGATTAAAATTTAGTTTTTCACAGTTTGCCAGAGAAATTTTTTAAATGGACCTTTTCCTAATAAGATGCTCTTTTCATAATAAGCTGCTATTAAACTGTGTTTGCTGCCGCTGCAATGACATAAATATAAACATTTTAATGATCTGCATTAAGTGTTACAATTATTTTTTTGTACTACTAACTCACGCTGAATAGTATTCCTTATTCTCAAAAACTGTTCGGACAAGATTCATTTTTCTGAATCCAAATTGATGGTGTAGGATAACAGAATTTGCATCGACGTAGTGCCTTAGTTTCTCGAGAAACAATTTTTCAAAAAGTTTGGAAGTATCAGTAACAAGCTTATTGGGCGATATGAAGCTACTTGCGTAACATCTTTACCTGGCTTAGGAATCATCACAATTTCGGAGTGTTTTCATGACTTCGGAAAGGCACCCAACCGCAACATAGAGTTGAAAATGAAGAGAATCGTCCGCAGGGCAGAGTTTGGCAGATTAGTAATCATGGCTCCTGTGATTCCATCACTACCTGAAGCTTTTCTTGCTTTTAACGATTTAATAGCAACCAGGACTTCAGCAAAACGGAATTTAAGAGGGCGTTGAACTTTATCACTGATGAAAGTAGGTGCTACACGGGAATCAGTTACATTTAGTATAAATACACTTTCTATATAGGTTGGCGAATTCCTCAACTTTTTCTTCTATAGTCCTTGCCCATTTACCATTAGTAATCTTACAGGTGCCTCGTACGCAGTGGGGTGTTTCATTTTTTTAGTAGCCTTCCACAAGCTGTAATCTGTTTGCTCTGTTGCGTCCAACTTTTGTAGACATTCTTTCAGGTGGAATTATCTGTCCTCTTTCAGCAAAACGCGCAGTTTTCGTTGGCATTAATTTAGTTGTGCCTTTAGGCCGGGTGAACGGGACTCCTGCCATTGATGCCTTAATTATCTTTTCTGTCTTATCAGGGACTCAACGGTGGCACTATCGCTGTGTTAACGAATGCGTCCAAAAAAAAAGTTTGATGCGGATGCTTTTGTTGCTTCTTGCAGGATGTTTGTGAAGATGTTAACAGAATCTTCGATTTCAAAGCCCGATTTCATCGAAATATTTTGTGGCAAATGAGCACTAACGTACATTTTGTACTTAAGCCAATTTGTACATTTTTTACAATAAAAAATATTTTGCTCTGCTTTTTCAGAAGCTCGAAAAAATTTTAAAAAAGTAGGTGAGTCACCTGATGAGAGATCTACAGAGAGGACCAAATGAACAAATTCACGTTTTATGTTACGAGTGATGACAAAATCGATCACATCTGGAATTTTGTTTATGTCTGTAGGCCAGTATGTGGGATGACCTGCAGATATTGCGTTCATATTATTTGTAGAAATCGCATCAAAAAGTTGTCTCTCTCTTAGTGAAATAAGACGAGAATCCCAAAAAGTGTGTTTGGCATTAAAATCACCAACTACAATGAACTTTGGTCCTAATGTTTTGAAAAAATTCAGAAATTGGACAATACACGGCTGAAATCGTGGTAGCGAATATTCTGGTACGGGAAAATGGAGTGTCCTTGTGGATCAGGATTGCTGACCCTCCACAAGCTCTACCACTTGGGTGTTTCGTGTCATAAGTATGAAAGTCCTTTATCCGGAAAAATTTTTTTGTGTAAAATGAGTTTCAGAAAAAAAGTTTCAACTTGTTGCGATTGTAGAAACTGTTGTACTTCATAATTGTGTTGGCTCAGACCGTTAGAATTCCAAAAGCAAACTTTCAGTGGAATAATTATTTTTTATTTAACAAAATTTGCATCAGCATGTTCTGATTTGCAGCATCTGTTGGACCATACTCTGCATGTTGGACATGAAATTATTCATTGTGTCTATCAATTTCTCAATGGCACTCTGAGTATCAGGCAGTGGTATTGACTCACCATTCTTCAAAACATTTGCATAAGGATTGGTTTGATGATTTTCATGCAATGTTGTATTTTGTTTCAAAGTATAATAGCATTTTCTCTCAGCATCAAAACTGTTCACAATTTCCCTATAGCCTTTCTCGCTGTCAGTTTGAATTTTTGTCTCTAGCACATTGCCCTTTCGTATTGAGACTAAATAGAAATGGACAGTTTATTTATTAAATTATTGGTACAAACCTAGCGTAAATATATTGGTGGCTCTGAGATTTCGGTATGGTTGTTATCGATATTACTTAGAATGGCGAATCGGTTCTGATTTTCTTTAGTTCTTGGAAATTTGGGGTCGGGTTCATTATTCGCTGCCCTAGGTCTGGACTTACGTTTAGTGATCGTAATGTAATGATTCATTCCGGTTAATATTTTTTTCCTCGTATTTGTATTGTTTATGGAATTTGAACACGATGGAATTTCGCTATTTTTGATAACAGGAGAAGAGGGCCGCGATATTCTAATTTTCTGTTTCACGCACTTATTCAAGTTAGAATCACTTGCACTTTTTGCTGCACAAATAAAACCACTGGTTGGTTTTAGTGTTAAATAATCTCTATTGCATTTGGAATCATAAATATTTTCACTACTCTTGCTTTCAGAGTTAACTATAATATATGCATTTCTGTTGTTTTGATCTTTCACGTTGGCATCAATTGCACTCATAACAAATACAACGTACGATACGCCGCGTACGGTTGTTGTTGTTTTTTATTTCTAATGTGTTTATATGTATGTATGTTATTATTGTTTCTTTTATTACTTGCTAGTACCGTTAATCTCACTTATTACAATCTTAATAATGCTACGCTAAAAACTCGACCGATCACTTTAAGAGTGTAAACATAATTGATATATAACGCTCTTCTTTTGTGTAAAAACACAAAATCAAAATGAAGATATACTAAGCTAAGGCTGAAGAAAATTCATCTCCGAACACAATTATTTTACGCTTCACGTCTCTTTTTTAGAGGGAGGAAAATGACTTTGTTCTGTAAACTCAAAGCTTGAATTGGATTAAATTTCGTTGCTAAATTGGTAAATTTTAGGAGAAACTGTCGTGTTCTTGTAAC
This sequence comes from Thelaira solivaga, assembly GCA_947397855.1. Classification (NCBI taxonomy): domain Eukaryota; kingdom Metazoa; phylum Arthropoda; class Insecta; order Diptera; family Tachinidae; genus Thelaira; species Thelaira solivaga. Next base: position 7,106,351 of record OX377615.1, read on the forward strand.
GAATGTCGTTCACAGTCCCCGCAATTTCGGCCTCATCTTAAAAAAAGTAGTAGACAGTTGTTCGCTCGTTGTGGGTGCATTTGTTTCACATGGATTGAACTAGGATTTTCTGACAATTTTTTGTATTCACGAAGCCAATTAAAAGGAAATGACCTTCATCGAAGATGACTTTTTTTGCTATATCAAAATTATAAAGCGTTGTTCTTTTGTAAAGCACTCGATTCTTAATAATCAAAGTTGCCACTTGCAAAAAACTAAATTACACTAAATTTAAAAAGTTAACTCTTGCTCGACACCTCATATAGCACAAATGCACTTTCACTTCGAAAAAAAACAGGTATAAATTATCACATTATAATGAAGTTGTACAACTTTGATTTTAAAAATTTGTGTTAGTGATTTAATGTAAAATATTGGTATTAATTTAGTACTGAAAAATGCAATGTGCAATATTAAATTAAAATTGGATATACTTAATTTTCAGATTAAAGTTGCTAATTTTCCTAGCTGTTTTTTATTAATTTACGGTGGAAATTGTTGATTTTAGGTATTTCAGTTCAGGATGCAATCTAAATGTAATCTTCTAATTGAAATTACTGTATGAATAACTCAAACATTTTTTAATATTTTAAGAGCATCAGAGTTTTTTAAAAATAATCCAACGCAATTTAAAATTTTTAAAATATAATATATTTTACATTCGTGATTTAACACAATTTGTGCGGTGCGATTGCTTTCTTAAGAACAAACATATGCAAGTCAAAAAAAATGCAGCCAAAACAAAATTATCTCGATTCACTAAAAAGTATGCTGAAATAAAATGCGTAGGCATTTAATTTCTTGTCAACAACATGGATTTAGAAAAGGTTTCTCAACCACTACTAATCTTCTAACTCTAACAACGATTGTAAACAAAAGATTTGTAAATAATAAATAAACTAATGTAATTTATACTGATTTCAGCAAAGCTTTTGATAAAGTTAATCATATGATCCTGTTTCATAAGTTATATTTTTGCTGGGTTTTTCTCCAAGAAGTCTATGCGGGATTGAATCTAACCTATGTGATAGGAAGCAAAACGTGATTTTTAAAAAAGTTCTTTCAAAACGAGAATAAGTATAGCTATGTAAACGTTAAAAAGCTTTTCATTTCACCGTTTCACAGAACGATAATTGATCCTCTGATGTCTTTGATACCACTCTATCGCAGTTTTTCAATAATGACAAGACGCTAAATTATGTCAAAATTTTACTAGATAGTCCTAGCGTTTAATTAGAGACACCAATCGTTTTTGCTGGCATTCTTTGATATAACTTATTGGTGTTATTGTCGAAGAGACGGTAAATGTCGTCCTTTTTAGACCACAACAGCAAATTGTTTGCCAATAATGATTTTTTTTAAACAAATTTTTACATTTTTGTGTATTTATATTTTCAATCGGTATCTCTACGTTTCATTGCAACACAAAAGACCTGCAGCTGTTTTAAGTTCATTTTTACATATATTTTATCGTCCATATACCTTATTATAAACTTTTATATTAAATGGCCGTTTTATTACAATAGGAGCCTACTTTTCACTACGATTTGAATATTTTATTGTACGATTACTTCTGTAGATAACATCCATTCTTTTTCTTCCGGTAATTAAACTCGTATTGTGTTTTTTGCACGGTTATTATCGGAGACACCCAGATTTTGTTGCATTGAACGTATTATATTTTTATATTCTCTGAGTTTTTTTTAGCAACTTTTTTCTCTTCTTTTTGCTTATAGTCTGTCCTTAAGTTTTGGTTATATCTTTTAAAATTTTAATTGCAATCGTTTTTGGAATCTGCAGCTTTTTTGCAATCATTGCACCTGAACATGTTGGATTTGCAAGGTATTTGTGTAAAATATTTTTTCTATTTTTATTTTTTACTGCTAATCAAGCTTATAAATAAACTGCTACTGACAAAACTTTTTTATAAAATTCATTAAATTTAAGTGATGTCACTAGGTTTTTCGAAAATGATTTTATAAAGCTACTTCACATGATCCAAGTACTTATATTGACTGATAAAGAAGAAGGGGCTGGCGAAGATATGACGTTGTCAAACACAGTAGTGTTTGTGCAGTAGGTAGATATTAGGTTAGATTAGAGTGCACGTGGCGCACCAATAAAAAAGCAGAAGTGGGCTCACTTGTGATCGTGTGGAGAAGACAACAATATTGACAGAAAGGTAAAAGGAAAAAAGGAGATAGTAAGAAAATAAGAAAAAGATGAGTCCGTCAACTAAAACAGTTGCTACTTCTAATGAAGCCTATAGCATTCCGTGCCCTATAGTGAGACCCTGCAGGTAGCGCTCCTCAAGGTAGAGCTTTCGCCTTTTTTCCAGGGCAAGTGTTATACAGTTTCCTTCTCTTTCTCGTTTTATCAACTTCTACAGTAGTCATTTGATGACAAAGGCATTCACTAACATGGTTGCCAAAATTGCAGTGGGTTGTTACTACTACCATCATATTTCTCAACCGGGCTCTCTAGAGTTCCATTAAATCTCTGCTGCCGTTACTATCCAGCTTGGGCCAGATCATTATCATCGTACTGCACGTAATGGGTACTGCAATGTTGATGTTCGACAAAAAATAAATAAATAAATAAAACAGGGTTACCATTCAAGGTAAAAACTGGTGGTGGATACTATTTGCATACTTCTTAGATATGACTATTGCTAACGCTTGACTGTCCATGTAATCATGGACCACATTGTGCAATATTATCTAGGCCAAAGCAGTCGGCATCAGTACTTAAAAGTTTTGTAGTTGGACACTTTCCACCCCAGTAGAAAACCAGTTACGTTGTATCATTTATTATTCTGTGGCACGTTAGTAATGTAAAAAAATGGCTTAAAGCGCTTTGTATTGAGAAACCGTGTTTCGAAAATTTTCACACAAATGCGGTCAGTGTGCTCAACGGAGTAGACCATTACTAAACCAAAAATAACTTTTTGTTTCATTTTCTCTTTTTTTAAACTATTTTTTATAAAAAGACAATACTTGAATTCAAAATCCAACAACCTTTTTTCATTTGACCTTTAATGGGTTAATAAAACATTGCAAAATCTTCTTACAAAAAAAAAATCAATTTTTTTTAATTTAGTTTTGAAAATATTGATAAAAATTCTTTGTGGATAGCGCCGCAAGACGTTGCAAATCTTCACAACTGATGTCACACAAAATTGGCAAAATTTTCACTTAGCGAACATTAAAAGTAAAACATTTCAATATTAGAAAAAAAAATTACATAAACAATAATTATTAGTTCCTAATCATTAGATAAATAAAAATTTTAAAAATAATAAAAACATTTCACAGACCTATGCATAAGACTGATTATTAAATTTTAGACTATTTAGTTTGCGTTAATTACATTGAAAACATTTCATTAATGATACTGCTCTTAGCCACATGCTGTTAATGCATGCAATACCCGCAAAACAATTTTAAAAAGTTTCTATGAATGAATGTGTGTAGTATGTACTTACTAAATACATGCGACGACACGTCAAAATCGAATCACAAACATCCCCATATCCTCAGGCTTTGCTATTGTTCTTCTTTAAATTCGTATCGTAAACTGTAGAAATCCCTTCAAATCCATTAAGGCGTATCATTACTTTACAATAAAAAAAATGGCAATTGCAATAACAAATGAAAAAAAAAAACAAAAAGCCTTCAAGAGGCATTACTAATACGGTTGATTACTCCGCATCAGCGCTGAGAAAAATAAGTTTGCACACCCAGTAAAAAGTTTAATAAATTCAAAGTCTATTTTTTTCTGTATATAGCAATATCAATACGAGAAAAACGATAACGGTGTGAAGTAAATAAAATAATGTAAACAACAATAACACTAAAAATTACTAGCGTTGGTTTACTTCGTTATTTTTTTTAATCAAAAAATTTTTTATTGATTTAAATATAAGTAATAAAAATAAAATAAAAATTATAAAATTAAATCTTAAGTTCTTCAATCAAAAATTTTATTAATTTTAGACTAGTATTTCAACGATTCTTTGGATGTCTGCTTCAGGGAAATAAATTATTTTATATACAAACACAAAAAATACATTCGAGATGTTTCGAAAAGAGCTGATCTAGATGCAACAAAAAATACCTGGTATTTTTCTGGTAGGTGTTGTGGAGTAAAATAAGAATCTGTTTTTGGAATTTGCCAAACCCCCCCCCCCCCCCCCCCAAAATTTAGTGCACTTATAAACCAGTAACTTAGTTGAATATCAACCGATTTTAAGTTTCTCAGCAGATTTAGAAAGAAAACCATACAAAATTTTTTTAAAATTTATTTCGCCATTTTTAAACTTTGGAGACGTTTTTTAACAGTATTTAATAAAGGAACCGTACAATTTTCAAAGTATGTTTATTAATTACTAAAACATAACTTTTTTTAAAATCCGTTCAAAATTTACTGATTAATATTAAATTTTTTATAAAAAAAAAATTCCAGAAATAAAATTTTTGGCCACTTCACTCAAAAGCGTTTGCTTGGCAGTTTTTTTTTTTAACTCAACATCATCAGTTGAAGTGACCAACAATATTCTGAAATCATATATATTTTATTTTTGTAACCATTTCTTGGTGCAAATGTTCCAATTGTTGATCACTTCCCTCCGTTTTAGATTGTCTAACTATGAAAATTAACAGGCTGTTAAGAAATAATTAAATTTATATTTTTTACTTGAATACACCATGTTTCATTTTTGAAATTTAGGCTATAGCTTTCTTCCACAAGGTTTACTAACAACATGCTGTTTGTAGCAATAATTCGAATAATTAAACAAATAAAAAAATTTTAATTTCAATATGAATTCAGATCTCATTAAAAATTGAATTACAATTGTGTTTTTCTATTGTTCTGTTTTGATTAAGTTTATTTTATTTCAAACGTTATGGATTTTTAAATTATTTTTGTGTTTTTCTATTAGCAAACAAATGTTTTTTTTTTAATTTTTTCATCTCATTTTCAAATTTTTATTGTATTTTTAATGAGGAAAAACCACGTTTCTACAAACAAATTTTTTTTCCAACAAAACTTAGTTTGCTTTGATATTTTTTGCCAGAAAAAAAAATTTCCAAATTACACACTCTAAAGCAGGATGTTTATGTAAAGCTACGGTCATATTATACAAATATTTGTCAAAATAAGCGTGACCACTACTTTCCGGCAAATATTTTTGTTTTCTAACACGACTTGTATTACATAAAGTTAATTCAAATAAAATGATAACGATTTCATTATGTAAAGGGTGTTTTTTATAGACGTACAGAACTTTAAATTGCAATAAAACAACGATGGATTATTCGATTGACATGAATTTTATTTATCCGAAAGATAATCTTGTGGCATTACATTTTAAATATGATTTCTGGCATATGACCGCCACGGCTGGCTCGGATGTAGTCCAATCTGGACGTCCAATTTTCGATGACTTTTTTCAACATTTGTGGCCGTATATCGGCAATAACACGGCGAATGTTGTCTTCCAAATGGTCAAGCGTTTGTTTCTTATCCGCATAGACGAATGACTTTACATAGCCCACAGAAAGTAGTCCAGCGGTGTTAAATCACAAGATCTTGGAGGCCAATTCACAGGTTCAAAACGTGAAATTAGGCGGTCACCAAACGTGTCTTACAATAAATCGATTGTGGCACGAGCTGTGTGACATGTTGCGCCGTCTTGTTGGAACCACAGCTCCTGGACATCATGGTTGTTCAATTCAGGAATGAAAAAGTTAGTAATCATGGCTCTATACCGATCACCATTGACTGTAACCTTCTGGCCATCATCGTTTTTGAAGAAGTACGGACCAATGATTCCACCAGCCCAAACAGTCAGTTTTTCTGGATGTAACGGTGTTTCGACATACACTTGAGGATTAGCTTCACTCCAAATGCGGCAGTTTTGTTTGTTGACGTAGCCATTCAACCAGAAGTGCGCTTCATCGCTAAACAAAATTTGCTTATGAAAATCGGGAACAACGGCAATCTCGTTTTGGGCCCATTTGCAAGCGTTGTTCAGGCGTGAGTCTATTCATGATGAAATGCCATACCAAACTGAGAATAAATCACTTGACAGCTGTTAAATCGGTCGCCATCTTGAACAGTAACGCCAACTTAAAGTTCTATACGTCTATAAGAAAACACGCTTTATATGTACCAAATTTTTATGAAAAAGTTGTTTTCTTCTTATAGCTCTACTAACATAGCCGTTTTTGTTAATGTAGTAGATACATTCATTTTATTGTTGTAATACATATTGTATATGAATTCACACCGAATTTAAATTTCGTTACTGGCCGCAATGGAATTACAGAAGGTCAATAAAAATTTTAATAATTTATTTTGATCAACATTTCGTTAATTAGTTGCTTAACTTTTTAACTACTTTGAAATAATTTTAAATATACTCGTAAATATCCAGAAGAAGCTAAGCAGCGAATTAACGAAATAATGATCAAAATAAAATTTAAAAATTTTTATTTATCTTAAGCTTAAAAAACTGTCATGTGCATTATCATAACAGTAATTTAAAATTTTTTCGAAATGTAAAAAAGTTTCGTTAAAAAAATTAAGCAAAGCAATTTAACTGTACTTAATTATTATTAGTATTGTCTACTTTTATCTTATACATTAACCCTTGAGTTTTTTTTTACTTTATATTTATTTTATTAAAGGAAAACAGTTACTTTTAATTTTTATTTTTCAAAAGTTATAAATAAACCATAATAAAACATTTTTATTTGAAACGAGTTTACGTCATCCCGCGTCAAATTTGGTTCTTTAACAGACCGGTTTCGGCAATTTGCCATCTTCAGTGTTTTATCTCAATGAGATACAAAAAATGGGAATAATAATAAAAATGTTTTAATTGATTACGACTAATTATTTATTTTACATTTTACTGTAAATACGTATTGGATTTTTATTATTTTTATTTTTGTATTTTGAATACTTTTCTTACACATTAGCTTAGGTTTCCGAACTGGAATCTCTAATGTATATAATATTGAAGAAAAAGAAAATATTTTTAAATGCTTACTAAGTTTCTAAAAGTTTTAATTTTTAAAACTTTTTAATTCTTAGCCAAATTGAAATTCTCATTTGGTTTGATAAGTCTTAAACGTATAAGTTCAAGACTTTTTATGAAAAGTATTGTAGAGTCTACTGATGATATTCCTAGCAGCAATGAAATCGCTATATAGCTATCTATCAATGGTAGAGCATTTAAAAACAAATTTTTTTTATAAATAAGTAAATTGTTTTGTGACAATACCACGAAACAAAAAATGAGAATAAGACATAAAAATGTCTTATTATGATTTACATATTAATTTCCAAATAATTAGATTTTTATTATATTTAAATAAATTTTGTTCATAACATAAAGTCAATTTCTGTGTTATTTATTATTAACAGTCTGTGAGTTTTAAAACTCTTATAGATCCTTTTAAAAAGCATATACAACAGGACTACTTCTCATTATAAAAATAATATCTACAAATCTATAATAAGAGTTTAATAAAGGTTCAAATTAATGAATCATAAATTCGTTACGGACTAGGATAAATTTTATTTTTACAACCATAAACAAGATATTCTACCCTACAATAACGCAACTAGTCATATTCGTTCTAAAGAGTGATTTTTTTGCTATTATCTTTTTGGCAACACTAGTTTTGACAGCTCACGCACGTTTTGTATCTTGTGTCACTGTCAAACATCTTCAGTTTGGTCTATAATTTAATCATGAATCGTCTTACAAACGAACAACGCTTGCAAATTATTGAATTTTATTACCAAAATGCGTGCTCTGTTAAGAAAGTTCATCGCGCGCTTCTTCCATTTTATGGTCAGTTTAATCGACCTACTGAGGCTTCTATTCGGGCTATTGTAACAAAATTTCGCACCAAATTTACATTGTTGGACATTAAACCACCAACACGCTTACGTAGAGTGCGAACTGAAGAAAATATCGCAGCCGTATCGGCCAGTGTTGGTGATGACCGTGAATTATCGATTCGGCGCCGTTCGCAGCAATTGAGCCTCTGTTACTCCACTACGTAGAAAATTTTGCGGAAGGATTTGGATGTGAAGCCTTATAAGATACAACTGGTGCAAGAATTGAAGCCAAACGACCTACCACAACGCCAAATTTTTGGTGAATGGGCTCTTGAAAAGTTAGATGAAGATCCACTTTTTTATCGAAGAATTGTGTTCAGCGACGAGGCTCATTTCTGGTTGAATGGATACGTGAACAAGCAAAACTGCCGTATTTGGAGTGAAGAGCAGCCAGAAGCATTGCAAGAGCTACCAATGCATCCACAAAAAACAACCGTTTGGTGCGGATTATGGGCTGGCGGCATCATTGGGCCGTATTTCTTCAAAGATGATGCGAATCACAACGTTACTGTGAATGGTGAGCGCTACCGTGCGATGATAACAAACTTTTTTTTGCCCAAAATGGAAGAGCTTGACATGTGGTTTCAACAAGACGGTGCCACATGCCACACAGCACGCGAAACAATGGACCAATTGAGAGGCGAGTTCGGTGAACAGTTTATTTCACGCTTGGGACCAGTCAATTGGCCGCCCAGATCGTGCGATTTAACGCCTCTAGACTATTTTTTTTAGGGCTATGTTAAGGCTAATGTCTATAGGGACAAGCCCGCTTCGATTGACGCACTGGAAGCCAACATTGCCAACATTATTCGTGAGATACCGGCCGAAATGTTGGAAAGAGTATGCCAAAATTGGACTAAGCGGATGGACCATTTGAGGCGCATCCGCGGCCAACATTTGCATGAAATAATCTTCAAACATTAAATTATATTGACCCAACTATCGATCCAAATAAATATTTTATGCATTTTTCTGAATTTTATGTTTTTTTTTTTTAATTTCCGATAGTTCTTATAAAATCACCTTTTATTTATATTTGCTCCTAAGATTTCAATAACATTTTTGTTGAAAAATGTCATAAATCGCACACAAAAAACATATCAAAGAAATCAAATTCATTTTAAGTTTTAAATGTTTGATTTATAAATACATACATACATGCGCATTTATATGTATGTCTTCATTTTTTTATTCTCTGTTTATCAGTAGCTGAATGAGAGAAATTTTTATTTGAAATACGCATGCTCAAATATTCCCTTGTTACTTCCCCCCCTCATCTGTTTAAGCTATTCATTTTTGTTTTTAGATTTTCTTCTACGCAGAACATCTTTATAGTTTAATAGTCTTTGGTTAAATTTTACTGTCGTAATTCTAGGTTTTGCCCATAACATAAAAAATACCACTAAACTTTGGTAAATATAAAGTACCATTCATTTTTCTGCCTTTTGGTACTTTTTTTCATCCTTGAAAAAAAATTTTACGGTTGATTTTTATTGGGTGTTACAAAGTAGTAATAACATTAGTTCTTACCCATTTGTGGGATAAATGTACAAATATCGAAAAAGTACCATCCGCTTATTTTTTTAGTAGAATGTTTTGTAGCTTGAACTTTCGCTCTATCTGTAGTAGTTGCGGAAATATAAAAATTTCGATTTTACCCGTTTGTACCCTTTTTACAGCCTTAATATTCGAATTTTAAAAAATCCCTTCTTATTCCTATACATTGGGACTTGCACCTGCTTAACGAATTTCAAGTCCGTAGCTTTAGCCGTTTAGGCTGGGCGATGATGATAAGTCAGTCAGTCAGTAACGTTACTCTTTTATATGTATAGATGTACTAAACTGTAAAGAAAAGATGAATTGATCAAAATATAAGGAATACGTTTCAAAAACCCCCAACTTTTAACCCAAATGCTTTCTCAAAATAAAAAAATTACCCCCACGGTACACAAAATTTTAGCTCATGGAAAAAATTTAATTGAATATAAGTGCTTAACAGGTCGCCGATGGGTTACTGGAGCAAGGGCAAGTTTGACCCTGTGATTGCCAATCGAATGCAAACGGCTCTTGACACCACTCACAGATAGTGTTAGGAGAGGGGATTTTCGATAAATCCGAATACAACCAAAGTGGTTCCCTTCACTAGAAGGAGGAAGCTAAATCTAGGGACCTTAAAATTGGGGGACAGTGACTTGGTGATGTCCGAGGAGATTAAATATCTGGGATTGTTCTAGATAAGACATTTACTATACAAAACTGGCAAAGCCTTAATAGCAACATTTGCGTGCCAAAGAATATATGGTAAAACGTGGGGCCTACGACCAAAAATGATGTCGTGTTCCTATAAAACCATCATAGTACCGATGGTCATTTATGCCTCCTTGGTATGGTGGCCAAAGGTAGAACAAAAACAGGCTCAAATAATCCTTAACAAGGTGCATCGAATAGCCTGTTTGAGTGTAACGGGGGCGATGAAGACGTGCCCTACACTAGCCTTGGGTATGATCACTGGACTCACTCCCCTGCATATTGTGAGTAGGGGAGTAGCAGCAAATCAAAATATTTTGTAAATTTGACTATGATGGTTGGGCACCCTGTTGCTGTGGGAACATACGTGATACACTGTTGTGTATCGTTGCAAAATATAATTTTAATTGTTAAATCACGGAATAATGGACGTAACTGTGGGCGTAGCGTTATGTTATATAACCTACATTACTCGCTGATAATGTAGGTAAAAGAAGTTTTCAAAACGATTCGCTATTTTAGAATTTACCCATTGCAAACAAAAAACCAATTTTTTTTTCTTTATAAATAATATTAAAGACAACTAACTCAGTTGAATTCTCGACATAGACTGCCTTCCGTTTATTATTTCAAGCTTAGCCGAACTTAACAATATTAATATCGCTACGTGTGTGTGTGTATATAAATATATAATGTACAATAATGTCACTTACAAAACGGTAACGGTATACATATTATTTAAAGTACACACTGATTATATACTTAAGCTAACGTTAGGTCTGTAAAACGGGACTTATAAAATATATACCGGTTGGACACAGAAGAGACTGCCTAATAGGGAGGTGCAAATTATAATAACAATAAGGTGTACCACATATATTTGACTACTACAATATGTAAATAGTTTTCGTTTTTTAATGAAAACGAACTTAGAAGCACAAGGTTGGGCTCATACGGTTCTAAGCAAAGTTTAAAATCATTAGAGGGACAAAATGGTATGTTGTAATTATTGTAATGGTACTTTTTGATTTTTTAATGTAAACGAACCTAGAAATGCTAGATTTAGGTCAAGCGTTCCTGAGCAAAGTAAAAATCATTAGAGACAAATGGTACTTTTTGCTAATTTTTTTTTTGGTACTTTTTGATATTTTATTATTAACGAACCTATACGAACGAGAGGACAATACAGCACTTTTTATTAATTTTTTTTATACTTTTCGAAATTTTGTTATTAAGGAGTCTAAAAGTACTAAATCTGCCTCAAATGATCTGAAGTAAGGTGGAAAATCATAAATGGGACAATATGGTACTTTTTATTGATTTTATTGGTACTTTTTAGAACTTTCATAATAACAATTTTAGAACTATGAAATTGTGTTCAAACGCTCTGAGCACAGTAATCAAAAATTCAAAGATAAAATAGTACTTTTTATTGATTTGAATCCTACGTTTTGTTTTTTTTACATTAACTAATTTAGAACTATCAGACCGGGCTCAGACGGTGCTCAGTAAATAGAAAAATCAATAAACTGACAAAATGGTACTTTTTCTGTATTTTAATGATACCTTTTTACTTCATTTGTATTAAAAATCCCAGAACTGAGATTAAATGATCTACAACGAAATAATAAAATATAATAGCGACACTATGGTACTTCGCTGATTTTGATCAAAATCTAGTTCAATTTGACTAGATTTCCCATACAAAACAAAATCTAGTTTGTTACTAGATTTTGCCAAAATCTAGTCAAAATCCTGGTGTACTTAGTCATACAATTGTGGTTTTGTTATTAATACGCCAAAAAAATACGACACTGCACAAGAAAATTTGACATTTGAATGAAAAAAAAAAAAACGAAAAGAAAATTAAATGAAACACATTAAAAATATACACAAAAAAAAAATAATTGTTCATTATTATATTAATATGAAATTTAGTGCAGTTTGTTTTTTTTCCGAAAATGAAAACTTGATATATGTCAAAAAGAATGTAATGTAAATGGAATGGAAGAGATTTCATATCAAATCTAATAGATTTCGGTTCAATGTAAATGCACTATAAGTCAAAAGTTAGTGAGCTGCTTTTTCAATGGAAAATGAGAGACTGGTTTTCTTTAGATTTGGAAATAAAGAGCCAAGTCCAAGTACTTAGTTTTGAAAAAAAAAACATTCAAGTTTTTGCTGTCATACTGACGATTTGTGCATCACAAAAAAAGAAGAATAGTGGTGGTTATCTAAGGTTTTGTTTTTAACAATTAAATTAAACGCTATTCGAGGTGATAAGGGACAAATAGTTTGCCGCCAGACCATCAATTCGGGTTTAGAAATACCAAATAACTCCAGAAATAAATTTTGTTTTCTTATTTTTTTTATTATTAAAATGATTATTGTGATTATGGCGATGATGATGTTTATGTATAATAATCTTTCTACTAACATTGTGTGAAGTATTTTTGAGAGCCTTTTAATAATATAAGCCCTCAGGGTAAATACATTTAGTACATCCGACCGCTAACCATTAAATATACTTATGAAACAATTATCCTTAAATCCAACCAACCATGCACTATTCTCAGGCAAATTTAACCACTATTGTTATTTGTTTTTTTTTATTTTTTATTATTATTATTTCATTCAACCAGCCAGCCAGTCAGTCATTCATACATTCATTTAACCATTTAAAAAAAAAACAGCGCGAGTAAGTAAGTAAATGCGTGTGATGCGGTGTGTATTATTTTTTATGTTGTTCTAAATTAAGATCCAACAACAATAGTCAGGCATAGAGGAATTAATACTTGAATTAATAGTATTTTTTGGTAATAATGAGCGTGTGCTGTGTGTGTGTAAATGTAAGTGTTTATTCATCAACATAATAAAAGTAATAATCATAATAATGAAATAAAAAAATAAAATTATGATTTCATATGTATGTACGTACCTATAACATAATAATTCATTTACTTTTGCATTAAGGGGTGAGAAAGTCAAGAGTTGAGTTGAGTTTGGTTGAGGCGTTCTTTTTCAAATATTTCATAGTTTTTCTTCTTGTTATTTTTTCTTTCTTTCATTATTTGAATTGTTTATTTGTATGCATGCATGCATATGTACATGCGTGTATGTTTAAAAATATATATATATTATTTGATGGTTTTCGGGTTTTATTGTTTTCAATTAAAAAAGTTCACTGATGTGTATTATTTACATCGTGGGTTAGTTAAGTGTCTGCTTTGTATGTATGTGTGCATGTACTTGTTCAACACTTGATAATTTACAAATTCGATTAATTGCGTATACGAGGATAGTATAAAAATTTATTTTATTATAGAGTTTAATCTTAAGCTTCTGGTTACATATATAAAAGCATATTTACGGACATACATAGCTGACACAGGCCTACAAAATAAAATTTTTTTTGTGTGCTACAGATTTCATGGTCACATATAGAATACCTCTGATAGTAAGCTATAAGCTCTATAAATTACTTTTTTGATCCCTGGTGTATTTCTCGAGTTATACAGTTATATAGAAAAAAGATGTTTTGTCATACAATTTGCATTAACTCTGAAACTACATATCTTATTATATTTACAAAAACACCAAAAAATTAGTTTTTTAAAAAATAAATAAAATTTCTTTAAAATAAATCATTAAAAATTCAATACAAAGAAAATCTTAAATATTGTTCTCGACGTTGATCTCTGCATATGTTACGAATAAAATGAGATATATATGTTTTTTATTTTGGGTTTTTTGTTCATATTTCCATGTAATTCCATATATTACACAGTGTGACAAAAAAGAATGAAGTGCAAATACCTGCAAAGTGATATTATTTTTCTGGTGCTGTCGAGGCCGCACTTTTAAAACCCACAAAAATATAAAGTACGCAAATGCTGTAACTGTTATTATACAAAACCGATATCTGCCAAAGATGAAGCTCTGACAACGCACATATCTGCTATTTAAATTGAAAAAGATTTGGAAGAAAATCTACGATAACGGAATTTCATTTTATTTCAAACTCAGATTTTTCCGATCTCGTTCGTGATTTACATTTGTCAAAACGGGTCACGTTTAAAGCAGTGGAATTTGGTTGAAAAAAATTTTCGTGTAACATCTAGTACAAGTAACCGGACATTTTTATTTGAATAAAATTTTAATACTGATGAAAATGACAGTAATTTTGTGCATTGCTGATTTACCCAAACTATTTTGGGCATTAAATCACAGTTATAAGGCAGACGATTGGTGACTTTCAATTGATGGTTCATGTACGTATTTAAAAAAAAAATAATTTTTAATATAAAAACTGTTTTAGCTACATCTAGAACCCTTTAGGTTCAGCTCAGCCGAGAACCTTCCAGACTTATCTAGTAACAACACTAAACTTTAACGTCTTTTTATTCTAGCTAATTCTAGAACATTTAAAAATAACATGAAACCTATACACTAATCAGATACAAATAACCCACATCTTACTTTATAACTCACACACAAGCATACACTCACAAATTCTATGCATTAATTTAATTTCTAAATTGCTATATTTATATACATAAATACAATTTCTTGTGAATAATAACACAGTGGTTCAACAGACTGATTTTTCGTAACAATATTAACTCCAGACTCTGGTTTGGTGGAGCGATTACTTTCGGAGAAATCCCTCTTTCCTCATCAGTAGCATCTTTGTCACCAACTTTGTTATGCTATATATTGTTACAGTTAAGTATTTACTGCCGGTTCAGCGATGTCACAAGAAAACCTACGCTAACGAAAGCAAAGCACTCGAAATCGAATCAATTATAGTTCAGGGATAAAGACAGCTTTCTTTCGCTTGACTTACGTGTGTCAGGTGATGTCAAGTTGATAAATTTCAGTTTTTGTTATAATATTGAGTGAAATTGTCAGAAATAGGTGCTACTAATATGCTTTGTGCATGTATATTATAAACAAACATAACAAGTTAAATTCGGCAGTGCCAAGTCTTATATACCCTTCACTGTGTTAGCGAAATATTAATATTTTTCACTTTCCACATTCTTCATTAATAGCAAAACCATAGAAAAAATTAAATGAGTGAAGATAAATATGCCGCGTTAAATATGTTTTAACGTAAAACCCGAAGTTTTTTAGTATTTGTAAATATTTTCAGTATTAATGGCTTATTTATCGAATACGTCTTAAGTCATTAAATATTAAATGTTTTAAGCAATAGTTTAGCGGAGATAATCTATATTTGTAACCAACTAATCAAATATTCATATATTACTTTCGATATTTAAAAATTTTTTTTATTTTTTTAAATTTTCATAAACTCCAGTGCTGTTGCTCTGAAGGGCTTAGGCAATTTCCGTTTTGCATCATAGAATAAAAATTACGAAACTTCAAGTAAATGTTAAAACACTTCCAGAAAGCGTAGAACTTACAAATTACATTTCAGTTTGGTTTCAGTAAGTTTCTGTTGCCAAAATGAGGAATGATAAAAATTCCTCAGAGTATGAGTACTGGGGTAGGAGGGAAATTAAAAATTTTTTAAAAATAATGTAAAGTTTTTTCTGAGTACTTAGAAGATAGATTACTAATCTAGACGACCTCTCTTTTAAAATGATATACATCTTATCTCGTAATCTTCTATAGTTCGATCGAAAGTTACTTTTGATTATTTTTAAATTTCCATATACCCCAGTGCTGTGGCTCTAAGTGATTTTAGGAACTTGCCGACGAACCATTAAATATTGTGAAATAAGACATATAATATTTTAAAGAGGAGACTGTCTAAATTTGTAGTCTACCGCCAAAATACTCAGAGTTATTTGGGACTATTTTTAAATTTTTTTTGAAATTTCCATACACCCCAGTACTGTTGAACTCAAGGATTTTGGTAGTTTCCGTTTTGAATCATAAAATAAAAACTACAAATTTTTTAGAAAATCTTAAAAAACTTAAAAAAGTTTAGAGCCTACAGATTTAATTCCTTTTTGATTTTAGTAATTTTAATTGCCCAAAAATCCCTCAGAAGAAGAGTACTGGGGTATGGGGGAATTTCAAAAATTTTTTAAAAATAATGCAAAGATTTTTCTGAGTTCTTGGGTGATTACAAATTTGGTGATGACCTCTTGTTTCAAATGATATGTGAACCAACCCGTAATATTCTATGGTTCGTTTGCAATCTCTTAGAGAAATTAAAGTATTTATGCACATTTGTATCTATGTATGTACTTATATGTCTATTAAACATATTTATAAATATGTCATAAATACTCGAAAGATATTTACAAATACTAAGAAACATAAGGAATTACGTGAAAACATATTTGCCTAACCATATTTATCTTCACTCACTTCAAAAAATTATGTGACTGAAATGCATACTTTTTTCAGCTTGAGGTCGTATTAAATATGAAAAATTTATTTATTTATTATTGGAGCGAAATATCTATAAAAAAATTAATTTTTTTAATACGACTAAAATTAACGACTTCTAAGAAATAATCCTTTCTGAGAACCTAATTTTTAAAAGCAATAAAATGTCTGCAAGCACTCAATATTTAAATTAATAAAAAAAGAAATTCTTAGAAAGATATTAAATAGAAAAACAAAAAAATTTATTTTCATTTAATTTTGCAAATTTTTTAAAAAATTTTTAAGCCAAACATATTTAATAAAATATTTAACTATCGAGAAAAATCCAAAAGATTCTCTTTCATAAAGATGGCTGTTTTCGTAATACTATAATACTTAAGGCAATAAAAACCACACACACACACGTTTTAGGTTTCGTGTTTGTGTGTACAAAGTATTACGCACATGACAGCTAAAAAAATTTCACAAAAAATACAAACAAAAGCAAAGCAAAAACAAAACAAAAATTAATGAAAATGTGAAATGCCGGTTGTATTTTTGATTTTTTTGGTCCATTTGTGGACCGATCTTTCTGATTTTTTGCACAGACATTATTTGTAATAAAAATAAAAATAATAACTATTTTTTTTTTTACTTTCGATCGTTTTTTATCGTTTAGAAAACAAAGCAAAACTTAATGAAAATCTAAAATTTCGGTTGTATTTTTAGATTTTCCCGGTCTTTTTAAGGACTGATCTTTCTGATTTTTTGCACAGATATTACGACTGTTATTTGCGATAAAAGTGTGTACCATGTTTTTTTGTACGTTTTGTAGTTTAGACAAAAAACGCACCAAAAATGGTCAAAAATAGAGGTAATCGCAATTTTTGACTCACAGATCCGCCGTTTATGGACCCATCCAGCTGAGTTTTGGTTACGATACTACGAAAGAGATGTTTAAAAAATGCGTACTACTTTTTTTCAGTTTAGATAAAAAACGCAAAAAAACAAAGCCATAATTAATAAAAATCTAAAATTTCGGTTGTAATTTTGATATACCTTGGCCATTTGTGGACCGATTGCTTTCATTTTTAGCACAGAAATTATGATTGATATTTCAAACAAAACTACATACCACGTTTTATTGTCCGTTCCTTCGTTTACACAAAATACGCAAAAAACCTACTCAAAAAAATGAGCAAAAATAGAGGTAGTTTCGGTTTTCGACCCATAGCTCCGTCATTTATGGACCGATCTGGCTGAATTTCAACAGCAATAGTCTTACAGAAACAACTGACCGCTTGGTATGTTGTACTTTTCTGTATGTTGTCTAGATTCTTCTCAAAGTTGATTTCAACGACTACACGGACAGACAGATGAACAACGCTTATTAAACTCCGCTATTCATAAGGATTCCGAATATATATACTTTATAGGGTATCCCATGTACGGTGTAGAAATTACAAACGGAATCACAAAGTTATATATACCCTTCTTACTTACAGTGAAGGGTATAAAAAGGGGTTGTGAATAGATTGTGCACATATAAAGGGTGTTTTTTATAGACGTATAGAACTTTAAATTGCAATAAAACAACGATGGATTATTCGATTGACATGAATTTTATTTATCCGAAAGATAATCTTGTGGCATTACATTTTAAATATGATTTCTGGCACATGACCGCCACGGCTGGCTCGGATGTAGTCCAATCTGGACGTCCAATTTTCGATGACTTTTTCCACCATTTGTGGCCGTATATCGGCAATAACACGGTGAATGTTGTCTTCCAAATGGTCAAGCGTTTGTTTCTTATCCGCATAGACCAATGACTTTACATAGCCCGCAGAAAGTAGTCCAGCGGTGTTAAATCACAAGATCTTGGAGGCCAATTCACAGGTTCAAAACGTGAAATTAGGCGGTCACCAAACGTGTCTTTCAATAAATCGATTGTGGCACGAGCTGTGTGACATGTTGCGCCGTCTTGTTGGAACCACAGCTCCTGGACATCATGGTTGTTCAATTCAGGAATGAAAAAGTTAGTAATCACCATTGACTGTAACGTTCTGGCCATCAGAGTTTTTGAAGAAGTACGGACCAATGATTCCACCAGCCCATAAAGCGCACCAAACAGTCAGTTTTTCTGGATGTAACGGTGTTTCGACATACACTTGAGGATTAGCTTCACTCCAAATGCGGCAGTTTTGTTTGTTGACGTAGCCATTCTACCAGAAGTGCGCTTCATCGCTAAACAAAATTCGCTTATGAAAATCGGGAACAACGGCAATCTCGTTTTGTGCCCTTTTGCAAGTGTTGTTCAGGCGTGAGTCTATTCATGATGAATTTCCAAACCAAACTGAGAATAAATCACTTGACAGCTGTTAAACCGGTCGCCATCTCGAACAGTAATGCCAACTTAAAGTTCTATACGTCTATAAAAAACACCGTTTACATATGCAAATACATTTTTGGATTGATGTATACACTGAAGTACAGGGTGGGCCAAAAGAAACCAAGGGGTGTAAAAGTTTAATAACTTTTTTGTTTATTAATTTTTTTTTATTTTTTCTTTCAGATTATATAGACAACACTTGGAGAATTTATAATGGAGAGGTTCACAACTGAACAGAGAACCAGAACAATAGAATTTTATTATTTAAATCAGAGATCAATTATTTTAACGCAAAGAGCATATCGTCGACATTTTAACGTCAGAATTTCGCCCTCTGAAGCGATGATTCGTTGCTTAGTTAATCGTCATCACCAACATGGCAGCGTAAGAGATTTGCCTCGAACCGGTAGACCACGTTTAAGTCGCACTGCGGAAAATATTGAACGAGTACAGCAAAGTGTTAACGAAGCACCAGAAACATCTGGCAGAAGGCGTTCTGCTCAGCTAGAAATGTCTCGTACGTCACTACGGCGCATTTTAAAAAAAGATTTACAGTTATACCCATATAAGGTGCAATTGGTCCAAGAATTAAAACCCGCAGATCATCGGAAACGTCTAAATTTTGCAGTTAAATTGCAAGAGTTGGCCAGAAATGAAATCAACTTTATTGAAAATTTGATTATGAGTGATGAAGCTCATTTTCATTTGAATGGCTTTGTTAACAAGCAGAACTGTAGGTTCTGGGGTTCTCAAAATCCAAGAGCCATTCATCAACGCCAATTGCACCTGAAAATGTCATTGGGCCCTACTTCTTCGAGAATGAAGATGGAAGTGCTGTAACCGTAAATGGAGAGCGGTATCGTTTTATGATAGAAAATTTTTTACGTCCTGCTCTTGAAAACAGACCTGGTATGTGGTTTCAGCAGGACGGAGCCACTGCCCATACTGCCCGAGACAGAATGGCACTTTTAAGTCAAATTTTTGGAGAGCGAATAATTTCTCGAAATTCGGAAATTATTTGGCCAGCGCGATCGCCAGATTTGACAGCACCCGACTATTTTCTTTGGGGTTTTTTGAAGGAGCGAGTGTATGTGAACAAGCCAGAGACAATCCTTGAACTCAAGGCAAAACTTCAAGATTATTTTGTACCATTTTTGCCACAGACAGTAAACTTCCATCTAGATCAAGTACAAACAAAACACTCTTTATTCTCAAATTCTTACCATTGTAATGAATGTAACCTTCTCCAAAACCTTGAGCAGTTATCTTTTTGCCATTTGCCAAATAAATATCGCCAACAATTTCAGTATTTAATGTTGTGAAAAAATCTTTATTGCTGCTCATATGACAACGTCTTGATTCAATCTATCACCAGAATTTAAGCAAACTTCATCATTTACAATTTTATTTGCTTTAAATTTTGAAATCTTATTTTCAGATTTTTTTACTACACGACAATCACGTTTCATATGTCCCACATTGCCGCAACCGTAACATTTTTTTATAAATTTTGAATTTTGCATTTTAAAAGCTATATTAGATGAATTCGATTCTATGTTACCAACTTGTTTCTGCATATATTCTTGTATTGGCTTTTCTTTAACCAGATCTATTTTAGCTATATATTTAACTAAATTAACTTTCGTATTCCGTACGCTTATGGTCTTGAAAAAGTTAATTTATTCACAATTTAGTAGTATTTAGCAAACGCCAAACAATTTTGCTTTATCTTAAAATAACCTAAATTGTAATTGTGAATAAATTTGAAACCTTCGAATTTTTTGATGAACTATGTCATTTTCAGTAAATAGATTTCTCTATATATTTTTTTGTGAACTACTTGTTTTTAATTATGTTTTTGTATGAAATGTGTCGGGAGCACCATATAAAAAAATTTAATTTAATTAAAGCTGTAAATTGTAGTGAGGGTATACAAATTTTCGTATTCTATTTCAGAGTATACTTGATTAAGGGCCTGTTCAGCGATTTCGAAAGAACATCTTCGTTCGCATGCTAAGCGAAAGAAAGTTGATTTGGGTTCAGCTAACTTACTTCTACGCGAATAGTCATGCGAACGAGAACAAGAAAGAAAACGTAAGCACTTTCATACAAAATATGATTCAGCGATATCGAAAGCAATGGCATCATTGCGGGCGCAAATGCCAAAATCAGTCACTTGCTATTTTATTGTCGCATACATACCAAAATGGTTTTAACAAAAAAAAAAAAAAAATAAGTTTTTCAACGCAATAAAATTAAAAAATATGTTTGTATAAATAAACAATTATGTAGAAAAAATGTTTATTCACACATATACAGGGTGGGCCAAAAGAAACCAAGGGGTGTAAAAGTTTAATAACTTTTTTGTTTATTAACTTTTTTTTATTTTTTCTTTCAGATTATGGAAAATGGAAATTTTTTTACACTAAGTATGAAAAATGATGTCTCTTAAATGACCACCGTTTTCAGCTTCGCACTGATGGGCTCTTTTTAGAGCATTTTCCATAACATCTTTCAAAACTTGTGGCTGTAGCGTTCGAATTTCTGCAACAATGTTTGCCTTGAGTTCAAGGATTGTCTCTGGCTTGATCTAATGTTAATTCTTCATCTGGACGTACTTCCAAAGCAGTTATTATGGAATTATATTCATCAGGCAGACTTCCTAATAAAAACGCCACTTGTAGATTTTGAAGATAAAAACAAACAGCCCGCAGAATGATTCTGCGCCTATGAATTTATTAGCCGCCCTTTTCTTGCGATTTTGTCTCATTGTCTATATGTCCACTATGACCTGGCACCCAAACCAAGTGAATCCTGTTATTAGATGCTGGTCTTTTTAGAAGTACTAGGCAACCCCAGATCAGTTTTGATCTTATCCAAATGCACGCTCTACGGAATTTTTTGTTTTCTATACTTATAACGCTGTATCTCGAGAACTACACGTAGGATTAATAAATAAATAAATATATTTCTTCTCTCTTTATCTTATTTAGCTGTAAATTACTAACAAATAGGAACTCATCATGTGACGTAATTTGTGCTACATGCTCAGAAAATTTAATTTTATGTACGGGATGGCGTAGTCTTGTTCTTATATCATTATTGGTTTGAATCAGGGTATCGAGTATAATAGAAACCATTGTATTCCTGTATAATCTGTGCTTGTCTCACAAAAAAATAAAATAAAGTCTTTTAGAAACTTCCAGTGACCGAATTGTACAATATTATACGTGAGAAAAGACATGTTCCGTATCAATGTAGATTGTTTTATTAGAAAATGTTACAAAAGCTTAAAACAACATTTGCAAATTACTAGAAAACCTTCTATAGGGTCCGCCAAATAACTTTTTTTTTTTAATGCTATAAAAACATCGAGTGTAGCTTCGGCTGTGTGGCACGTAGCGCCGTCCTGTTGAAACCAAATGTTGCCAATATCCTCCTCCTGTGAACAAAAATTCGTTCAACATTTCCCGATAACGATCGCCATTGACTACCGGCCACTCCTTGCTCATTTTCGAAGAAAAATGGCCCAATTATGCCTCTGGACCAAAATCCGCACCAAACAGTGACTCGTTTTGGGTGCGTCGGCTTTTCAATGTATGCGTGCGGGTTTTCTGTACCCCAAAAGCGACAATTTTGCTTGTTTACATATCCGCCAAGATCAAAATGAGCTTCATCTGAAAAGATGATTTTTTTGGCAAAATCGGCATCTTCTGTACGTCGATCGCAGGCCCACTTAGCGAAGCGAAAACACAACCATATTCTTTCAGCGGAAGGATAGGACTAATTATCTGTCAAATCAGACATGAGCTTAGTGTTACCATTCACGAAATAAGCACTAGTTGAAAAAAAAGTTCAATGGCGGACCCTATATAATGGTGATTGCTTGTCTTGCCCCTATCACCCCTCCTCTATCTAAAAGAAGCTGATATTCACTTACAGGTTTCACAGCTGGAAAAATTTTTCATTTTTAATAAAAAAAAAAAAACAAATTAAATTCGGCTGAGTCGAAACTTATATACCATTCACTGTAGAAGCAATATAATCATACTTATAATTTACCACCTTCTTTTATAATATGCAACTAAAACAAAATTATACAAAATATTTTCCATGAATCGCAAATATTGATTAAAATATTTTGTCTGAATACTAATATTTATCGTAAAATATGATGCATGACTCAGCTCTTTAGTATTTACATCCTTTTAAGATATTTTTTATGTACCGACAAGTTATTTTTGCATAAAATGTTATAATAGTGCACGGTTGGTGTTGCGCAGCCTTTCTTAACTTTACGTTGTTGCTGTTTTCGGTGTTGCGTTTAGTTTTTTTTTTTTGCTGTCATCTCTTTTTTATATTAACTTCAGTATTTAGCACTTGGAACAATGATTGAAATTTTCGAAATCATTGGCAAATAATTACCAGATTGTTCATCTTTTCAAGTTTTCAACGCAATTGATACTTTTTTTCTTAAGAATGAAAACAAACAAAAACTTAATAAAAAGAAAACAAAACAAACAAAAAAACCACATAATTTGATTTGTAAATCACTTTTCTTAAGAGTTTCTTTTCTTTTTTTCTTTATTTGCAGTCCATTGAGTTAATATTTTTTTAATATTTTAACACTACAGATGTTTTACCTTGGCAATGTTGGTAAGGTGCATTTTTAACAAATTTTTATCTCATTTCTTTTTTGCCAGCTAGTTTCACAACATTGACACACGTCCACTATACACTTTTTCGTGTGTCTTATTTAGCCAAAAATATGACTGTTGCTTCGCTAAATTTATAAAACAGAACAAAAAAAAATTTTTGCTTCTCTATGCTATATTTGGCTGCACTCATTTTAAGCAATAAAAACAATAATTGCTTGTGTTGAAATTGTAATGAGTTGAATTTTGCATATTTATGCATTTTAGAATTTTAATAAGCAGTAAAAATTTTATATTTTCATGTGTTGTATTTCACATCTTACAAAAAAATGAAAGCTTTTAACTTACCCATGGCCTTTGGATCCAGCTGATAGGGAGGTATACCACAATGTGCAGGCGGAGGAGTTGTCAGATGATCACCATTGTGGCAGAAAAATGGCGGTAAACCAATTTTGTTTGCCTGAAAAAAGAAAAAGGAAATTTTAATAACACATTCAATTATGAAGTTAAAATAAATTGCACTCACTAAAACGAATCATAAATAAATAAACTGATAATGAAGTCCCAATATCTTTTGAAAAAATTAAATCCAAATTTAAACTGTTATGAATAAAATCAATAGTTTTGCTTAAATAAAAAATGGCTGGTTTTGTTTGCCACTTATGTGGCTATAGGCTTCTAGAAAAAAGAATCGCCGATTTTCAAAATTGTAAACCTCTAAATTTTACATAAAAATTATTTTTCTTTCAAAGTACTGAAGACCAACTTAGACTATAATACATTTGATTTATGTTTCTGAAAACAAAATATTATATAAGTTGCCGAGTAGAAACAAAAGTAATGGCATAAAAATGGTATTGACGAAGTCGCTGTTGACAGTAATCCTCCATATATTGGGTGCTGTATTATATGAGACGCTTTAAAGTCGTCGTTGAGTTGAAAAGTGACATATTTGTCGCCTTATTTCTTTAGATCGACTCAAAGGCTACACAAAGTTTTAAGGAAAATTTTTTAAAATTAAAAATGAAAAGTTGTGAAAAATTAAAATTGACAACAAAATTAAAATAACAAGTGTAAAACAATTTGAACTAATTGCTGAAAAAGTCCAGCAATTTTAAAGCTGACTGGAAGAAAATCACTACAAATTAAATTTGAGTTGTCCACTAATAAGGGATGTTAATGGCTGGTACAAAATAAATTTCAAAAACTTTAATTAAGAGTATACGATGATATACTGACTGGTATTCTTCACGCATTTACTATCCTGTAAATTAAAAATGTCCGACCTTTTCTAAAGGGTGGTTAAATTTTAAGGGTCGATGTTGATTTTGAATAAAAAACAAATTATTTAGGAAATTATTGTCATTTCTTTTTATTATGATAATATGGTATGGTTCAATTATGTATGGAACAAAATATCGGCCAAATGGCCACCGCGGCACACCTAGATCCGATAGTCGAAATTTTCGATGACGCTGAGGCATTATTGAGGTTCTATGCCGTTAATGTGCCGAATTATCTCATCCTTTAGCTCTTAAATTCTTGCAGGCTTATCAACGTACACCTTTTCTTTCCAATAACCCCAAAGAAAGAAGTTCAACGGTGTCAAATCACATGATCTTGGCGGCCAATTGACATCGCCACCACGTGAGATAACACGGCCATTGAATTTGTCGCGCAAAAGAGCCATTGTTAGCTGTGTGGCAAGTGGCACCGTCCTGTTGAAACCACATATCGTCCACATCCATATCTTCTAATTCGGGCCATAAAAAGTTCGTTATCATCTCACGATAGCGAACACCATTCACAGTAACTGCCTGACCGGCCTCATTTTGGAAAAAATACGGCCCGATGATGCCGTCAGCCCATTAAACGCACCAAACAGTCGTGCGTTGGTTTTTCGACAATCACTCTTGGATTATCATTCGCCCAAATACGGCACTGAAGATGATTTTCTTCGAAAATTGATCATCCACTGTTGCCATTTCTTGCCACCACTCTGACCATTGACGCCGTTTGGAATGGTCAAGAGGCTTTAGTTCTTGAGTCAATTGCACCTTGTAAGCGTGTAAATACAAGTCTTTATGCATAATGTTCATCAACGACGAGCGTGAGAGTTGCAATTGTTGGGCACGAAGACGAGTTGAGGTGGACGGGTCTTCAGCCACACTATCACGAACAGTAGCAATATTTTCTGCAGTACGAGCATGCACTGGTGTTTTCACATCTACTAAAGACCCGGTTTGCTCAAATTTTTGCACGATTTTTCCGATTGTACGCACATTTGGACTATTAAAATGACCGACAAAATCACGAAGTGCACGATATGCATTTTGATTTGAACGCCCATTTTTATAATAAGCCTGAATAACTTTAACGCTTTGCTCGATTGTTTATCTTTCCATGGTTCAAATTGAGTTAGTCTGAAATTGAGAAATGTCAAATGAAATGCAGAAAAAAACTTGACGTTTAGCTGTGGTTCACATTCAACATCGGCACTTAAAATTTAGCCACCCTTTAAAAAATTTTCATTTTTTAATACGAGTATTCTTCTGTTAAACAAAATGTTTTTAATACTTGTTTAAAATACAATTTGTAAAACAATTTTTATTAATCAATATTACTTTTGAAATTTATGTTAATGAAAATAATTAATTCTTCATATTAATTTAATTAATTGTCATTCAATATACACATTGCTTTGCGTCAAATACAATTTTTATTTTATAATCAAATCCACTGATTTTTTATTTAATCTCAGAAGATAACTATTGTTTAATAATAGTTTATCCAAAAGGTTATGGGCCTTTAGTTTGTTAATTGATTGTAAGATTGTAAAATATACGCATTTAGCGAAATGGAAGATATCAAGGCATGTGTTAAGAAGTTGAATGGTGAAAATTATCAAATTTGGAAGTACAAGTTGGAGCTCTTATTGATTAAAGAGAACTTGTGGCATATTGTTACCAGTTTGAAACCGGATAATCCTAATGAGTCATGGACTCAGAGGGATGGTAAAGCTCGTGCAGCTATTGGTCTTTTAGTGGAAGATTCGCAATTAGTACATCTTCGTAACCTCAATACAGCACATGATTATTGGAGAGCTTTGAGAAAGGTTCATGAAAAGTCAACTCTTTCAAATAAAGTTATGCTTTTGAAGAAATTGTGTCGTATGCAATTAAAAAGTGGTCAAGATATGGAATCACACATTTCAGAAATTCTTGAAACAGTTAATAGGTTAAATTGCTTGGGAGAAAATTTAGCAAATCATCTACAAGTGGCGTTTTTATTAGGAAGTCTGCCTGATGAATATAATTCCATAATAACTGCTTTGGAAGTACGTCCAGATGAAGAATTAACATTAGATCAAGCCAGAGACAATCCTTGAACTCAAGGCAAACATTGTTGCAGAAATTCGAACGCTACAGCCACAAGTTTTGAAAGATGTTATGGAAAATGCTCTAAAAAGAGCCCATCAGTGCGAAGCTGAAAACGGTGGTCATTTAAGAGACATCATTTTTCATACTTAGTGTAAAAAAATTTCCATTTTCCATAATCTGAAAGAAAAAATAAAAAAAAGTTAATAAACAAAAAAGTTATTAAACTTTTACACCCCTTGGTTTCTTTTGGCCCACCCTGTATATGTGTGAATAAACATTTTTTCTACATAATTGTTTATTTATACAAACATATTTTTTAATTTTATTGCGTTGAAAAACTTATTTTTTTTTTTTTTTTTGTTAAAACCATTTTGGTATGTATGCGACAATAAAATAGCAAGTGACTGATTTTGGCATTTGCGCCCGCAATGATGCCATTGCTTTCGATATCGCTGAATCATATTTTGTATGAAAGTGCTTACGTTTTCTTTCTTGTTCTCGTTCGCATGACTATTCGCGTAGAAGTAAGTTAGCTGAACCCAAATCAACTTTCTTTCGCTTAGCATGCGAACGAAGATGTTCTTTCGAAATCGCTGAACAGGCCCTTAATCAAGTATACTCTGAAATAGAATACGAAAATTTGTATACCCTCACTACAATTTACAGCTTTAATTAAATTAAATTTTTTTATATGGTGCTCCCGACACATTTCATACAAAAACATAATTAAAAACAAGTAGTTCACAAAAAAATATATAGAGAAATCTATTTACTGAAAATGACATAGTTCATCAAAAAATTCGAAGGTTTCAAATTTATTCACAATTACAATTTAGGTTATTTTAAGATAAAGCAAAATTGTTTGGCGTTTGCTAAATACTACTAAATTGTGAATAAATTAACTTTTTCAAGACCATAAGCGTACGGAATACGAAAGTTAATTTAGTTAAATATATAGCTAAAATAGATCTGGTTAAAGAAAAGCCAATACAAGAATATATGCAGAAACAAGTTGGTAACATAGAATCGAATTCATCTAATATAGCTTTTAAAATGCAAAATTCAAAATTTATAAAAAAATGTTACGGTTGCGGCAATGTGGGACATATGAAACGTGATTGTCGTGTAGTAAAAAAATCTGAAAATAAGATTTCAAAATTTAAAGCAAATAAAATTGTAAATGATGAAGTTTGCTTAAATTCTGGTGATAGATTGAATCAAGACGTTGTCATATGAGCAGCAATAAAGATTTTTTCACAACATTAAATACTGAAATTGTTGGCGATATTTATTTGGCAAATGGCAAAAAGATAACTGCTCAAGGTTTTGGAGAAGGTTACATTCATTACAATGGTAAGAATTTGAGAATAAAGAGTGTTTTGTTTGTACTTGATCTAGATGGAAGCTTACTGTCTGTGGCAAAAATGGTACAAAATAATCTTGAAGTTTTGTTCAAAAATAAGAAGTGTGAAATTTCAAGAAATGGAAAACAATTGGTTACAGCAAAGTTGATCAACAACTTGTACATATATTATCATATCAATAAAAAATTTCGCCAAAAGCTTGATAAGGTAGCAAAAAAAAGGGGTTCTTGTTGGATTCTGTGATGAAACCAAGCCATTTAGAATTTTAGATAAAGATACAAATAAAATAATTATCTCAGGAGATGTGAAATTTATTGAAGTCTTTGAAAGCTGGCATGTAAATAGAGATGAACGAAATTTAGTTTCTATGAATCTATTTAGTTCTTCTGAAAAACAAAATAATCTTCTGAAAAATGATAACGTTATTAACTATGAAGAACATTATGAAACAGCCATAGTCAAAATGAATCTGAAATAGAATGTTCAAGTAATGAAGTAGCTAATGTTGATTTGTCAGGAAATAACAAGAATGAAAATAAACCATTTAAAGAGTGATTTTTTTGCTATTATCTTTTTGGCAACACTAGTTTTGACAGCTCACGCACGTTTTGTATCTTGTGTCACTGTCAAACATCTTCAGTTTGGTCTATAATTTAATCATGAATCGTCTTACAAACGAACAACGCTTGCAAATTATTGAATTTTATTACCAAAATGCGTGCTCTGTTAAGAAAGTTCATCGCGCGCTTCTTCCATTTTATGGTCAGTTTAATCGACCTACTGAGGCTTCTATTCGGGCTATTGTAACAAAATTTCGCACCAAATTTACATTGTTGGACATTAAACCACCAACACGCTTACGTAGAGTGCGAACTGAAGAAAATATCGCAGCCGTATCGGCCAGTGTTGGTGATGACCGTGAATTATCGATTCGGCGCCGTTCGCAGCAATTGGGCCTCTGTTACTCCACTACGTGGAAAATTTTGCGGAAGGATTTGGGTGTGAAGCCTTATAAGATACAACTGGTGCAAGAATTGAAGCCAAACGACCTACCACAACGCCAAATTTTTGGTGAATGGGCTCTTGAAAAGTTAGATGAAGATCCACTTTTTTATCGAAGAATTGTGTTCAGCGACGAGGCTCATTTCTGGTTGAATGGATACGTGAACAAGCAAAACTGCCGTATTTGGAGTGAAGAGCAGCCAGAAGCATTGCAAGAGCTACCAATGCATCCACAAAAAACAACCGTTTGGTGCGGATTATGGGCTGGCGGCATCATTGGGCCGTATTTCTTCAAAGATGATGCGAATCACAACGTTACTGTGAATGGTGAGCGCTACCGTGCGATGATAACA
The DNA here is from genome assembly GCA_947397855.1 of Thelaira solivaga. Lineage (NCBI taxonomy): Eukaryota > Metazoa > Arthropoda > Insecta > Diptera > Tachinidae > Thelaira > Thelaira solivaga. Next base: position 7,136,045 of record OX377615.1, read on the forward strand.
AACTTTTTTTTGCCCAAAATGGAAGAGCTTGACATGTGGTTTCAACAAGACGGTGCCACATGCCACACAGCACGCGAAACAATGGACCAATTGAGAGGCGAGTTCGGTGAACAGTTTATTTCACGCTTGGGACCAGTCAATTGGCCGCCCAGATCGTGCGATTTAACGCCTCTAGACTATTTTTTTTAGGGCTATGTTAAGGCTAATGTCTATAGGGACAAGCCCGCTTCGATTGACGCACTGGAAGCCAACATTGCCAACATTATTCGTGAGATACCGGCCGAAATGTTGGAAAGAGTATGCCAAAATTGGAATAAGCGGATGGACCATTTGAGGCGCAGCCGCGGCCAACATTTGCATGAAATAATCTTCAAACATTAAATTATATCGACCCAACTATCGATCCAAATAAATATTTCATGCATTTTTCTGAATTTTATGTGTTTTTTTTTAAATTTCCGATAGTTCTTATAAAATCACCTTTTATAAGAAAATCATCAAGAAGCAACAAGGGTCTACCACCTGTTAGGTATAATTGTAAAGCTGCTGTTTTTGAACCAGAAAAGTTTCTTTATAAGTATAAAGAAGCTATTGAAAGTCCAAACAGTGATAAATGGAAGGCAGCTATGTAGGAAGAAATTCAAGAAATGTATGCAAATAATACTTGGGATTTGACTGAGTTACCAAAAGAAAAACAAGCTATAGGATGTAAATGGATTTACAAAATTAAAACTATGCCAGATGGTCAAATAAAATATAGAGCACGTTTAGTAGCGAGAGGTTTTTCACAAAAATATGGCCAAGATTATGACGAAGTATTTGCTCCAGTTATAAAACAGTCTACTTTAAGAACACTTTTAGCAGTTGCATCATACAAAAATATGATTGTTCATCACATAGATTTTAAAACCGCGTTTTTAAATTGGAATTGGAAAATGAAATTTACTTAAAAAAACCTAAAGGTTTTGAGAATTCTACAAAAAAGAATTTGGTTTATAAACTTAATAAAAGCATTTATGGCTTGAAACAGTCAGCTAGATGTTAGAATAAAAAACTTAATAAAACCTTAATAAGTTTAGGATTCAGAAGGGGAAATGCAGACTGTTGTTTATATACCAAAAGAGAAAATGATAGTATAATTTATTTATTGGTTTATGTAGATGATATCCTATTTTTGGCAACAGATGAATATTTTTTAAATTAAATAATTGAAAATATATTAAGGTTGTTTAAAATTACTAATCTTGGAACTCTTAAGCTATTTCTAGGATTAGAAATTGAAAAAATTGAAGGAAAGTTCTACATACATCAACTTAAGTACTTAAACAAAATTTTACAAATCTATGGAGTATTTTGAAAACCGTCAAAAATTCCATTAGATGTTGGATATATCAAAGAAAATTTAAAAGAAAATGATCAGTTAGAGTCAAATGATTTATATAGACGAGCAATTGGGTCATTATTGTATTTATCAAATAATACTAGACCTGATATTACTGTTGCAGTATCCATACTTAGTATCATGTCCTACGAAAAGAGATTGGAATGAAGTTAAAAGAATATTAAAATATTTAAATGGTACGAAAAACTTAAAACTATGTGTTGGAGCAAAAGATCTTAAACTAATAGGTTTTCCTGGAGATTTTAAAGATAGAAAATCAACAAGGGGTTACTTATTTTAAGAAACACATATCTACAAACATGTGTAATATTTTATATTAAAAATTGCTTGTAAGCCATTTCAAATATGCTTGTGCAGCTCTTTAGCAAAATTACATTAATTCTGCGAAGTACGAATCACAATATTAATATTTAAAATTAATTTCATTGTCGCACACCAGTTGTTGATACACCCTTTTATTATTGTCTGTAAGAAATTATACCTGTGATAAACAATAACAACACTATCAAAATAGAATGCTAGAATACATTAAAAAAAACAAGTTATTGTTAGACTACCAACAAAAGTATTAACGCAGATAAGTATAAAAGAAAATCATTCTTCTTGGGTCAACCATCACAGACAGCACACGGGATAAAATCTAAGAAATTAAATAAACAAGTAAACTTGTAATCGTAGAATAATCCACCTAATTGATTTTCTAGTCACAAAGGTAACCGTAGCACATTTAGAAAACATAATTAAAAACTCTGTGTAGTGATTATCTAGTCACAACATAGATCTAATAACCAATAAAACTGCTTAGTGATTTCCTAGTCACGACAGCCGTAGTCAGTCACGATTTCTTAGCCACGAAGGTACTCGTAGATTTACTAAGTAATTTTCTAGTTACGAAAAGCCTTAGTTACTCACCTAAGTGATTCTCTAGTCAAGAGGGTACCACTAGTTTCTAACACAGTGTCTTGTGTTTCCTAACCACGACAGTATTAGTTATTAGCCTAAGTGATTTTCTAGTCACGTGGGTAAAAAAGTGTACACGTTAAGTAGAAATAATGAAAACTAGGTGACGACCAACAATCTCTCGGATCAAAGACCCACGAAGGACCACTACACCAAAGGAAAAGGATCGAAACTGGCATTAAAAGATCAACCACAATTCTATACTTAAATTAATTTAAAAAAAAATTAATTAAATAAAACAATTTTTTTATAAAAACTAGAAAATATAAAATTATTGTGTTAAAATTTCTTGTAACAATAATTTTATAAACCAGAACGTGCTACCTGGTAAGCAACGTCGTTACAATATTCATACAAAACCAGCTTGTAAAATAATGAGCGATATGTTAACAAAATATACAACTATTTTTGTAATTTGAACTACAGCTCCATACCTACAGGGTGGCATTTTTTATTTTATTTTTCAGATTTTATTCTTTAAACTGTGTAAATTTAGCATGGTGATGTACATGCTAAATTTAACGACCGAGAAATTAAAATTTAACGAAAAAAATATAGTTATTAATATACTTTGTTTTTTTATATATAGGGTCCGCAAATAAATTTTTTTTTTTGAAAATGTTATAAAAACATCGAGTGTAGCTTCGGCTGTGTGGCACGTAGCGCCGTCCTGTTGAAACCAAATGTTGCCAATATCCTCCTCTTCAATTTTTGTGAACAAAAATTCGTTCAACATGGCCCGATTACGATCGCCATTGACTACCGGCCACTCCTTGCTCATTTTCGAAGAAAAATGGCCCAATTATGCCTCTGGACCAAAATCCGCACCAAACAGTGACTCGTTTTGGGTGCGTCGGCTTTTCAATGTATGCGTGCGGGTTTTCTGTACCCCAAAAGCGACAATTTTGCTTGTTTACATATCCGCCAAGATCAAAATGAGCGTCATCTGAAAAGATGATTTTTTTGGCAAAATCGGCATCTTCTGTAAGTCGATCGCAGGCCCACTTAGCGAAGCGCAAACACAACCATATTCTTTCAGCTGAAGGATAAAACTAATTATCTGTCAAATCAGACATGAGCTAAGTGTTACCATTCACGAAATAAGCACTAGTTGAAAAAAAAAACGTTCGATGGCAGACCCTATATTTAGAATTAAACTTCTAGAATTATGACAGTAGAATTAAACGGTACTGAAAAAATAAGACATCATCATGGTACTTTCTGATATTTTAGTGAAAACGGACCTAGAAGCACAAAGTTGGGCTCAAACGGTCCTAAGCAAAGTAAAAAATCATGAGAAAGACATATGGTACATTTTACTAATTTTTTGGTACTTTTTGATATGTTATTATTTACCAACCTAGAAGTACGAGATTGGACGTAAGCGTTCCTGAGCAAACTAAAGAATCATAAAAGGACAAAGGTACTTTTTATTAATTTTACTGGTACTTTTTGATTTTTTAATGAAAACGAACCCAGAAGTACTAGGTTGGGATCAAGCGTTCCTAAGCAAAATGAAAATCAAGGGACAAATGGCACTTTTCATTGATTTTTTGGTACTTTTTGAGATATTATTATTAACGAACCTATACGTACGACATTAGTGACAAGCGTTTCTGAGCAAATTAAAAAATCAACAAGGGGACAATTTGGTGCTTTTTATTCATTTTAATTACACTTTTTGAATTTTTAATGAAAGCGAACCTATATGTACTATTTTTGCATCAAACGGTCCTAAGGAAAGTAAAAACTTATTTAAGCATATATGTCACTTTTTATTAATTTTTTTTAGACTTTCTGATATTATTTTTTATTAAAGAATCAAAAAATACGAGATATTTCTCAAATGGTCTGAAGTAAGGTACTTTTTATTGATTTTATTAGTACTTTTTGCAATATTTATACTAACATTCCTAGAATTATGAAATTGGGATCAAACGCTCTTGAGCAAAGTAAAAAATTATTCAGAGTCAAAACAATACTTTTTATTGATTGGAATGCTACATTTTGATTTTTTAACATTAACGAATTTAGAACTATCAGACCGAACACAAACGGTGCTCAGTAAATAGAAAAATCAATAAACTGTCAAAATGGTACTTTTTCTATATTTTAATGATACATTTTGATTTTATTTGTATTGAAAATGATTAAATGGTCTACAACGAAATAATAAATAGTAATATTGGCAGTATGGTACTTCGCTGACGAAGTAGCTAGTAAATAATAAAGGGCTTTACATATCACACAACAAACATGTTTAATAAAAAAGTTTTTATAAGTTCTTTAATACTTCGGTTATTGTAGTACCCCTATTTTTGTTTTTGGATTCCTGGAAAAAGTATTAATAAAATTTTCATCAGATGAATTCGTTTAAAAAATTTTAGGGTAATATGGAATCCCACTGCGTGTAATGTAGAATATTATTATGTATTACAAGAAACAAAATTATATTTTAGAAAACTTCCATTGCAATTGCGACAAAAAAGAATGAAGTACAAATACCTGGGAGGGGATCAAGGGAAAGTGATGCGAATACAAAGCCACTCCTCCCCTACTGCCAACCTCACCCACTGTCCTTTTTAGGGCTTGGTGTTCCCTGTTTTCGCAAACGAGGCTCTGACGACCGTCTCACGGCGGTATATCCCTGGGCCACTTGTAAGGTAGTGGTTAAAGAAGACTACTTGTTAACAGCTCCCTTCCGGTGCCAGGACACGGGCCGGTTGGATATTTTTGTCTAGTCCGCATACGCCGTCACTGCGCGGATGGTCCATGCATACTCGTGGTACCAAAAATGAGCAAAAAAAAATTAAAAAAGAAACAAACCAATAACCAGATGAAAAGACATTTCCTCAGAGGACGATCTACTTGCCTCCAGTCAGGAGACATTGATCGGCATAGTACCCCACCGACCGCACACAATTCTGAAACATCCCGAGGGCCGGGTCTGAAGGTCAGCCCAAGGGAAAAAAACGCAAGACGGAATGGGAGTCCCTAAAGAGAAGGTACTCGAAGGCAGTGTTCATCTTGAAAAAGATAGAACAGAATGCTGCCAAAGGATCGGCTGAAGTACCAGGCTGTGGTAGATGAGTACCTTAAGACCAAGGATGCCATACCCAGCACTTCTGAGGCTGCGGCCAAGGAAAGCGCCAAGCGAAATCGTTCTCAGGCTGAGGATGATGGCGTACCTAAGAGAAGTAAGGTACAGAAGTCGGTCTCTCCTCGCAAGCCTCTTACGCCAGTGGCCAAGGAAAGACCCTTCAATGAGGTGGTGAAAGATCACCTCCTTATGTCCTTGGCGTCAGAAAAGGATGGAGCGATTTCCCCTGTAGTAACGGAATGGGGTGCTATCGAATTCAAGTTGGCTGAGCTCGTTATGGATTACGTGCTCACCAATAAGGACAAGCCGGCACCCCGTTTCGACTCCGGTGAGGTACACAGGGGTTATGGAGTAATCAAATGCTTGGACGGATTCTCTAAAGAATTCCTAAGCAAGTGTATCGCTGAGATCAAGGATACATGGGGTGGCTTAAGACTCAAGCTTATCCCGGCTGAGGAAATTCCGATGAGACCCCGTGCAAGAGTTTGGTTACCAGAATTGACAAATGATGCCAGAAAAATGATGGAGTATCTGAGGCGACAGAACCCCACCATTCTAATGGATGACTGGTCGGTCATCTGCGTGGAAGAACATGGCGACAACAGCACCTGCTTAGTCCTCGCCATCACCGAGTCCGGTGCAGTGGCGTTTTAGAAAGCTGGTCACAAGCTGTTTTTTGGCGTAAGGGACGCCAAAGTCAAAGTGTTCCGGGCGACGGGTGCTGAAGGGCAGGACACAGATAGTATTGCTGCAACCAGTAACCTCTTAGGCGATATGAAGCTGTCCAAGCCAAAGGACACCATGTCGAACGATGGGCCTAAAGGAAGCACAGATTAATCTGAAGCACTCCAAAAGTGCTACAGACAATGTCCAGGTCCTCATAGCTGAGGAGGACTAGGACATCTGTTTGGTCCAGGAACCATGGGTCATTGACTCAGAGGTAAAAGGGTTCCCAGCTACCACATACAATGTTCTGTATGTTAAGAACAAGGGTAAGCCAAGGTCCTGTCTTATCGCCAGAAAGCATTTGAACATTTTTATCATCCCACAGCTTAGTACAGCGGATCTTTCAGTAGGGAAGGTCGAACAGACTGATGGGAGGAGTTTTTATATGGCATCATGCTACATGGCACATGATAGATCTGCCTCGCCAGAAGAAGCGAGGAAGCTCATGGAAGTCATTGAAGTTGATGCTGATATTGTCTGGAGGAGTAGGGAGATTAATGATAGAGGTGAGTGCGTCCTTGATTTTATTAATTTAAACAGGCTTACGATATGTAACTCCGGATCATCTCCCACGTTTATCTTTCCGAGTTCGGACAGATTGAGTGGTTGGGAAGAGGTTCTGGATGTTACACTTACTAATGACAGATTTAAGTTTTTGATCGAAAAGTGGAGAGTGTCCAGTAAGAGGTCTTTTTCGGATCACAATTGGATACTATTCGAGATACAACCATCTGTCACGAAAAAAAACAGTGCTTTAGGAATCCTAGGAGAACGGACTGGGACAAGTTCAGTAGGGTTCTGGGGCACCGGCTGAGAGGAGCACCCGCAATAGAGAATACTATTACGGGACTCGAACAGAACGAGGAAATCTTACGCAGCAATATTACTAAGGCGTATGAGATTTGCTGCCCTGTAACTAGGACTAGAAAGAAATACCCTCCGTTGTGGAACTCGGAGCTTTCTAGGCTTAGGAAGGAAGCAAGGAAAGCTTTTAACAATAGCTATAACGACAAAGTATGGCAACCGTATCGCGATAAGCCACGGGCTTATAAGAAGGCTCTAAGAATCGCTAGAAGAGACTCATGGAGGAAATTCTGTGAATCGATTGACAGCACTAGAGACTCTGCAAGGCTTAGTAGGGTTTTGGCTGGGAGTCACTCCAGTCCTACTTTTGTGAAAACGGCTGATGGCTCCTGGTCCGAATCTTCTGCAGAATCTCTAGAAATTCTGTTGGATACGCATTTCCCGGTTGCAATGGATATACCCGAAATGGGTGCATTGCACTGCGGGGACCCTCATTTGATCAATGAAGACTTGATCTCCCAAGAGAGAATTGCTTGGACGATCGATAGCTTCTCACCTTTCAAATCACCGGGACCTGAGGGCATCTTGCCAAAAATGTTTTAGAGTGCTTAGCACTGTATCATTCCCTGGTTGAGCAAACTATATAACCTCTCCCTCTCTCTCAACTATATACCGAATAGTTGGAGAAAAGTAAGAGTTATATTCATTCCCAAGATTGGTAAAAGTAGTCACGAGAATGCTAAAGACTTCCGACCAATCTGTCTTTCATCTTTCCAACTCAAGACACTGGAGACTCATCGATATACACATTAGGCAGAGACTTAGGGGTTCGTCGAAACTCTCTATGGGCCAACACGCTTATCTGAAGGGCCGCCCTACGGAGACTGCCCTTCATGAGGTGGTGGGGGTCATAGAAAGATCTCTGGAGAACTGGCAATATACTTTGGGAGCATTCTTAGACATAGAGGGTGCTTTCAATAACGTATCTGTGACGGCCATTGAGTATGCTCTTCGGGTTTTTGATGTTGAGCAGTACATCAGAACCTGGGTAGTAAAGATGTTAGAGGCAAGGTGTCACTGCGACACTCGGTAATAGCACGAAGACCAAGTGGGTGAAAAGCGGTGCATCTCAGGGTGGTGTGATCTCTCCTCTACTATGGCTTCTTGTTATTGATTTGATCCTAATCAAGCTGCATAATAAGGGGATGAAAGCTGTTGCTGACGCGGACGATGTGGTGATACTAGTATCGGGAATGTTTATGGACGTGATAAGCTATATCATGACCAGTGCCTTGGGATTACTCAGCAACTGTGCTGCAGGCTGCAGCTTAGGGGTTAACCCAGGCAAAACAATCCTGGTTCTATTCACCACAAAGACTAAGGTGCAGAGCTACAATCCTCCACGGTTGCAGGAACAGGAATTATCCTTATGGGATAGTGCGAAATATCTGGGAGTGATTCTGGATTCCAAACTGTCCTAGAGGGCCAATGTACGCCATAGGGTTAGGAGGGCAACGGTTGCCTACTATACCTTTCGCAGGATGTTTGGCTTGAAATGGGGCTTAAGCCCTAGGTTGTTACTGTGGATGTATAAAGCCATTATACGTCCAATCCTTACATACGGATCTTTGGTATGGTGGACCGCTACTGAGAAGAGGTACGTAATGGACCAGCTGTATAGGGTTCAAAGATCTGCTTGTATAGGAATTACCGGGTACTTGCGTACCAGTCCGTCGGAGGCTCTGCACCTCATTCCTATAAATTTACATTTGATGGCCATATCAGCCAGCAGTGCGACTAGGTTGTCTGCATCCGGCTGGTGGAGTCATAGAACATATGGGCATGCTAAGATCCTGAATCGATTGCATCCGGATCTTAGGGTCCCTACTGACTACAAAGTTCCCCAGATAGACTTCGATAGGTCTTTCAGGGTTGTTTTTCCTTCCAGGCGGGAGTAAAAAAAGGTAACGTATGTACGTGGGTATGACACCAGGGTATACACTGACGGATCTAACATGATCTGCGGTGTGGGCTCTGGAGTGTACTGTAGGGAACTTGATATGAGACTCTCACTCCGACTTCCGGATAGGTCTACTGTTTTCCAGGCAGAGATACTGGCCATCAAGGAGGCATGTGAGTCTCTGTCCAACAGGAGTATCAGGGGAGCTATTGGCATCTTCGTAGATAGCCAAGCGGCTCTCTTGGCACTTTAATCGTATGCTACATTCTCAGCTCTAGTGCGCCAATGCAAAACTGTGTTATCCAACCTAGGACGTCAGGCTGACGTATCCTTGGTATGGATTCCTGCACACAGTGGTTTTATTTTTAATGAGCAGGCGGATGAATTGGCTAGAGCTGGCTCTAACATGGAGGTTTCTATGTCAAAGGAAGTCTCTTTATCGCTTGGTAGTATCAGGAGTGGTATTTTTGATCACAACCGGGAAAGGTCAGATACCAGATGTCAGTTATGGCCCCGTTATGATGGTAAACGCTCTATTCAATTAGTGAGCAGGAATAGAAGGGACATTTCCAGACTGGTGGCGGTGATAACTAGTCATTGGATGATCGGTAAGCATGCCAGCAGGCTGGGACTGTCCTTCAACGATAGCTGCCGCAGCTGCCGGTCACCCGAGAGGGAGGAGACAGTTTTGCATATTCTCTGTGAGTGCCCGCCTCTTATGGCTTCTAGACACAGATTTCTCGGTGCACATCTGATGGCCGAACTACCTGAGATATCGGGAGTAAGGTTAGCAGACCTTCTCGGATATCTGAATGTCACGGGGTTGATCTAGGTCACCTAACGGCTACATGTTCTTGGCGAGTAGGTGGTTTAAAACGGAGTCTTGCGGCCATTTAGGCCGCCACGTAAACCAACCATTATGTCCCATTTATGGTTTTCTACCTAGCTTCAGATCATTTGAGTCTTAATGATTTTTCACTTTGACTGAATCGATTCAGCCCAGTTTCGTAGTTCTAGGATTGTTATTACTAAAAAAACAAAAAGTACCATTAATATCAATAAAAACTACCATAATGTGCTTTTTACTATTCCTTGCTATTCATTCAGTACTGTTAAATTTAACTCTAATAATTTTAGGTTTGCACATAACATAAACCTTTTTAAGAAGAGAAGAATACAATTTAGTTTTTGTTGCTATGATTGCTACTTTGAAAGATAAATGGGGTTAAAAAGTTTTTACCCTTTTTATCCCGCAAATGTACAATTATCGTAAAAGTACCAAATACTCATCTGCTAATTTTTTAGTAGAATATTTTGTAGTTTTAACTTTGGCTCTATCTTATATCCGAAGATGTAAGAAGTTCGATTTTACACGTTTTTACCCTCTTAATATTCGAATTTCCACAAAACCCTTCTTCTTCGTCCTGCTTACCGAATTTCAAGGCCGTAGCTTTAGCCGTTTGGGCTGGGCAATGATGATAAATCAAGCAGTAATGTTACTCTTTTATTATTATTATTATTTATTTAGTAGTATTTTTTAATACTTTATATTACAATTTACATAAATATCACATTTATATGCTCTGCTCTAATAAACATTACAAGTTTCTTTCTAAATTGATAAAAATTTCTTTCAGTCTTTATGTAGTTTGGCATCTTGTTGTATATATTTAGCCCTTTGTAGAATAGCGTTCTCTGCCCTCTAGTAGTGTTTCCTGTTTGTAATCTGAAATCCATGTCATTTCTCAAAGTATACGGTTGCGTTTCACCTATGTACTTCAGTTGCTCAGTTAAGTACTCAGGAGCGTCTCCTAACTTCATTCTATGAATAAAAATCATTGTATTTAATTCCAGCCTTTGGTGAATATTAAGCCATTTTAGTGATTCTAGCATAAATCTTATTGATGTATATCTGTTGCATCTTAGTATTACCCTCATCGCCTTGTTTTGCAGCTTCTGCAATCTATTAATTTGTTGTTCAGTGCAGCATGTATATATTATGGTTGATCCAAATTCAAAATGGGGCTTTATAATTGTATTATATATTGTTATTGCTGTTATTATCGATACTTTTTTCCGGATTCTTTTGAAGAAACCAATTTTTTTTCCAATTTTCTTACTTATGTATTCAATGTGTTCTTTTAGCTTAAGTTCTTTATCTATTATGAATCCTAGATATTTAATATTATTTACTTTTTCTATATTAACATTATGTATTATTAATGGTATATTGGTGACCATATTAATTTCAATTAATTTTGTTTTACTTTCATTTAATTTAAGTTTATTCATTTGTAACCATATATTTATATTGTTTATATCTGATTTTATATTTGCATAACACTGCTCACTTGTTCTTTCCTCAGTAAATACTAGTGTATCATCTGCATATAAAACAATTTCAGATTTCTCCACCACATTCACCATATCGTTTATGTAAATTATAAATAGTATTGCCCCCAGTATCGAACCTTGAGGGACACCATAAATATTCTCTATTGCATTGGATTCTATATTGTTAACTTTTGTTACTTGTCTGCGATTAGACAAATACGTTCTAAACCAGTTCAATTCTTTATTCTGCACTCCATATTTATAAAGTTTTTGTAAAAGGATGTCTCTGTCGACCGTTTCAAATGCTCTTTTGAAATCTAGAAAAATTGCCAAAATCTTATTACCCCTTTTCATACTTTTCCATTTATTTATCACATAGTTGATTGTTGTTTCACATGAGAACCCCTTTCTATAACCCGATTGATTTTTCACTATTATTTTGTGCTGTTCCAGGTATTCTACTAATTGATTTTTAACAATCTTTTCTAGTATTTTTTCGCAGATATTCAATTCGTTTATTGGGCGGAATTCTTCACATTTTTTAGTGTTTCTGATCTTTTCGATTGGAGTTACCATTGATTCCTTCCATTTTTGTGGGAAAACTCCAGTTTGCAGTGAGTTATTGATTATATTAAGTAATTTATTACCTACAATGCTCCAATTATCCATTATAATACTGATTGAAAGTTTTTTGTAATCTGGCTTTTTCTTCATGGTTTTACATATATTATATAGTTCCACTAACGATAGTGCACGGAAAATAAATTTATGATTTACCACTTGTATGTTACTTTCATATTGCACATTTTCGATTGATTTTCTTATCTCAGCTATACTAGTTACAAAATATTCATTAAAATTTTCAGCGATTCTCAAGCTGTCTGTGAAGACTTTTGATCCAAATGCTACATCTTTAATTACGTGCCTAATTTTTCCTAGCACCAGTTCTTTTATTTGTATAGTTTACTCATTTGAAATATAGAATTGAGTATACTGTAATATTTAACCAAAAATTACTCTGTTGTTTCTATTTATTTGAGTTATAAAAACGACTGCTACATGCTAAAATTAGAAGCGTTTATCTAAATGCAGAATTTCAGAAATTAACAATTGTCACTTTTAGCTCTTGATTATTGCTAGTCCTTTCACATCTAAAATCCAATAAAAATATTTTTTGTAATGATATTTCATATCAAATTATTCAAAAGGAGGTATTTGTGGCTTACCTTGAGTTTAAAAAACACAGCCATTTGCTTTATTAGTCCTATTAATATTATAAATCCGAATGTTTGTGAGTTGGGATGTTTGCTCCTCTTTCACACAAAAACTACTGAATGGATTTTAATGAAACTTTACAATAATTTAGCTTATACATCAGAATAACACATAGGCTGTAAATTGTCCAAAATATAACGATAGGTGTCAAGTAAGTAGGAAAAAGTTCTACAATCGGCGATATGTTTTGGCGTGCGCCGCAAATATCGTTGAAGTTACACATATATAATGTATGAACGATATGTTTATCATAAATAGATCTACGAAAACGTCCGCGACAGCATATGTCTATCTCTTATATGGAAGCAATTATCGTCAAAATAGTGAACCATAATTACAATAGAAATTGATAATTTATTTCTAATACATATTTCTTAGTAACAAATTGATCTATATCAAAATAAATACTTTTATTACCTCTGATATATATAATAAACTAACCCGTACTTAATTTAAGCCTAAAATTATGGTTTTAAATATTTTATTTGGCGTTTCTGAAAATAATGCTAGCAAAAACATGTGCCACTTTATAAAGTAGTTAATGACTGTATTTATTTGGTTTGTTTTTTTTTAACAATTAAAATTCTATTTGTAAAGGTATGTCGCTCCTAAGGATAACGACCGGGCCGGGTGAGACCGGACAAAAACATCTAGTACTATACCATTTAAATAAACTTGAGAAATCTGTGCGTACTTCTCAACCAAACACATTTTTTTTAAAGTTTTTTCGCCATTTTTAAATTTTGGAGACGTTTTTACAGAGTATTTTATAAAGAAAGCGTACAATTTTAGAATTTATTTTCAAAATATGTTTATTAAAGAGTAAAACTTTTTTTCTAAATTCGTTAAAAACTTTATGAGTTATTAAAGTTTTTATTAAAAAACATTCTGAAATCATATTTATTTTATTTTTGCAACCATTTCTTGGTGAAAATATTCACCTCGTTCAGCCAAGGTTGCTTGGGAAGAAGTTCAAATGTGACTGCAGGAAATGAATTTTTATGGACATGTGTTTCAATGAGCGCACAAAATAAAGTCGACTACAAATGTTTTCATTTACACTCCAACTGAAAACTAACGATACGTATAGCCAAGGAGGTACTGCTAATGTTTTTGCAAATTATATTTACAGATGGTTACAGATGCTAAACAACGCTCAGGCCAGTTATTATAACTTTCGATAACTAAAGTTAGGATAACCGATTTTTGACTAAAACTTTGGAACCAAAGTTTGGTGGATACTTAAGGACACAATATCCGATATTTAACTTATCGATATTTTTAATTTAATATTTAACCAAAAGTTTGATATTTGCTTCACAAAATCTTAACTTTAACTATCGGTAACTTGTAATAATGGCCCTTAGTTTAAGAAATACGAGGGAAAAAGGTAATTTTACGAATTAGCTAATAAATAATTAGTGTAAAAAAGTTTAATATTTGTTACCATTTTTTAATTAAGCACCACTGTGTAACGTTCGATATAGTTGACCAGGCTTTTAATAACTTATTATGTCATACATATCAGAAATGTACATGAATCTGATTCAAATTTTTTTTTTTTTTTTTTTGAAAATGTGTTTTAAATCGTCACTAAACATAAACTAAATGAATGGTGTCATAGCAAGTTTCACCATATCAGGTAGTTTGTTACAAAATGCATGTCATGCTTGCATTTTCTATAAGCAGTTATCATTAACAAAAGCAACGAATCAATTAATAACATTAAAGCTTTTTAAATAAATCTTATCAAAGCTGTTTAAGTAAAGGCTTTAAAGTAAATATATTTTGGACTGTATTTAGTTGTATGTACTGTAAATAATAATAGTGTTATCTTACAGAAAAAAATTTTCAGATATTAAGAGAAAAAATAGGGTAATACTTCAAATTCAATAATTTATTTTTTAAAGATAAATATAATTAACAAAATATTAATCTTTATTTGTGCTTAATTCCAGAAATTGTGTTGGTTTTAAAATTTATTCTTTTACTCATGATATTCTCATGAGTTATTTATTCAGTACACAATTTCTGGAATTAAGCACAAATAAAGATTAATATTTTGTTAAACTTTTAAATTCCAAATAGAAATTATTACATAGATAAATATAATTATTTTATTTAAATTTTAATTCACGAGCTCTACGTCTTTTCTATAAAAAAAGTTAAATATTTACTTATTTTTCTTTGGCAAATTTCGCTATTCGTCATATAGCATCTTCAGAATTCTTTTTTAAATATTTACAACAACAAAATTTTTATATATATAAAAAATTTAAAATTTTGCTTATGCTTTGTCTATTTTATGTAAATCGAAAAACACCATTCTTAATATTTTTATTATTTCGGACTTCATTTTATCAAGATAAAACTAATGATGTTTCTTAAAGCACACGCGAAAACTTATTTAAGACAATTAATGCACTGATATTTTTATATGCGTTCAACTTATCATTAAGCTTTTGTGAATACTTTGCATACAAATAAAAAGCAGTAATAATTTTGGATGTGTTATTGCTAACGGCATATTTAAAAGAGTGAACAAGAGGCAAGCAGTTGTGAGAAAACAAACACTTCAAGCAATATTATTAGCACATGTTGATGATTGAAAATACAACAAAATCAGTGAGTAGATTCATATAAGAAAAAAGGGAATCAACTCCTGTACATCTCTGATACATATTTACAGATGGATGTATGGAGGCAGAAAAATCGCTCAAATTACAAGGAAAATCGTATTCTAGGGATCAAAATAAGAAACTTTGCCGAAGGAACCATACCTCTACAATGTATTTTGATGTCCCGACTTTTGAGCCTAAGGGTCAATAATTTTTTTTATTTTCTTTTCTTTTACTAAGTAAAATTAATTTTTTCATTTCATTCTGACTAAATAAATTTCTAAAGAGAAAAATAAACTCCAAAAATAAAAAAACATAGCCATTTCGCTGATTTTTTCTTGTAAAGTGTCAAAAATTGTGATTTTTTTAAATTTTTGTATGGGGAACCCCCCAGGGGTGGTTCCAGGAGGTGTGCCACTGGCATAGGTGGGTCGGCCCTCCAAAGTTAGTGGGGGTCGGTCATACATTTTGACTCGATTGAGGTACTCTAAATGTGTCAAAGTGAGATTTATCAAAATTGGAGCCTTCGACTAGACATCAAAATACATTTTAGAGGTATGGTTCCTTCGGCAAAGTTTCTTATTTTGATCCCTAGAATACGATTTTCCTTGTAATTTGTGCGATTTTTAAATCGACCCGCCCTAGTGTGCATACATAGAATTTTGAAAGTTAAATATATTTTGTTAATTTTAACGAGAGATTAATTGAATCAGTAGCACAAGGCGAATTGATAAGTAGGTGTTCTCCTGTTAATCCAGTGTTTGCCAGCTAATTAATATTCTTCGATTTTAAATTTTATTTAAATCATATTAAATAAAAAAAGGAACAATTGGAAGGAAAGGAAGATTTAATAAATGCAGTTTAGTTAGCATCATATGATATTACAGTTCATGTTGAACTGTTTTAATTATTAATTGTAAATTTGGTCGTCTATTACAAGTTACATTTTTAACATAAGCACATACACAGGGTGGGCGAAAAGAAACCAAGGGGTGTAAAAGTTTAATAACTTTTTTGTTTATTAATTTTTTTTTATTTTTTCTTTCAGATTATATAGACAACACTTGGAGAATTTATAATGGAGAGGTTCACAACTGAACAGAGAACCAGAACAATAAAATTTTATTATTTAAACCAGAGATCAATTATTTTAACGCAAAGAGCATATCGTCGACATTTTAACGTCAGAATTTTGCCCTCTGAAGCGATGATTCGTTGCTTAGTTAATCGTCATCACCAACATGGCAGCGTAAGAGATTTGCCTCGAACCGGTAGACCACGTTTAAGTCGCACTGCGGAAAATATTGAACGAGTACAGCAAAATGTTAACGAAGCACCAGAAACATCTGGCAGAAGGCGTTCTGCTCAGCTAGAAATATCTCGTACGTCACTACGGCGCATTTTAAAAAAAGATTTACAGTTATACCCATATAAGGTGCAATTGGTCCAAGAATTAAAACCCGCAGATCATCGGCAACGTCTAAATTTTGCAGTTAAATTTCAAGAGTTGGCCAGAAATGAAATCAACTTTATTGAAAATTTGATTATGAGTGATGAAGCTCATTTTCATTTGAATGGCTTTGTTAACAAGCAGAACTGTAGGTTCTGGGGTTCTCAAAATCCAAGAGCCATTCATCAACGCCAATTGCACCCCATCAGGTGTACAGTATGGTGTGGGATCACATCTGAAAATATCATTGGGCCCTACTTCTTCAAGAATGAAGATGGAAGTGCTGTAACCGTAAATGGAGAGCGGTATCGTTTTATGATAGAAAATTTTTTACGTCCTGCTCTTGAAAACAGACCTGGTATGTGGTTTCAGCAGGACGGAGCCACTGCCCATACTGCCCGAGACACAATGGCACTTTTAAGTCAAATTTTTGGAGAGCGAATAATTTCTCGAAATTCGGAAATTATTTGGCCAGCGCGATCGCCAGATTTGACAGCACCCGACTATTTTCTTTGGGGTTTTTTGAAGGAGCAAGTGTATGTGAACAAGCCAGAGACAATCCTTGAACTCAAGGCAAACATTGTTGCAGAAATTCGAACGCTACAGCCACAAGTTTTGAAAGATGTTATGGAAAATGCTCTAAAAAGAGCCCATCAGTGCGAAGCTGAAAACGGTGGTCATTTAAGAGACATAATTTTTCATACTTAGTGTAAAAAAATTTTCATTTTGTATATTATATAATCTGAAAGAAAAAATAAAAAAAAGTTATTAAACAAAAAAGTTATGAAACATTTACACGCCTTGGTTTCTTTTGGCCCACCCTGTATATTGAAAATGCTAACGAGCAAAAAAGAAAACGAAAGAGTAAATGAGTTTACTGCAGTAAACATGAGATGCATTGCGATAAGATACGCTGCCATAATACTGATTTCCATATAAAATTTTATATTCACAAGAGCTTGCAACTATTGAATAATATTACAGCAAATATGTATGTATGTATGTTTGTACGTACGTATGTATGTATGCATTATATTTACATAACTAAGTACATACTTTTTTTGTATCAAGTTTTTTTTAAATTATTATTATTATTTTAAATCGTTGAGTGCAGAATATGTGAGCGGTAATTGCAAACAAAACAAAAAAAAATAATAACTACATTTTAGTATCTATAGATTTAAATATGTACGAAAAAAAGCATGTATAAGATCTCGTGAAAGAAGGATTGGAAACAGGGAGGAGAAGAAATTGTGTGGTTTCGGTTTTTTTATTGTTGTAATAAGATTGATGCTTTCATACTTATGTAGGCACGTGTGGATAGGAGCATTTGTGTATTACACACACACCCAGACACAACATCATAAACATAAATTTTTCAAATATATCTATGTAGTGGTATCCTTTAAAATATTAACAACATCAAACCCTCTTTTTTCATGTGTGCAAGTAATTCGACTCACTTAAAAATATTTTTTTTTAATTAAATCGTTTTATTTTTAACAAACTTTTTAATATAAAATTAATGTTAATGTTAATGTTAACATTATTTCGTTTCATTTTATGACTGGCAGTTGCCTTGTTTTGTAATTAGTTTATTTTGCTATTTTATGCGAATGTTGCTGTTTTGCATATTGAATGAAACTAAAATGAGTGAAATTGCATTTATTTTTTTTAATAAAACCCGTTTACATAAATAACTCCTACATTTAGAAAAAATTTTGCTCCGAAGCATTTATCCATATTTTATGAAAAACGTTAATGAGCACAAAAAAAAGGAGTAAATAAGTACGACACGATTTAATTTAAAAAGCAAAATGCAAACATTCACAAGCGCAAATTTGCACATGATTCAATCAAATGTACAAGTATTTACTTGCTGCACGAGTACATAAGTACTACGCAAATACAAATACATTTGAGTGAATTATAAATAGCACGGATACAAAAAATTAATTTAAAATATGTAATATCAATTACCAAAAATCTTGCAGTATTTCAAATTTTTACGAAAAATCATTCTGTGGAACCACTGTGTTATTATTCATAAGAAATTGTATTTATGTATGTAAATATAGCAATTTAGTATTTAAGTTAATGCGTAGAATTTGTGAGTGTAACGCTTCTGTGTGAGCTATAAAGTAAAATATGTAGTATTTACATCTGTATTAGTGTATAAGTTTCATGTTAGTTTTAAGTGTTCTAGAATTAGCTAGTAATGTTTAGCTGTTTGTAGAAGGTTCTAGACTTAGCTGGTAGATTTAAAAAAGACCGTTACAGATAAATCTAGAAGTCTCCAGGCTTATGATAAGTGAAACAGTATATAAAGCAATTCTGAGATTGCCAGACAAGTTCAGTTCTAGTTGAGACATTAAACTGTAAACAAGTATCGTAGTGTGTGGTTTCTACAATAAGTGTTGAGAAAAGAGAATTTCTTGTGTTTTATTTTACAATAAAGAACCATAATACACTAATCGTTTTTATGATAGTGTAAAAACGTAACAATATATTTTCGGTTATTATGGCATTGCGAATAGAGCGATCATTTTTCTTAACGATTTAATTAATCACATCACGTAGCTCTATTTAGATTTAACAAAATAATTTAGCAGGTATTTTTGTGAATACTTTCAAGTAAAGAGAAACAACATTCAGTTCAAATTAAAAACAACTAAACAATAACTAACGGCAGGCTGTTATTGTATGGATAAATGGTTTTCATTATTACAAACAGACTTTAACCAAATGTATGGCATAAGCAAAAGGCCAGTTTGTCTTACCACTTACTTATAATGTGAACTATAAGCCTCGGTTTTATATTTAAAAGGCACATACTTATTTAAATGATTTCCTCAATGATTAACCCTCGAAGTGGCACATGGTTCTGGCCAGACATATTTCATTTTCATGCTTCAATTTAGCATACTTCTATTTTAGGTACATGGCTGTAATTTCAGGTAATCTCCCAAAATATTGTTGGCTTTCGATGTATAAATTAATAATTGAAAAAAAGTCCTTGGAACAGGACAAAAAAGCCAAATAAAAAATCTTCACCTTACTTTTGGTACATGGTGTCTGGCCAGACCCCTATGCATTTTGTATGAACGCATAGGCAAAGCACAAGTTGGGAATTTGTATTTACTTTATTCTTTTATGCTTCTTTTTTTCTTCTGATTTTGTTTGTGAGTTAGTTATTCATTGAACGTTGAACAGTGAAGAAGTAATCTATTTTTTGTGCGGTAATTTTGAACTTGTGAATAATTTTACGCAGGTAGATTTGTTGCGTTGTTAGTATATTATGGCTGATGAACTGGAATTTATTTATAATACACGCTTGCGTAGCGCGAATTTGCAACCCCAATTGTCAGAGGCATTAGTGCGTGATTTTCAAAGTCAGGTAGAAGCTGATGAAAATGATGATGTTTTTGAAAACGATGGTGACGACACTGCTGATTATGTGCCAGAAGATGATGCATCAGACATAGAAAATGATTTGGAAATTGAACCTCACGAACTTTATGATAGTGATGAAGACGTAGATGAAGAAGAAGAAAGTGGAAATGATGCTGAAGCAGCAAATGAAGTCGACTCAGGCTGTTTTTATAGTAAAGACGGTACTAAATGGAACGAAACTGAACCCCCTGCATCTCGTTGGCACCATTCGAGCAAACAAAAGATGTCTTCCTAAGGAAGTTATGAAGAGCACCAGACGACCAATTCTTTTAAGTGTGTTTGGTTTTCATGAAAATCTTGTTGCACTTTGCAGCTACGTGCCCAAAAAAAATAAGGCAGTCAATTTAATTTCAACCGTGCATTACACGAAACATGTTGAAGGCGTAGCCATGAAACCGGAAGCAATTTTATTTTATAATTCAACTAAAGCCGGAGTCGATACGATGGATCAAATGCTAACTCATTACACAACAAAACGGCCAACCAGACGCTGGACATACGCGTTTTTCTGCAACATGATTGATGTGATGGCATTGGCAAGTTACATTATATGTAAGCTAAATGATGAAAATACAAGAAAAGAAAGAAGACGCATATTTTTATATAAACTTGCAAAGCAATTGGTACTGGCCAACGTTGAAAATCGCATCAATAATCCGCACATTGTGGCTCAACCAACAACTCGTATAGCATTTGAAGCGTTCTTTGGGAGACCTCTCAATATAGCAAACCTTAATGTGGCTTCACGCAGTGGTCCAGACACATTAGCTGCCAAAAAAGATTGCAGAATTTCAGCAAGGTGGCAAAACACGCCGTAAGACACGCTTTTTTTGCTGCAAATGCAACAATTCTGTTTGTCAGCAACATTCAAAAGTAGATTATTTATGTTTTTGTTGCCTTCCGCAAAATTCTGAATAAAAAAATCAATGTATTCTTCATAATAATTTTCTATTTTGTCATAAACATTTATTAATTTACCCATAAAAAATCATTCCAAAGATTTTTTCAGGTCTATTTTTTCTTCCTCAGGTAGCTAATAACATAGTAAAAAGAAATAGAAACACAAAATATAACAAATATTTTCCTATCTTAGTAAAAACTTTAACGGCAAACAGCCCTTATTTCCATACAAATGCATGTAAATGTATAGGGGTCAGGCCAGACACCATGTGCCAGAACTAAGGGCTCAAAATATGTGCCTGACGAAGGGTTAATATAATCATATTCGAAATATTTATGTAATTAAAAAATTAGCTCGTTGACGATTAAAAATTCTTTTCATGAGATGAGTAGACTGTTCTACGATTGAAAATCCTAGCTGGAAACTGATTTTTTTAAGTCAAAAAATCACATAAAGTTTTAAATATTTGTTAGCTTTTTCGCAATTCAGTTTTGTTTTTACTAGGAAAAAATAAGGAAAAAATAAACACACACATATATGAATCTCTTTATTAAAAAACTTGTTTATTTGTCGTTAAACGTTTGTAAGGTGTGAAATTTTATTCGAAACATTAATTTCTTACAGAAGCACACTTAATAATCGCTTAAAAATACAAAAAATTTCCACTTTTCTCTCCTTTGGATCTGCACCTGTTCTTATTAAATATGTGATTGTCAATTAATAATTTTTTTTTTAATTTTTTATATTTTATTCTACTTTAAGTTGTTTGAATAGGTTCCCTTCCTCATCACCGCTCCACTCACCAGCACCCTGTCTTACGCACTTATGTAACTGACTGGCTATTAACTATGGAAATGTAATTAAGCAATTATGTCAATTCAGGTGAAGGTGTAAGAGAATACGAAAACACATACATATATACATTTTTATATATTTTTATTAATTTACAAAACAATACAAACAAATACTATAGAGAAGCCCTGCAACTGCATAAAAAGTTATTTTATTATGAATAAAATAAGTAAAAAAACATTTCTGGTTGCTTTTTGTATTCATTTTATTTTACTTTTTTTTGTATTTTTTTTAACCAATCATGCATTTATCCAACGAACCCATTCGACTATCTAAGCTCCACACACACACACACACATGCACATATACACCCAGGTATACATGCATATGCATTTCCAGATGGCGCCTTTAATGGTAGTGGGACAAAGAAAGCTTTAATAGTTCAGAAGTTAGAGTTTACTGAACTTCGCCGCATTGACGCGCGTTTTGCGTATTTTTGCGTCTACGAGTGTGTGTGTGTTTGTGCGCGCGTCTTTAAATTTTTCTTCTTGTTAACAACACATCCTTTTAATTTTTATATTTGAAGGTATATATATTCTGGTATGTATGTGTGCGTATTTCTGTTTGCAAATGCTGGTGGAAGCAACGCTGCTGCGGTCACCACCTATAGTAAAATTAAATTACTTTTTTTTTGGTTTAATTTTATAGAGTTTTAAAACTACTAATCCTAATTAAAACTTAAATTAGTTTCAAAATTTAAATTTTAAAATTTAAATATTTGATGACGGCCAGTTGGCAAAATCCTCTTTGCTTTCAATATTTAACAATATAAATATTTTAAGATTTCTTGTACAAACATAATATTTTTATACCTTTTTTTTTTTTCTCTACAAACATGTGAATGTTTACACTGGCCATATTCATAAAAAGGTCTTAATAAAGTCTTCAAGCATGTAATATACTCATACCATAGTAGAGTATAAGAGCCTAACTATAATATGCATAACAAAGTTTAGCTTAGTGTCAAAATTGAACGAAAAGTCTGCGAATTGATTAAGCAATTCAAAAGAAATTTTTAGGTGACTATAATGTACAGATGCATATCTAGAGAATATTGGCACTTTTGGAGAAATATTCTTTTTATTTTGTAAATAAACGAAAATTGTACGCAATATGTCACTTAATGATCATAATTGATTTGTATCGTACCATAAATAAATAAGAATCTATTATAATTTTTAATTATTTAAAGAAAATTATGATACCAAACCACCGAGATTTTACTCTTTTTTTTTTGTGGGTAAGAGTACTAAAATATGCACATGTGCGTCTCTAAATAAACAAAACAAAAATTTCAAATATAACAAAAAATTTCTGTTAGAAATTAAAATTCGTGTAGTGAGTAAATATTAACCCTGAACAGCGTTGCCAGGATCTAGAAAAAAATAAGATAACTTTGACTAAAAAAAGGCTAGAAAAAGCTAAATCACTCACAAAAAAATGCTAGGAAAAAGTTAAAAAACTATCGCTTATAATTCAAAATAATAATTATGACTTTTATAAAAAATCAAGAAGAAAACATACAAAAACTAAAGAAAATAAGGTCGTTTTAAACATACTTACCTTTTTGGTAATACGAGTGACTTGCTTTTTTTTTTTAATTATTCAAATTTTTTTTCACACTATCCGCTAAAAGAAAAATTGCGAAAAAGAAAAAAAGCTATTTAAGCTATTTTGAAAGTAAAAACAGACTAGGAAAAAAGCTAGAGATTAAATCATAAATTTCAAGGCTAAATCTAGCCTAAAAAATGCTAAAATGACAACGCTGACCCTGAATAACCTATCCTATTTTTAATACGCTTATACCAATGTTAGTCATTTCGACTAACGTGCACTTTAAATTGCTTCTAAGATACCGGGAGTGCACTAAGTACTTCAAAATTGTATAAGTTTTAATACTTTTAAACTAAATTAACTGCTTTTATAATTAAAAAATCAATAAGACAAAGAGATACAAAAGTTACCAAAACAGAAGAAAATAGTGTTAGTCGAAACGACTAACATTGGTAGAAGCGTAATAATTATTTACCTTTTTGCTAAAAATATAACTTGTACCAGGTTATCTCTCTTGATTTTGATATATATGTATGCTTAGGTCATGAATCGTATATAAAAGTAAAAAATCCAGAAAAATAATAAATTTAAGGTCTATAAAATTATCAAAAATAGTTACAATAAGTCTAATGTTAGTCGTTTCGACTACGTAACATTTACGAAAACTATTATGTCGGTTAATTAAAGTACATAAAGCACCCGCCTTCAGCAGCTTCTAAACTAAATCAGCTACTTTCATATTAAAGGGCTGCACAAGCATACTTGAAACAGCTTTCAAGCATGATCACTGATTTCAAATACTGTCAAGCACTGTTCTATCGCATATCAAAACAAATACTTCAGTGGCGAAATGTTTTGCACTGCAGTAAAAATTAGAACCCCTAGAACATAGAACATCCAGAACAGAAATACACTAGCACAAAACTGAACATAACAATAACGCAGTAGAACAAGCAGCACGCAGAACTTTATAGAATTTTGCTGTATTGACACGTATGTATGTGTTTATATGTGTACTTTCGCAGCCACATGCTTTGTTTTTTTAATGGAAATGTTTAAGCTATAAATGCGTAACGTTTGTGCATACAAACACGATGCCCAAGCAGTCGGTGTTATACAAACATGTGTATGTATGTGTATCTTTAAAAGTCATGCTTAATGTGTTTGGTCACGCTCGTGCTGACTAAAGCAATATGCGTGAATGTATGTATATACATGCATCTATAATTCCTTTGTTCTAGTGTACATAATATGCGCAGTTTAATTTGACGTCACAGCTTTAAAACAAAATTTTGTCTTTAATTTCTACTGCCATACAAAACACAAGTACTGTTAGAACTGTAAAACAAAAAAATTAAAAAGTGTAACTGCTTGTTCTGTTGCGTCATTTTTGCACAGAACTTTTTAGTCTACTGTAAAAAGAACACTAGAAACTGTGCTTTGTTTTCTTGTCCAGTACTGTATCGTGTATTTCAAATGGGCTTGTGCAGCCCTTTATTTCATATGTATAGACACAAAGACAGCTATCATAACGACAGTTACGATAAAAAAAATAAACTATGTTAGCGACTAACATTGGTTATGCAGGGTTAAAAATGAAATTTTTAAAATGTGCAACTTAAGTCATTTTTTTATTAATGTGTTATATGGAATGTACGACCAGTTTCGTTGTATTTGACGAAACTTTTTGTTAAGTCTATTATAGTTTGCCATATACAGTTTTTATATAATCGCACAATTGTTTAAGCCAGCTTATAGTATTTATAGTTAGGCCTTAAGTCTTCAATAAGCCAATTGAACATTTATAAATGTAGCTATGTCAAAATTTGCCTATTGTCGACTATAAATAAGGGCGTTTTCTATTCTAAAAAAACATTCTGTCTTCAAATTATGTAATATTTTAAACAAGTTGCCTAAAACTGCACAAAGTCATGCCTTTTTATGGTTTCAATAGAAAAAAATAAGCTTTTCTTGTAACATTTAACGCTAATGTAAAGGGTGTTTTTTATAGACGTATAGAACTTTAAATTGCAATAAAACAACGATGGATTATTCGATTGACATGAATTTATCCAAAAGTTAATCTTGTGGCATTACATTTTAAATATGATTTCTGGCATATGACCGCCACGGCTGGCTCGGATGTAGTCCAATCTGGACGTCCAATTTTCGATGACTTTTTCCAACATTTGTGGCCGTATATCGGCAATAACACGGCGAATGTTGTCTTCCAAATGGTCAAGCATTTGTGGCTTATCCGCATAGACCAATGATTTTACATAGCCCCACAGAAAGTAGTCTAGCGGTGTTAAATCACAAGATCTTGGAGGCCAATTCACAGGTCCAAAACGTGAAATTAGGCGGTCACCAAACGTGTCTTTCAATAAATCGATTGTGTCACGAGCTGTGTGACATGTTGCGCCGTCTTGTTGGAACCACAGTTCCTGGACATCATGGTTGTTCAATTCAGGAATGAAAAAGTTAGTAATCATGGCTCTATACCGATCACCATTGACTGTAACGTTCTGGCTATCATTGTTTTCGAAGAAATACGGACCAATGATTCCACCAGCCCATAAAGCGCACCAAACAGTCAGTTTTTCTGGATGTAACGATGTTTCGACATACATTTGAGGATTAGCTTCACTCCAAATGCGGCAGTTTTGTTTGTTGACGTAGCCATTGAACCAGAAGTGCGCTTCATCGCAAAACAAAATTAGCTTATGAAACTCGGGAACAATGGCATCTCGTTTTGGGCCCATTCGACGAATCTACGCCTTACTTGATGATCGTTTGGCTTCAATTCTTGCACGAGTTGGATTTTGTAAGCATGCAAACCAAGATCCTTCCGCAAAATTTTCCATAAAGTGGATGGACACAGATCTAATTCCTGTGCTCGATGGCGGACAGACTCATTCGGGTCTTCCTCAATGCTACGCTCTACAGCAGCAATAGCTTCTTCTGTACACACCGTACGGCATCTCTGGGGTTGCGAGTTATCAATAAGAGTAAACGTGGTGCGAAAACGTTCCATGGTTAATCAAATTAACTGCTCTGATGGACGATTTTGTCGACGATAAAATGGACGTAGTGCGCGATACGTATTCCGCACAGAACCATTATTTTCGAATTAAAATTGCACTATTTGCAAGCGTTGTTCAGGCGTGAGTCTATTCATGATGAATTGCCAAACCAAACTGAGAATAAATCACTTGACAGCTGTTAAATCGGTTGCTATCTTGAAGAGTAATGCCAACTTAAAGTTCTATACGTCTATAAAAAACATCCTTTATATTTAGCGTTTTATATGCTTAACACTTTTAAATTGATTTAAGAAATCTGATTAAGTTAACACCACTGATAAGCAGTTGACACAAAAAAATTCGCTTAAAATAAAAACCTGAACATAAAAACCAAGTTAAATTCGGTTATGCCGAGTCTTATACATACTGACCCCTGTGCGCGGCTTTATCGTATGTTACATTTTGTGCTAAATAAAGTTTTATTATTTAAATTCGTTATGTTATAGCATGTTCACACGACGAGTTTCAATGCTGGTTTCGCTGTCTGAACCTCGATTGTGAAAATTTGCGTTCAGACGACACATAATGAGTTTCATTTGACAGTTGCTTTGTTTTGTTTTTTGTTGTTTCGCATTTGCCCGCGTTTGTTTTTTAGTTTTGAAATGGATAAAAAAGGTAAATTTTAATATATAAATATATGTATTTTTAGAAAAAATAATAATTTATAAAAAATTTATTTATTATTTCAAATAATTTAAAATGTTGTGTTATTTATTATGTTTATTTTTATATTTAAGCAATTTAACACTCTTTCCTTTGTTTCTTACTAATACATTGAAATGCTTGCAAAACAATAATATTTCTTTGTTTACAATTTGTTTTGTTGAACAGCTAGTTAAGATAAACTAACGATAGAAACTAGGGATGATACTAAATTTTCATGGTTTCGGCAAGAGTTTCAAAATGAAACCTGCAGATTCGCTCACTTAATTTTGTATGGCGAATCTTCCTGCTTCATTCGAGATTGGGATGTGAACCCTCGAAAGAGAGCGAACCTTGTCTCGTCTGAACATACTATTACGTTTTACAGCGATACTTATTGTGGTTACGGAGATAAGCCCTAGAATATTTTATTGTATCTAACAGTTATTTATAATCTCCAGCCGAAAATATAAATTAAACTTTGCTCTTTTGTTACATATGATAAAAACAATTTACGACAAAATTGCGCACAGGGGACGATATACGCTTCACTATGTTAGATAAATATTCATATTTTTCACTTTCTACATTCTTCTTAAATACCAATAAAATTATATAACTTAAATTTCTAGTTTATTAAGCTTGAGCTCATATTTATTTTTTTATATTAAACTTTTAATGATTTTTTAAAAAGGAATTTTTAAAAATTTTCTTGAAAAAATTTATTTTTTTGACTAAACTTTGTGAATATCTTTTAAATTATAAGACTGATAAAAAATTAATAACAATATAATTTAAAGATTATTGTTTTACAGATTTTTTTGGCGTTTTGGTAAATTTAAGCAGAGACGTTGTTCTCGAGTTACATATATGAAATCATATGGCGCAACCTGCTCGTTTTTATGTATAACGCTATATCTCGAGAACTAAGGAGAAGGATTAAAAAAGTAATTTATAGCGGTTGAAGCTATCAAAGGTATTCAATGTGACCATGAAACCTCCATCACCACAAAAAAGTTTTCATTTTGTAGGCCTGTATTATTAGTAAAAATAAATTGTTGTGCGTAGGTTTTTCTTTAATTTAAATAAAACAACACCAATTAGGTGAAAATACTGAATATCACAATCGCCAAATCAATTAATTCAAGAAAAGTTCAATATATTTCCATCATTCTTAAGAAGCGAACTTAAAACAAAACAAATCTATAAACGGAAATGATATTTAAAATGAGATATTTATAGTCGTTGTTATTTTGAAAAAAATTAAAACTAAAAATACATGCACTGAGAGAATTTTGTCATAAGTTTATTGAAATAATTTCATTAATGAAACAATTTTAAAAAAATCGTTTTCTTTCAGAGTACCTTAGAAATTTATAGGATAAATTGCTCAGTATTAGGACAACCATTTGTAGTATTTTTATTTTAAATTTTCTGAAACGTTATGAGGGTTTAAAACCTAAAGATAATATAAAAATATCATCTAATATTTCATTAATTTTACATCTTTAGTTTGTTAAATTTTTTAAAAAATTCTCATGCGGTCCTTTATTTTGTGAGTTGAAATCTTTTGAATAATATGAGAGTATGAACTACATTTCAGAGAAATTCATTAAAAAATAGTTTTATGGCATGTTTCTAGAAAAAAATCGCTCAGACAAACAAGTAAGTAAAAAAATGGGATTTTATAACTGAATTGTCTGACTTACTTATTGTTACGTAGCATATTTGAGTTATTAAATGTCATGCTTACCAACATGTTAAATTGGTTATATTGTTTACTTTTTTTATATGAAGATCCTGTATTTACAATAAAAAAAGGCAACTCTCTTACGACAAGAAAATCAGCTGTATTGTTGTAAACAAGCAAATACAAAAAAAAAAAAAAATCGCGAGTGAAAAGTTTAGAATTTTAATATAATATATTAAATAAGTATGTTTTCTTCAATTGTACTAAACGTTGATAGTGACTCCAGTGGAAGTGAAAGTGAGGACAATCGCTTATGCCGCAGAAACATACGAGATGCTTTAAATATATTAGATTTATCGGAGGTTCAGTACGTATGACAGTAAATCCAAAAGTAATATGCTCAAGTTTTTAAAACATTTTTCAGTTTTATTGCTATATTTCGTGTTAATAAAGAAGTGTTTTCAATGTTGCTTACGGAAATAGCGCCTAAGTTAAAGGTAGCGTATCGCAATACCCACATACCATCTATAACAAAACTTGCAACATTTCTAACTTTTATGGCTCCATATCAGGCGTCAGTTGGAAACGAATATGTCTCATCAGTGTCAAAGTCACAAGTATCCAAAATTATAAGTGAAATGCTAAGAATATTTAAGGAATATCTAGGTCCGAAATGGATAAAATTAGATAGAAGCTTAGAAGAGCATGCAACAAAGGAACATTTTTTTAAAACGAGTGGTATTCCCGGGGTTGTGGGATGTGTAGATGGAACACATGTCCGCATAAAAACACCTGGCAATGACAAAAATCATCTATACTATAATAGGAAAGGTTACTATAGTATAAATGTTATGTTGGTGAGTATTATAAAAACCAAAAAAAAAATCAATTGCTTTTTAATTAATATGTTTATGTATGTAAATACATATGTATTTTCTTAGATTTGTGATCAAAATATGGTCATTGCATATGTGGATGCAAGACACCCTGGTGCTAACCACGATGCCTTTGTCTGGGACCAGAGCGCAGCCAATCACTTCTTCAAAACTAATTATTGCAATGGAAAGCGAAATTCATGGCTTTTAGGTAAATTATATAGTTAAATTGATATTTCAATGTAAGGAAATGACATACATTTTCAAAATAGGTGACTCTGGCTATAAGCTGCAACCTTATTTGATGACCCCTTTAAAAAATCCTATTGATGCGCGCGAAAAAAATACAACGAAAAACACATCGAAATTAGAAACGTCATTGAAAGATGCAATGGCGTTCTACAAAATCGTTTTAGGTGCATGATAGGGTCGAGGGGACTACACTATAGTCCTGAAAAAGCAACAGATATAGTTAATACATGCTGCATTTTACATAACCAGGGCTGTCGGTTTTGCTAATTGTCGGTTTTGCAAACCAATATTGGTTTCATTTGGTGTCATGAAACCAAGTCGTTTTTGTTATTTTCGAAGACAAATAAAACCGATGTTCGAATCAGTTGTTCTATATATTAGTGTATTTGTACAAAATTGTTTATGTAAATGTTTGATAACAATTTTGATAAATCGTAGTGTTTACGTTTAAATAAAAATAAAAACGTGTTTTTTATTGATCATTTTTAATACAAAATATATAATTAGTGTCAGTGAAATAAGTAGTGAAATAATATCACTTGCCGTTGTAGGATTTTTATTATTAGAAGAAGAACGCTCACAGAAAGTAAAACGAATATTCATAAATTACCGGTTAAATAAAGAAGCTTTCTTTTTGCCGTGAATCTGCGCTTTTTATTAATTTAGCCAACTGTTGTCAAAGAGGTCATACAGTTGGCTTATCACGTTTTGTAAATTGCTTGGCAATGTTATGTTAAACTACGTTTTTGCCAAAATGTTACAACTAAGCGAAAAAACATCAAGATAAGGAAAAAATTTAAAAGGTCATAAAAAAAAAAACTGACACTTACGAACGCCAAACCCTTTGAGGGTTTTACTATACTGACCTAGTACCATCACCCTGACTTGGAATTTCTCACCCCCCAGACAATAATCCCAAAAATGTTCCATAGTGTAATTATTAAGTTTTAAGTGCTATTTTTTTTTTAGTAGAGAAAAAAAAAGAATGAATAAAAATTTATTTTTGTAGAATTAATATTAATTTGCTTACATTTTTACTAAATAACTAACTGCAGTCGAAATTTTAATGAAAAAAGTCCGTTTTAGTCACTTGCTTTATTTGAAATTAAACAAACCAACAACTGTCAACTGATTGGTTTTAATCCAATATCAAACCGATAACATTGGTTTCTGTGACACCTAAAACAGACATTAATTCTAGTTCGAAAATTAAACCGACAACATTGGATTTCATGACACCAAAGTAATTTTTTTGTCGGTTTCAAATCCAATACCGACAACATTGGATTCTCTGACAGTCCTGAACATCTGCATTTTTTATAAAAACAATTTGAAATTAACAATATAACAAGAAACGAAGAAGACAATACTGACAACACGGAAGATCTTACCGAAGAAACAGTTGCTAAAGCAACAAGAGCTGAAAGAAATTTAAGTTGAATAAAAAATCTATTAATATGTTTAATTTTAAAAACATTTATTTACATAAAAAAACTTCATTTTCATAAATTAAATATAAATAAATAAAATATATAGGAAAGTCCTATCTTCTAATAATATTTATTTCTAGTATTAATAACAAAACCTCAAAACAAAGGCAGATTTCAATAACATAAATAAAAATATTTCATTGCAATAAGGTGCATAAAAATCAATTTTGTTGTAAATGGCAAAAAGTTGGAATAAGTACTTCAAACTGAAAATTGATAAAATACTAATTAATTTACAAAACAAAATGTTTTCAAATAAAAGTAACTTAACATACCTTATGGTTTGAAATTATAAATCTTCATCCCTAAAATGTTTTAGAATATTAGCTAAATACTGCCCCATAACTTTTGTTGATTCACCGATTTCTTTTAGATATATAGCCTGGTTTTGCATAGTATCAGCTTGGCTTTTGGCTGCTTCAGCTTGTGATTTGTCTGCTTCCTCTTGCTTTTCCATTATAGCAATTGTTTTCTGTTGTATTTCAACTTGCTGTCGTACAAGTTATATCTTGTCAGTAGCGGTTTCGGAGCACTTTCGTTTTTTGCTGGTGTGTCGTGGTTGCATTACTTGCTCTGGAGTGAAAGTTTTTATTAATTGTTTTGATGGGTGATGCGATTGCGGTGGTAGTTTTTTTAAGGTCAGCGGCGATGTATATGAGTAACGCTGCACAATACATAAACATATTGATGAATTACTAATTCACTAAAAATATATTGAGACATTACCCTTTTCCATTCCCTTGTGCTCCTTATTGGAGGTCCCAGAGGTCTGTGTTTTTGACATCAGTGGCAAGTGAA
Organism: Thelaira solivaga; assembly: GCA_947397855.1. Classification (NCBI taxonomy): domain Eukaryota; kingdom Metazoa; phylum Arthropoda; class Insecta; order Diptera; family Tachinidae; genus Thelaira; species Thelaira solivaga. Next base: position 7,168,264 of record OX377615.1, read on the forward strand.
ATTGTAATATAGAACTCACAGAAAAAGCAAGCTTGCCACTTGTTTTGTAGAATCGCAAATCAAAATTTTTTACTAAATTTGACACAACTTGTGTGTCAATTGTAATGTGGAAACATGCCATTAAACGTTAAATCGTTGAACAATAACTTCTTTAGCATATTTCTGTAATGAATACCGCTCACAGTAATTGCAATTTCGGCCTCAGCTTTAAAAAAGTGTGCCCTGACCAAAATAAACAACAGACAGTTGCTCGTTGTGGGTGCTATAGGATTTTCTGAGCGCCAAATTCTAAAATTTTTTTGTATTAATGAAGCCATTCAAGTAAAAATAAATTGTCATTGACTTCACTTTGCTCCATCACAAATTGCACCAATTGCCGGCACGGATAATTAATTCCACTCTTAATCGGACCATGTCTTCTTTGCAATCCCATAAACATATCACAACTCTCTTAAAAAATACGTGTTTTATTTGAAAATGGAAAAAAGCAATCTTACATTTTTTTTTGTATATTAGGACCAGCACTCAGGGAATGGCCCCTACTCATGCAATGCATTGTATTGGAACTAGGAAAATAGGTTATGGGAAGGAAGAAATAGGAAGTAGTGTCTGTGGACGTTCAATTTGAACCCTCCTACATCGAAAGTGGCAGGGAAAACGTATTCAGGAAGATTATTCCACAGGCGAACGGCACGGCTGAAGAACGAATTCTTTCGGTAATGTGTTGTGCGATTCATTGACCATTCCACTACAAATGGATGGGCTCTTCTCGAAAAAACGCGTAGTTCGTACGAAGGTACGGTTTTCGGGAACATGTTCCTTAATTTCGCTAGAACACATTATTGTATGTAGTACCGATAGAACAATGAAACACACCCCACGTTACGACGATGCTCCAGAGAATCAATAGAATTGGCTACCAGTTTTTCATACCTTTATGCACTTATAAACTAGTTTTAAGTTTCTCAGCGGATTTAGAAAAAAACCTTGAGGCCGTTTGAATGGTTTATATATATATTGTTTAAGTAAACTTATGTGTGCGTATTTCTCCAACAAACTAATTTTTTTTCGCCATTTTTCAACTTTAGAGACGTTTTTACACAGTATTTTACAAAGGAACCGTACAATTTTTAAATATATTTTAAAAATATGTTTATTTATGAATAAAACAGACTTTTTTTTAATCCGTTAAAAATTTACTGAGTTATTAAATTTTTTATTAAAATAAAATTTTTCCAGAAATGCCTGCACAATATTTTTCTATTTTTTTATGCGCTCTCTATTTAGTGAAGCTTCTAGATTGATGTCAATACAATTTTATTAACACAAAACCAGTGTTTAAAAGTCTTTTCATTTTTTACTTTTGTTCAGTTTTATTTTGCTTTAACGTTGTAATATTGCACAGCGAAATCAAAGCAACAGTTCACAGTTTTCAAAAAACTGACAGTAAAAAAGCAAAAGTTTAAATTAATACGCAGTTGCTTTGAGCGAACAGTTTTTTGTTCAAAAAGTCAACTCTTGCTTTCGCTTCTGCTTTGCAAATAAATAGCAACTGTTGAAAAGTCTTTTATTTTCTTTGCATTCGTACAGTTTTATTTTGCTTTAACTTTGTAATATTGCATAGCGAAATCAAAGCAACAGTTCTTAAACAAAATTAATCGCTTTGCTTCTAAGTAACTGCGCAGTCGTCAACAGCAAAACTAAAAAGTTAAGTTGAAAGAACACACACAGTTGCTGTACTATCGACTTAAAGCATAAATGTATGAAAACTTTTGCTGTAGTTTTTATTTTCAAAATACAAAAACTGTGAAGAAGTAGCACAGTCGAATTTTTGCTTTTGTAAGACTTAAGCTACGGTCACATTAGACAAATATTTGTCGAAAAAAGCATAGCATACATATACGTTAATATCTTTTGAAGAAATATTCGCTTATATTAGTTTAATTTTTTATTAAAAGACAACATACATACATATTTTAATTAATTTTAAGTAATACAGGTCATGTTAGACTATAAAAATGTTTGGCAAAAATAGTGGTTACGCTTATTTCGACAAATATTTGTTTAATGTGACCGTAGCTTTAGCAGCGAATACGAAAATAATTTTTCGTAAAATTTTTTTCGACTTAACCGATTTTTATGAAATTTAATATATTCAGTAGGTTTGCGAATAGGTTTATTACTAATTGTTATACCCCTAATGGTAAGGTGTAATTGAATGAAATCCAACAAATAGTTGGGTGCATTTATAAACGATAGATTAGAAACTAACATCCAGAATTAATAAAAATTAATGAATAAATTAAAACTATATTTTTAATTTAATATTTTCAAAAGGAAGTTACAATTATATAAATTTTTGTTTTCCAATGAATTTGTCTGAAATTCGGTACATACGCTCTCTAAGAATCCCGACTCATAATAGAGGACTGAACCGGGCGAAACCGGGCAAAACAGCTTGTTATAAATAAATATGGCATTCAAAGTTTGTAAAAATGTGTGTAAAATAAACATAGGGGATAACACATTTACGGATTCATTACTTTGTTGAGCTAAAGTTAGCACGTTAAGAAACTCGCCTAGCGCCGCGCTACTGTGCACCAGGATCTGCGGCTGCGATGCGTCCCACGAGGAGGCGGGGCGCGGGGGTAGGTGAGGAAATATCGCTAAGTGTGATTACCCGAACGGGCAGACGCGTGAGGGCAGGCGACTGTGACACACGTAATAAAGGAGTGGTCCGGACGAGACTGGGCAAAAACATCTAAAATTTAATAAAGGGCTGCACAAGCCTATTTGAAATACACTATACATTACTGGACAGTAAAACATTACACTAGTTTCTAGTGCCTAGTAGAACGAAAAGTTCTGTGCAAAAATGACGCAACAGAACAAGCATTGACATGTTTTGAATTTTTTTTTACAGTTCTAACAGTACTTGTGTTTTGTACGGCAGTAGAAATTCAAGACAAAATTTTGCTTTGAAACTGTGATGTCAAATTAAACCATGCATAGTATGTACACTAGAGCAAAGGAATTATACATCCATGTATATACATACATCCACACATTTGCTTTAGTCAACACGAGCGTGACCAAACACATTAGGCTGTTGACGACTGCATAGTTACTTAGAAGCAAAATAAAACTGTACGAATGCAAAGAAAATAAAAGACTTTTCAACAGTTGCTATTTATTTGCAAAGCAGAAGCGAAAGCAAGAGTTGACTTTTTGAACAAAAAACTGTTCGCTCAAAGCAACTGCGTATTAATTTAAACTTTTGCTATTTTGCTCACAGTTTTTAAAACACTGCACAAAACGGTCTTAATAGAAATTTAGTACAAGTGTTCAACAAACTACCTACTTAAAAAAAAAAAAATTGAATAAATTTTTTTTTTATTTTAAGGGCAAATTCCATTTACTCCAAAGAAATAAATCAATTAATTATTATGGGTGCTTTTTATGGTTGTAAAAATAACTTGGAAAAATCAAAACAACTCTTTCTATTAAAAGCCGAACTTTGTTATGTTCTCGCACACTGTGCAAATATAATTCTGTCATTCCACTCTTATTTGTTTTCGAACAACACATACTTTTTATTACATACATACAGGTACCTGTGAATTCTTTAACTAATAATGGACAGTTACGTTATACCTATCAACAGTAGATGCTGATCTTATTATTAATATTGTTTTTTTTGATTTTTGATTTGATTTAAAAGGTGATTTTATAAGAACTATCGGAAATTAAAAAAAAAAACACATAAAATTCAGAAAAATGCATGAAATATTTATTTGGATCGATAGTTGGGTCGATATAATTTAATGTTTGAAGATTATTTCATGCAAATGTTGGCCGCGGCTGCGCCTCAAATGGTCCATCCGCTTAGTCCAATTTTGGCATACTCTTTCCAACATTTCGGCCGGTATCTCACGAATAATGTTGGCAATGTTGGCTTCCAGTGCGTCAATCGAAGCGGGCTTGTCCCTATAGACATTAGCCTTAACATAGCCCCACAAAAAATAGTCTAGAGGCGTTAAATCGCACGATCTGGGCGGCCAATTGACTGGTCCCAAGCGTGAAATAAACTGTTCACCGAACTCGCCTCTCAATTGGTCCATTGTTTCGCGTGCTGTGTGGCATGTGGCACCGTCTTGTTGAAACCACATGTCATGCAAGTCAAGCTCTTCCATTTTGGGCAAAAAAAAGTTTGTTATCATCGCACGGTAGCACTCACCATTCACAGTAACGTTGTGATTCGCATCATCTTTGAAGAAATACGGCCCAATGATGCCGCCAGCCCATAATCCGCACCAAACGGTTGTTTTTTGTGGATGCATTGGTAGCTCTTGCAATGCTTCTGGCTACTCTTCACTCCAAATTTTGTTACAATAGCCCGAATAGAAGCCTCAGTAGGTCGATTAAACTGACCATAAAATGGAAGAAGCGCGCGATGAACTTTCTTAACAGAGCACGCATTTTGGTAATAAAATTCAATAATTTGCAAGCGTTGTTCGTTTGTAAGACGATTCATGATTAAATTATAGACCAAACTGAAGATGTTTGACAGTGACACAAGATACAAAACGTGCGTGAGCTGTCAAAACTAGTGTTGCCAAAAAGATAATAGCAAAAAAATCACTCTTTATTAAGGAGTAATATAAATACTTTTATGAAAACATATAATACAATTCACAAGCAAATCCGTTTAAAAATTTTAAGAAATATTTTGCATACATTAAATGGAATACAATTAGAAATTTTACTACAAATTTATATATATAAATTTCTTGAATTATTGTTTTTAACAAACTCAACACATTTACGATTGAACGCTTTGATATTAGATTCAATTTTCGCTTCATATGGTAGCATGTTGTACAAATTCAAGCCCTTGTAGAATAATGACCGCTGCGCTACATTACTATCCATTCGCTGCATTCTGAAATCTTGCGCATTTCTAAGTTGGTATGGTTTCATGTCGCCGACGTACATAAGCTGTTCGCATAGATATTGTGGCGCGTCTCCTGTTTTCATTTTTTTTTATAAATTTGAGTGTGTTTAATTCCAGTCGTTGTTTTATGTTCAGCCATTGCAATGTGTTTAACATGCCGTGAATTGTTGAACATCTATTACATTTTCAAATGGATCTCATTGCTTTATTTTGTAGCTTTTGAAGTCTTTCTATTTGTGCTGCTGTACAGCAAGTATATATAATGGAAGACCCATACTCAAAGTGAGGTTTAATTGTCACATTATAAATGTTTATTGCAGTAATCGTGGAAACTTTATTTCTTAATCTTTTAAAGAAGCCAATTTTTTTTCCAATTTTTTTGCATATGAATTCTAAATGTTCGTTAAATTTCAAATTTTTGTCTATAACAAAACCGAGATATTTTATACTATTTACTTTTTCTATTTCTATGTTATTAATTTTTATTAAAAATTGACTCTCCATATTCAGTTCCATTAGTTTAGTTTTGTTTTCATTAAGTTTCAGTTTGTTCATTTTAAGCCATACAGTTACATTTTTTAAGTCATGGTCTAAAATAAATTGACACATTTCTTCATTTTCTGCCTCAGTAAATATAAGGGTATCATCAGCATATAGAATCATTTCACACTTTTTTAGGATATTTGGTAGATCATTTATGTATATTATAAACAATAATGCACCTAGGATTGAACCCTGCGGTACACCAAAATCATTAATTTTTGAATCTGACCTTGTGTTATTTATATTTGTACTTTGTTTCCTGTGTGTAAGATAAGTTCTAAACCAGTTTAGTTCTTTACCCTGTACACCATACATACATAACTTTTGAAGCATTATTTCTCTATCTATTGTTTCAAAGGCTCTTTTGAAGTCCAAGAAAATTGCACATATTTTGTTGTTTCTTTGCTTATTTTTCCAACGGTTTATTACGTAATTTACGGTACTTTCACACGAATGTTTTTTCCGAAAACCCGACTGGTATTTTGATAAGAGATCATTTTCTTCTAAGTATTTATCTAATTTAATTTTGACTATTTTCTCAATTATTTTTTCACAGGTTTTTAGTATGTTTATTGGTCGATAATCTTCACAGTTTTTCGTTTTATATACCTTCTCAATTGGAGTCACCACTGTTTCTTTCCATGATTCTGGAAATACTCCATATTTGAACGATTTGTTTATTATATTTAATAGTGCCTGACCGGTTATATACCAATTGTCTAGTATTATTTTTATTGTGACATTATTGAAGTCAGATTTGTTCTTTATTGTTTTGCATGTGTCTTTCAGTTCTTGGAGATTTATTGCACTGAATCTTTGATTTATCACAGGTATTTGGTTTATATATTGAATATTATTTATACTATCTCTTATTGTCTTAATGCTATCGATAAAATAATTATTAAACTGATTGGCAATTTCGTATTTATCCTTGTATTCTACTTTGTTAAATATCACAGTTTCTATCACAGATTGGCTCTTTTTAAGGATTAAACTTTTAATTTCTTTCCACATTGTCTTTTGATCTTTGGCATTATTAATTTTATTCTCAATGTATTCGCTTTTTTAGTAATTTATTTTATTTTTGTACATATTTCTAATTAGTTTGTATATATTCCACGCTTCTTGACAATTTGTCATTTTTGCAGTATAGTATTTTAAAGTTTTTTCTCGTTTAAGCATTCTTAGTTCCGCAGTAAACCAATTATTATTGCAACAATTTTCCCGTATAATTTTTTTCTGAGTAAACTTGTGTATTGTTCCTTCTATCATTGAGTCAAAAAAGGCCACATCATTAATTGTATCACAATTTGCACTGTCTTTAAACATATGTAGTTCTCTATTAAATAAACTTTTATTATATATAAAACTACGTATTTCTTTGCGACGTTCAGGCATTTCTTAATTTATTGGACACTCAATAGTTATCTCAAGAGATTCATGATCAGATATTTTATTTTTAATGTTGGTTCTTACGGATATTTTATCTTTGTTCGTTACAACGTAATCTATTATTGTTCTTGTATTAGCTGTTATTCTAGTGTGTTCATTAACTATTTGTTTTAGCCCGTTATCATTGAATATGCTTTGCAGTTTTTTCTTATAAAAACCATCACTTGACCAGTCTATGTTGAAGTCTCCTATTATTATTATTTCACAGTGGTATTCACTTAAATCTTCAATAAAGTTTTCAAAATGAGCACAAAATTCTGCTTCACTGTAGCTAGGCGATCTATACACTGCAGATATTATAAAATAATTGTTTTCATGTCTCATTGTGCAGGCATTTAGCCAGTATTTTAATTGTTCAACTCTTTCTAAAATTTTGTTAACTGTCCATTTTTTATTATAGTAAGTTATGATACCACCAGTTCTTTTATTATTTGATATTGTTGAAATTTCTCCATAGCCTTGTATTGATATTTCTTGTTCTTCTATATTTTCTGTCAAATGAGTTTCTGATAACACAATAAAATCTGGTTTTTCGTTTTGAGCAATAATTTCTAACTGATTAAAGTTATTTATTAGTCCTTGAATATTTGTATATATACCACATATATTCTTTGGTTGTTAAATGTTTAAACCTAGTCTTTTTCTTTTACTTTTACTTTTAAGTTTATTTTGGTATACTGGACATTCTCTATCCCCGGTGAAGTGATTTTCATCTAATCCCATATTAAGTTGTTGATTTACTCTTGTACAGTTTATACATTTTCCGATTGCCTCTTTATCACAGTCTTTATGTTTATGGTTTCCATGACACTTTAAACAAGTTTCTTGGTTTTTGCAGTCTTTAGATATGTGATTATATCCGTTACATTTAAAACACTTTATTATTTCCGTTCCGTCGTAAACTCGACACTTCTCCCAACCAATATTGATTTTTTGCGCATTTATTAGTTTATTGTATGTGTCATTATCTACGCTCAATTTTGCGTTATATATGTTCTTATTATTTCTTATGTAGCCATATATTTTACTAATTTTAATGTTAGAACCATTTAGCATTGGATTTTGCATCATAATTTTCTCCATCAATTCACTCTCTGAATATTTAAATGTCATACCCGCTAATATAATATTCATTTCCATTGGCTTTGGAACTTTAATTTCATATCCCTCACTCATTTTGCTTTGAATAGCTTCTTTTATTTTTTCTCTTTCTTTATTATTATCAGTCTGAATTATTACCGTTCCGTTTTTTCGGTTTTCAATATTGTTTATTTTTAAATTTACAGGGTTCACTTTTCTGTTCAATTCGTCTCTAGTTTTCTCAATCGCTTGTTTTTCCTTAGGCTTTATTATTAGGGGTACATTTCTCATCACATCTGGCATCACTAGTTTTGCTTTAACTGAATCAGCATACGTTATTTTATTGCTTGTAACTGTTGTTTCTTTTAGGGCTTTTTTAATTTCATTACATATTTTGTTGTTTTTTTCTTCAATATCATTGCACATTTGCTTATTTTTATTTTCTAAGTCACTCACATAGCCATAGAATTTTTGAGCCTCTTTTACACTTTTTTCACAAATTTTTTGAGTAATATCCATTTTATTTAATTTTTCCTCTAACCCTTTCCCTATTACTTCCAATAGTTTTTTAATTTCATTTTCTTTTAATGTATTCTTAAATTCATTTTTATATGCAATTAAGTTTTGTTTGTTTGCGTTTACACCATCTTGAATATCCTTAAGGACGAGATCTACATTATGTATGTATTGAATGCAGTCGTCGCATACAAATCTTACAAAGTTTTTCCCTTCCAAGACGCCAATAGAGTACTGGTCAACACCTGAACATTTTGACGCACAGTGATATACTTTTTTACATACTCCATTGCAATGTATGCCAGTTTCACCTCTTATTGAGGTTCTACATTTGCTACATTCGTCAGGCATTGCTTCAAAACCCACACGAAAAATCGTGCAAAACTAAGTTTTGACTTATTCACAGGGAAAAACGTTTAATTTTAAACTTTAACCAGATGTTAAATTGCTTTTAATATAAATGTTTTTCTGTTTTTTTTGTTTTATTTAATTTAATAAATTTTTCGCTTACAACCAACTTTCAGTGTTGTCAATGGCAATGATCCATGTCGCACTGTTATTGTATAAGTTAAGTTAAATTTAATAAATAGCTGTACAAAGGTTTTCTTTGTTTGATTAAATCTATTAGAATTTAATATTGGCGACGAGGATAGGATTTAATCAAAAATAAAAGAAAATTAAGGTCGTTTAAATAAGTCAACACCAATGAAAAAGCAAGAGTTAATGCCGCCGAAGACTAAACAAGAATCACCCGCTTTTGGAACAGCACAAGAAAATATTGCATCAACTTCTGCCCTTTCATCCAAAAAAATTATTCCAAAACGCGCAATGACTTGTATGGGAACAATGGAACCTTTTGACATTAATCACCCTGAAAATTGGACAGCGTATTATGCAAGGTTCGAGCTTTTTCTTCTAGCTAATGACGTGCAGGACGATCGTCAAAAGGCAATCTTTTTAACGCTGACAGGCGCACCCCTGTATGATCTCTTGCCGTCATTGGCGTCTCCAAAGAAGGTGAGTGAGCTTGATATGAACGAAATTAAAACGTCTTTAACGAATAATTTTTCTCCACGTCCATCGAAAATTGCGTTCATAAACGCGACCAACTGCCTAATGAGAGTTTTTCTGAATATGTCGCTGCCTTGAGAAAAATTGCTGTAGATTACAATTTTGGCAGCGCTTTGGATCGTTTGCTACGTGATCATTTAGTGTGTGGGTTGCGAGATGCGGCTCTACAACGGAATCTTCTCGCTGAGACTGACTTGCAATTGCAAGAAGTCATAGATCGGGCGACAACTGCTGAAGCATCGTTAAACAATTTAATGGTGATTCGCCAGCCAGAACAAATTCATTAAATAGGTAAACGTAACCAGCAGCACAATAAGAAACAAAATTAACGTACGTCGAGTTACACCAAATTATGTAATGGCTGTGGAGGAAATCATTCCCCGATCACAGTGCATTGACAAAGAGACAATCTGTTTAGATTGCGGCATCAAGGGACATTTACAGCGTGTCTTCCGGTCTTCAAGACAAAGTGCTTCTACCACTGAACGGTCGACATCATTCAACAAAACTCACAAAAATTTTAATAAATCTAAATCACAATCCATAAATCACATTTTAGGACCTCAAACCCGTAAGCGTTCAACAATTATAAATATTTGAAATTGACTCGGGCTCAGACTACACCGGTTGTGGCCAACTGTAAGGCCAGTGCTACATGAGAGTACCTTAAGATTAACAGACTTCCAACATAATGAGGTACCTGTTAGAGTAGATATTTGGTACAACAAGACATTGATAAAAGGGTTACCGCTTATAATAGTTACTGGTACTCAAAGTAATATACTTGGCTGTAATTGGTTTGATCCACTAGGCATAAGCATTCAAGGTGTCCACATTATTAATGAATCAATTTCAGTTAAAAAGATTTTATCGAAAGTCGAACATCTTTTTTCTAAAGAGCTTGGGAAGTTTACTGGCAAACCAGTTTCCTTACATTTAAAGGATAACTTCCAACCCATTATACCTCCAGCTCGTCGTATTCCAATGGCACTTCGAAGTAAAGTTGAAGCTGAGCTTGATTGGTTAGGCAATCAAGATATTCTAGAACCGGTTGAGTATTCGGACTGGGCTACACCAATTGTACATGTCCCTAAAAGTGACGGCACTATTAGAATTTGTGGTGACTACATAATTTTCAAATTCCCCCAATTAGCTCCTTACTTGCTTCAATAGAAGGCGGAAAATTTTTTGCAAAATTGGATCTTGCCCAAGCATAGCAACAACTTGAAGTAGATAAAAAATCTGCCTTAATGCAGACTATAATAACACATAAAGGTGCATTTAAAGTAAATCGGCTTCAATTTGGCATTTCTTCAGCCCCAGGTATTTTTCAAAATTTTATTGAAACACTTTTAAGAAGCATCCCCGGTGTATTACCATATTTTGATGATGTGGTGGTAATGGGCAAAACGGAATCAGAACTAGCAGAGCGTTTGGATAAAGTTTTGAAGCGTTTTGATAAAGCAGGTCTACGACTAAGAAAAGATAAGTGTCATTTTGGAGTAAGTTCGATAAATTTTCTACTGTTTAAAATTGATGGCTTCGGCATAAGATCATCACCTGAGAAAATGAGGTAAATTTTACCAAATAAGGCAACAATAGCAGAACCTTTGCATCGCCTTTTGGATAACAATCACAAGTGGTCTTGGCAGAAAGACCATGAAATAGCTTTTCAGAAATTAAAGAAATTAATCGCATCTGACAGTGTACTCATTCGTTATGATGAAGGCTTACCACTTGTACTCGTTTGTGACGCCTCACCTTATGGCATAGGTGCTGTGTTGAGCCAAAAGTTGTCCGATGGCTCTGAGCAGCCTATTGCTTTTTATTATAGAACCTTATCAAAATCAGAACGAAATTATGCACAGAGTGACCGAGAGGCAACCGCTGTTGTAGTAGGTGTTAAAAAATTTCATGATTATCTACATGGCAAAAAATTTACGCTGGTGACGGATCATCGTCCAGCTATATTATCGACTGTTATGCTTCGCCGATGCATTTTTCTAAACGCTTATGATTTTGATCTTGTTTATAGACAGGGAAAGAAAATGGGTAATGCGGACTGTTTAAGCCGCCTGCCAGACGAAACAGAGCAACACTTAGAAATAAAAGATGATGAAGTTCTAATGATTGAGTTGGTCAGCACTGAAGTTATAAACGCGAAAGATGTTGCAAAACAAAGAGCTAAAGATCCACTTCTTTCCAAAGTCCTCAGCTGGGCGTTAAGGGAGTGGCAAAATTCTATTTCTAGTGATGACCAAGCATATCCTTTTAATATTAAATTCTAATAGATTTAATCAAACAAAGAAAACCTTTGTACAGTTATTAATAATAAGATCAACATCTACTGTTGATAGGTATAACGTAACTGTCCATTATTAGTTATAGAATTCACAGGTACCTGTATGTACCTTGGGTGGTGGTGTTTGCGGTAACATACAGTCAACATCGGTTTCGCCTTCATTATCCGACACGTCGTTATTCAATTCGGTTGACGCAACGTTACTCTCCGTTGGAAAATTTATCTCACAAGTGGTGGTGAATGTTCGGCTACGAATTTCATCTAAATGGCGTTTTACTATACGATTATGTTGGAGACGGACCCTGTACGACAACGGTCCAGTTAGTGATTGTATGTGGGCTGGAATCCACCTTGGACCTGACGCATAATTACGAGTCCATACAAGGTCGCCTTCTTTGAATGATTCTTTGGAAGGTAGATGTTCGACAACTCATGGGGATGAACTTTATCAAAGTAACTTTTTAGTTGTCGATTGAATAAAAGTTCGGCTGGTGAACGCCCAGTCGTAGCATGTGGACTTATGTGTTGATTAAATACATAACGGACAAGATCCAATTCAATATTTGAATAAGGTGACATTTTCTTCAAATAGTCTTTTGTTGTTTGCACCATTCGTTCAACCTGTCCATTGGACGATGGATGAAAAGGAGCACATCTCACAAATTGTTGTTCATAAAAGCTTGGAACTCAGCTGATGTAAAAGTTGTTCCATTATCGGAAACTATGACGTCAGGAAGACCATGTGTTGCAAATAGTGATCGCAATGACTTAATTGCGCATTGTGCTGATGTGGACTTGACGATGTATACTTCCAACCATTTGGAGTACGAATCAACTACTAAAAAGAACAGTTTACCTTGAAATATGCCCGGCGAAGTCTATATGCAGCCGCGACCAAGCGGTCTTAGTAGTTTCCCATGTGCGAACTGGTGCTTGAGCCTTATCATGGCGATTTTCTTGCCATTGTACACAATGTTTTACAGTGTTTTCTATTTCAGCACCCATGTTTGGCCACCACACATAGCTTCTTGCCAAACCTTTCATTTTAACGATTCCAGGATGTCCAGCGTGTAGAGCATGAAGAATAGTTTGACGACTTGGTGGGGGTATAATAGATCTATTACCCCATAATAGACACCCTTTTAGAGAAGTAATCTCATTACGGCGCATAAAAAAAGGATATGCTTGGTCATCACTAGAAATAGAATTTGGCCACCCCCTTAACGCCCAGCTGAGGACTTTGGAAATAAGTGGATCTTTAGCTGTTTGCTTAGCAACATCTTTTGCGTTTATAACTTCAGTGCTGACCAACTCAATCATTAGAACTTCATCATCTTTTATTTATAAGTTTTCTGAAATCCCCAAAAAATCTCTCCAATAAAACGATTCACTTAGTGTTTTCAATATTATTCAGCAATTGTTTTCGAACCAATTTTAAGTTACAATTAAAATTAAAAAGTGCGACAAACGTAATAAATTTTGCTATATTTGTGACTTAGTTATAGATTTCGGTCATATGCGCAATTTCAAAAATAATATTGCAGTGGTGGAAGTATTCAACAAACTCTTTAATCGCTCTTCTAAATACAGTCGCTGGTATGAGCCAGAATTTGTTTATGAATATTGGGATGGGGTATTTCATGGAGGTTGAAAGCCTTCTGCTCGCTATTCACTTGCGAATAGCCAGAGGTGATTCCTTCACTGAACTACCCAAGCATTTTGATTATTTATCGGATTTGTTTGAGAATGGGCTGACAGCTGTGGCATTCTGTTACCTTAGTACACGGCAGTGACATCGCGTAAAAACGGCTTTCAGGCTAATGTCGCAGCTGCCTTCCGTTCCGGTAAAACCTTGGCAAGGACTTGGAGAACGCTCTAAATCACGTTGTCATTAAGTTGGCTGTGCAGGTTTAGTAGATGCGATATCCTACTTAACGCCCGACCTGGCTCTGAACACAAGCGCCCATAAGGTCTTGTGTCTACCCTTGCGAGGACCTCACTGCATGCAAAGGGACCCTCGGGGTCATCATAGGGGTAAGAGCACTACGGATTTGGATAACGACTTCAAGTTGGGACCCATATAGTAGAGATGACGACAATAAAGGAAAATAAAAATACAAACAAAAACGAAAAATAGAGTAGGAACAATGCATACTATGTGTTCTCAGATAGTATGAATAAGAAGACTGACGACGGAGCATATTTAACAGCCAGGCCTGAGAATAGGACCCGCTCTTTAACGCTAAATGCTATTGTGGACGAACAAATTTTTACGCACCAGTTTGACAAGGCAACTAGCCCAACAGGAACCATTCCGAAAACTAAAGTTGATACAAAGACTGTAACAGATTCCACTCCGGCAGGTAGGGATATATAAACCGGCATGCACAGATACGTAACTGTTACCAAACGTTAGGCTAGTCTTAGAACTAATAAACAGGAGCGCACAACTAAACAGTACAAAGGCTGTCAGGCGGATACGATACCAGTCTCCGAAAATAGATTTTCCATCCTTGCACCCACAGACGATGCACCAGTAGAACCTGCGTTTAAGCAACACAAACCTCCACCTATCTATTTTCGCGAGCAAAGGATAATTTTTACGTAGCTTCTATACGAAGGGAACAGATACAGGAAACCAAAATCCAAGCCCATACTGAAAAAAATTATCGCTTAATTGTTAATAGTCTAAACGCCGAAAAAAAATTATTACACGTACCAACTAAAAAGTGCTAAGGGCCTCGTGGTTGTGCTTAAGGGCATTGACAGGTCCGTCCCTGTTGACGAAATCAAGAAAGCTATTGAAGATGAAGGTTACGATGTGAGAAATGTTCACAATATACATAACAAGGATAAAATTCTCCGACCAATGCACCGTGTGGAGATTGCTAATCCAATCTACAACTTGAGATATCTTCTTAACCGAAGAACAACAGTAGAGGAACCATATAAGCACCAATTGTCAAGAGTTTGGCCACACAAAATCTTACTGCAAGCTTCCATCTGTTTGCGTAGTTTGTGGTAATGCGCATAAAACCACGGAGTGTACAGCACCTAAAAACGACCCCAATGTAAGAAAGTGCAGCAATTGCGGTGGAAGAAATTCTGCTAATTATAGAGGATGTGAAGTTTTCGAGAGGATAAAAAAATTGAAACAACCTCGAAGTCGTGCAAATGCGAAATATCGCGAGTCGAATTATCCAAGCCTTCATACTGAAGCTAATGCAATGCATAATGGTGTAAATGGAATAAAATGAACTATGCCCAACAACACTTCGATGGTTTACCAACGTCAAATAGGCCCAACGTGAAAAATCTTTCATATGCAAAAGTACTAAGGAGCAGCCCTCAGGTCTTCAACGATACCAGCTCTAGTTCAATCGACAAGCTGACGGAGACAATGAACAATTTCATGACCAACATGAACAATTTTATGAATAATATGCAGGGCATGTTTCAGGAGATGATGCAGAATCAGAACATGATTCTGCAGACCCTTCTTAGACAAAAATAAAATGACCCAGTTGCGTATTTGCTACTGGAATGCGAACGGGTTATCCCAACATAGGTTCTAGGTAAAAGATTTCCTACACATCCTTTGGATGTGTAAAGAATTGCTTTAGAATTAACGGGTTCATTATATATGACACTAAACATCCAAGTGGAAAGGCATGTGGTGGCACGGCCGTCATGGTGAGTAAAAACGTGAGGCACTTTATTATGCCAGAATTTGGGAAGGATTTCATTCAGGCAACCTCTATAAGTCTTACTGATTTTCATAGCGACAATTTCAAAAGCTTCTTCGCAACATTGAGACACAAGTTCCTGGCAGCAGGAGACTACAACGCTAAGCATACCCACTGGGGCTCTAGGCTTATTAGCCCAAGAGGTAGGCAGCTGTATAATGCTATTGCTCAAAATAGTATAGATGTCGTATCTGGCGGTGAACCCACATACTGGCCTACAGACTGTACGGTCAAAAAATGTATTTTCACCAGCTAAGAAAATTTCTGCAGGCGTCCCCCAAGGAAGTATACTTGGCCCGCTATTATACATCGTCTATACATCCGATATGACTACAAATCGACATACTATCACGTAAACGTTCGCAGATGACACGGCATTTTTAAGTGTGAACAAAAATCCAGGAACTGCATCTGAGCACTAACAAGCTCATATAAACGAGCTGGAAGGTTGGCTAAATAAATGGAAAATCACAGTAAATCCATCAAAATGTGCCCATGTGCTTTTCACACTAAATAAGGCAAATTGTCCGCCATTAAAAATAAATAACGTCATTGTTCCGGTAGAAACCCATACTAAATACCTAGAAATCCATCTAAACAGACGCCTATCATGGTCACGTCACATTGAGGCCAAAATCTCAGCTATAAAACTAAAAACAGCTCGACTAATGTGGCTAATAGGTTCATTTTCATCTCTATCTTTGGAATATAAAGTTATATTATATAAAGCCATTATTAAACCAATCTGGACATATGGCATTCAGCTATGGGGAACTGCGTGTGCATCTAACATCCAAAAGTTACAAAGAAGACAGTCGAATATTTTACGAACAATAGTCTGCGCCCCCTGGTATATAAGAAATGAGAATATCCACAGAGATCTAGAAATTCCAACGGTTCGGGAGGAAATTGAAAAATATTGTATTAAGTACGTTCACAAACTGGCGACACATCCAAACGCCCTCGCCAGGGACCTGTTACAGAAGGCTTAAGAGAAGTGATACCTTGCGCCTAGTGAGAAGAGGGATATAACTTTTTTATTTAAACGTAGAATATTCTTTTTATTTTAAGATTTGAGTACAAGTAACTAGTTATTACATTGGTAATAATTATTTAAGTTTTTTATATTTTTTTTACAGTTAAGATTTGGATACTTATTGTAATTTTCTTATAGAAAGATTCAATAATAATAAATAATAATAATAATAAAAAAAAAAATTTACAAAAATAGAAAGTTTTGCTCTTTTCTGTGTCTATGACTCCTCAATTATTTCACAAAAAAATTTTTGCTATTTTTGTCAAACTAATCTTTCAGGCCACACATTTAAAACCCGCAAAAATATAAAGTACGCAAATGTTGTAACTGTTACGAAACCTATATCTGCCAATGATAAAGCTCCAACAACGAACATATCTACTACTGAAATTGAAAAAGATTTGGAAGAAAAAGAGTATGTTCCATCCAAATCTACGACAACGGAATTTCATTTTATTTTAAACGCAGATTTCGCATATCTCGTTCGTGCCTTACATTTTTCAAAACGGGTCACGTTTAAAGCAGTGGAATTTGGTTGAAAAAAATTTTCGTGTAACATCTAGTAGAAGAAGTAACCGGACATTGTTATTTGAAGAAAGTCTTATTACTGATGAAAATGACAGTAATTTTGTGCATTGCGCTGATTTACCCAAACTATTTTGGGCATTAAATCATAGTTATAAGGCAGACGATTGGTGACTTTTAATTGATGGTTCATGTAAAAGGACGTATTTAAAAAAAATTAATTTTTAATATAAAATCTATAATAGTGTTTTTTATAGACGTATAGAACTTTTAAATGCAATAAAACAACGATGGATTATTCGATTCACATGAATTTTATTTATCCGAAAGATAATTTTGTGGCATTACATTTTAAATATGATTTCTGGCATATGACTGCCACGGCTGGCTCGGATGTAGTCCAATCTGGACGTCCAATTTTCGATGACTTTTTCCAACATTTGTGGCCGTATATCGGCAATAACACGGTGAATGTTGTCTTCCAAATGTCAAGCGTTTGTATCTTATCCGCATAGACCAATGACTTTACATAGCCCCACAGAAAGTAGTCTAGCGGTGTTAAATCACAAGATCTTGGAGGCCAATTCACAGGTCCAAAATGTGAAATTAGGCGGTCACCAATCGTGTCTTTCAATAAATCGATTGTGCACGAGCTGTGTGGCATGTTGCGCCGTCTTGTTTGGTACCACAGCTCCTGGACATCATGGTTGTTCAATTCAGGAATGAAAAAGTTAGTAATCATGGCTCTATACCGATCACCATTGACTGTAACGTTCTGGCCATCATCGTTTTTGAAGAAGTACGGACCAATGATTCCACCAGCCCATAAAGCGCACCAAACAGTCAGTTTTTCTGGATGTAACGGTGTTTCGACATACACTTGAGGATTAGTTTCACTCCAAATGCGGCAGTTTTGTTTGTTGACGTAGCCATTCAATCAGAAGTGCGCTTCATCGCTAAACAAAATTCGCTTATGAAAATCGGGAATAACGGCAATCTCGTTTTGGGCCCATTCGACGAATCTACGCCTTACTTGATGATCGTGAGTCTATTCATGATGAATTGCCAAACCAAACTGAGAGTAAATCACTTGACAGCTGTTAAATCGGTCGCCATCTTGAACAGTAATGCCAACTTAAAGTTCTATACGTCTATAAAAAACACCCTTTATATGCGGATGACACACTGATTTTTACGGAAGGACACAGATGACGAATACAGAAATAATATGATGTGTGATATGAATAATATAAATGAATGGCTTAAAATGAATAAATTAAATGAAATGAAAAGAAATCAAAAATAATGCAGATAAATATGAACGATGACACAGTGTTTAAAATAAATAATCAAAAAATATTAAATATCTGGGCTTTATAATAGATAATCAGTTAAAATATCGATTATATTTGTAAAAAGATTGGTTATTTTAAAAGAATACGTAATAAAGTGTCTATGATAACGTTATTCATACATCTATAGAATTTATGCTCAGTGCGTTGAGATGGGTAAATGTAATGGAAAGACTAGAAATGAACACATTAAGCTTTATTCATAAGATCAAAAATGGCAATGTACCAAAATATTTAATATAACAATTAAATTATGTAGGCTAAAAACAACCGTATAACTTAAGGAATGCGAATAACTTCAGACTCCCGAGAGCAACAACAACAGCAATGCAAAGGTCGCATATAAAATTAGAACAAAATAATTATACTTTTAGAAAGAAAATTATATACTTTGTTAAAAATAATACACAAAGAATAAATATGTAAATTTTATATTAGAATCTTGTAAGAATGTTGTAAAGAATGTTATACTAATTTAAAGACATTAGTATATAATACTAAACAATAAATGAATAATAATAATAAAAAATTTGGTTTTAAACATTTTAGTCTCTAAGTGAGAGTTATTTGTGTTTATTCTCATTTGCCCGAACTTTACGCAAAATGTATAATATCGAAGCTACAGCCAATTAACAAATACAAATGCACATACACATGTATAACAGTAAGAAGTATAAATTAATAAAAAAAACATGAAAATTTCGGTTGTATTTATGATTTTTCTCGGCTATAAAGAAACCCACTCAGAAAAAATGGTCCAAAAATAAAGATTGTCACGGTTTTTCACTCATAGCTCGTTCAATTTCAATATCAACCTGTGCCTTCTCTAGGGAATTCCACGGCTACGCAGACAGACGGACATCGCTTAATAGACCCTGCTATCTATAAAGATTCAGAATATACTTATACTTTATAGGGAGACTTTTACGGTGTAGGAATTGCAGGGTGGTGCCCTTGCTGATTTAGATTCACAAATCGGCGTTGCAATCGGAGATATCGTTACAGATACCGACTGCAGCGCTAGCTGTCGAACTAATTTGTGAATCCAAATCATCCAAGACGCTATCCAAACGCACACACAAAAAAATTCATTGAAATCGAGCCGCTTAGCAGGAATTCAGTGACATACCCACGTACAGTATCTTATATTTTAAATATGTAAAATTTACCTAAACGGCTAGATCGATTTCTATATATTTTTTTTGTATACCTTGGGTCAGCGCCTTGGATGGTTTATGGCCTGTTTGGCGATGTCATAAGTAAATATAAGCAAACGAAAGCAAAAGCACATTTGTATTGAAAACAAAAACAAATTTTCGTTATTGTTTTTGCTTTTAATACAAATGTGCTTTGCTCTCGTTCGCTTAGACTTTCTTGTGGCATCGCTGAACAGGCTATTAGATTCACAAATCAGTCAGACCGAACAACACCTCTTAGTATTAGTATAGATTCTGTCATATAAAACTCTTCATATATCTGTAGCAGCTGGTACTATTGCTCGAACTATTCTGAGTGACAGGTGCGATTTCTGTTCTCGTTTAAATTTATTCTCAGAATTAATTTCTAATGTAAAATATTAATAAATAATTCAATACAAAGCTAATTTGTTTGTTGGGTTTTTAAGTGAAAAATATCAACCAACGTCTGCTTATATGAGGCACATACTAAAGGGTGGTTAAATTTTAAGAGCTGCAAGCGGAGCTTTTTTTAGCGCTCTCTATTATATTAAAGCGTCATCCTTAAATAAGAGCGATGGCGGTGGGTATTCTCAACAGTAGTGTTAATCAACTTGCTTAATAAAACCCACGAAGCACACAAAAAAAAAAAAAATAGAGGAAAAAACTATATAAATGCTAAATTAAAAAAACAATAGCTAACACTACTGGTTAAAAAT
Source organism: Thelaira solivaga (assembly GCA_947397855.1). Lineage (NCBI taxonomy): Eukaryota > Metazoa > Arthropoda > Insecta > Diptera > Tachinidae > Thelaira > Thelaira solivaga. The sequence continues at coordinate 7,188,735 of OX377615.1, forward strand.
AACAAAACAAAAAAAACAATTGTTTTGCAGCCAACTTTTTTACAAAACGCGCCGTCAAAATTGGACTTTCCAATTGCTCAGCGCTACCGCTGCATAAGAATTTTTAACAGATAGAACACGCTTGCCCTGCCAATTTAAGCTGTGTTCACATTATGTGTACAAGTCATATGGAATGCCAAAAGTTTTTAGTTATGGATTTTCATATGTACGTCAAAATTTGCGTTTTACATATGGTTTATAATTTTTGTGTTCACACACATATATGTTATGTACATAGGACATAACCTCTAATTTACGAAAAAAAAAAACATTTATTAAAACAGCTGCTTTATAAAGTAGTTCCAGTAGTGTTAATCATAGATCATTTTGATATTTTGTTGAATAATAAACGTTCTACACAATTATGTTAAATGTTTGCTGGTAATTTTTTTTTTTTTTTTTTTTAACGATACATAGAAAAAAGTTTAAATATAAATAAAACGAGCAATAATATCAACAAAAATTATATACTAAAAGCTTAAAGAAGGAAACTATAGTTAGAATAATCTTTTTTATACGCTGTCCCTTTAAATTTCGTTTGAGCGGAAATTTGAGATGAAAAATTTACATCATTCAATACATACGCTTTTCCACAACAAATAGAACCAGCTCTAAATAAAAAAAATAACATTGCTATCAAATATAAGAAAAATAAATATTTTATATTTCAAGAGGATCACACTATGCGTATTCTTTTATGTTATGTATGTTAAATTTTGACATTCCATATGACTTGTGCACATAATGTGAACATAGCTTTAGACATGACTGTTATTATTACTACTCAAAGAGTAAAAGAACGGACAGGACTGGTTAGAAATAATTATGCAAAATAGAAGAACAAACTTTTGTCATTTAAAAAATAAGATCTAACTAAACACACACACACGCATACACACAAAAACACTGTGTGTATCGATAGTTTATTGTAGAAGCTTGCTAAATTTAAACTATTTCTCCATAACAATGCTAAAGATTTAAAAAAATAATCTTAAGTGAAAAAGTCAGATCAAGAAGAATTCATACAAGGTAATATCGAAAAAGCGTTTCAAGTGTTTCCTACATATAAAGGGTGGTTAAATTTAAGGGCCGATGTTGAATGTGAACCACACCTAAGCGTCAAGTTTTTTTCTGCATTTAATTTGACATTTCTCAATTTCAGACTAACTCAATTTGAACCATGGAAAGATACACAATCGAGCAATGCGTTTAAGTTATTCAGGCTTATTATGAAAATGGGCGTTCAAATCAAAATGCATATCGTGCACTTCGTGATTTTTTCGGTCAATTTAATCGTCCAAATGTGCGTACAATCGGAAAAATCGTGCAAAAATTTGAGCAAACCGGGTCTGTAGTAGATGTGAAAACACCAGTGCATGCTCGTACTGCAGAAAATATTGCTACTGTTCGCGATAGTTAGGCTGAAGAGCCGTCCACCTCAACTCGTCTTCGTGCCCAACAATTGCAACCCTCACGCTCGTCGTTGATGAACATTATGCATAATGACTTGCACTTACACGCTTACAAGGTGCAATTGACTCAAGAACTAAAGCCTCTTGACCATTCCAAACGGCGTCAATGGTCAGAATGGTGGCAAGAAATGGCAACAGTGTATGATCAATTTTCGAAGAAAATCATCTTCAGTGATGAGGCACATTTTCACCTCAGTGGATTCGTCAATAAGCAGACTTGCCGTATTTGGGAGAATGATAATCCAAGAGTGATTGTCTAAAAACCAATGCACCCACAAAGAGTGACTGTTTGATGCGGTTTATGGGCTGGGCCGTATTTTTTCCAAAATAAGGCCGGTCAGGCAGTTACTATGAATGGAGTTCGCTATCGTGAGATGATAACGAACTTTTTATGGCCCGAATTGGAAGATATGGATATGGACGATATGTGGTTTCAACAGGACGGTGCCACTTGCCACACAACTAACGAAACAATGGCTCTTTCTGCGCGACAAATTCAATGGCCGTGTTATTTCACGTGGTGGCGATGTCAATTGGCCGCCAAGATCATGTGATTTGACACCGTTGGACTTCTTTTGGGGTTATTTGAAGGAAAAGGTGTACGTCGATAAGCCAGCAAGAATTCAAGAGCTAAAGGATGAGATAATTCGGCACATTAACGGCATAGAACCTCAATTATGCCTCAGCGTCATCGAAAATTTGGACCATCGGATGGAGGTGTGCCGCCGAGGTCGTGTCGGTCATTTGGCCGATATTTTGTTCCATACATAATTGAACCATACCATATTATCATAATAAAAATAAATGGCAATAATTTCCTATATAATTTGTGTTTTATTCAAAATCAACATCGGCTCTTAAAATTTAACCACCCTTTATATCATACAACCATGTGCACATATGAATAAGATTTCTAAATGGCATAACATAAAAAATATATACTTAAAAATATATATTTATATATAAAAAATATAATAAAAAACAAACAGGCCTTTGATCTTGCCGACGCACTGTGGGGTTTTTGATACCAAAAATGGGAATTAATTGCAAAATTAAATTTAAAAAAAACCGAATAAATTTTGTTTTTGACAACTACCGTGATGTCACTATACAATTTTAAATTTTGAGTTATTTGACGTTTTCCTCGCGTGCAATATAAATTTCAACTTTTGATGTCTTAAAAATTATTTTTGCGTGTTTTCTAAAGTGATAATTAATTATTTTAATGGAACCTTCAGCCTCAGGTTAGTAAGATTAATTTATGTTTTTTGTGTTTATGTGTAATTTGTGTTATTCAGGGCTATCATAGAATCCAAGTCGGTTTTGCTAATTGTCGGTTTTGCAAACCAATATTGGTTTCATTTGGTGTCATGAAACCAAGTCGTTTTTGTTATTTTCGAAGACAAATAAAATCGATGTTCGAATCAGTTGTTCTATACATTAGTTTATTTGTATGAAATTGTTTATGTAAATGTTTGATAACAATTTTGATAAATCGTAGTGTTTACGTTTAAATAAAAATAAAAACGTGTTTTTTATTGATCATTTTTAATACAAAATATATAATTAGTGTCAGTGAAATAAGTAGTGAAATAATATCACTTGCCGTTGTAGGATTTTTATTATTAGAAGAAGAACGCTCACAGAAAGTAAAACGAATATTCATAAATTACCGGTTAAATAAAGAAGCTTTCTTTTTGCCGTGAACCTGCGCTTTTTATTAATTTAGCCAACTGTTGTCAAAGAGGTCATACAGTTGGCTTATCACGTTTTGTAAATTCCTTGGCAATGTAGGGTATTTTTCTATAAAATGCATAATTATTAAGTTTTAAGTGCTATTTTTTTTTTTGGCAGAGCAAAAAAAAAAATAAAATTATGAGTAAAAATTAATTTTTGTAGAATTAATATTAGTTTACTTAAATTTTTACTAAATAACTAACTGCAGTCGAAATTTTAATGAAAAAAGTCGTCTTTAATCACTTGCTTTACTTGAAATTAAACAAACCAACAACTGTCAACTGATTGGTTTCAATCCAATACAAAACCGATAACATTGGTTTCTGTGACACCTAAAACCGACATTAATTCTAGTTCGAAAATTAAACTGACAACATTGGATTTCATGACACCAAAGTAAATTTTTTGTCGGTTTCAAATCCAATACCGACAACATTGGATTCTATGACAGCCCTGATTATTTTTAATTAATTTTCACGCGCAAGCCTATAAATTAGTGGATTTCGGGAAATATGTCGATAAATAGTTGTGAATAAAGCCAAATTAAGAAAAAGAACTTTTTTTTCTAAAAATATAAGCGCTTTTGAAAATATTTATGAAAAATTTGTCTGCAATTTTTGCACATCACTACATAGTATAAAGCAAAGTCGCTTCCCGCGTCTGTCCATATGTTTGTATGTATGCTTAGATCTTCACAACTACACAACGGATTTTGATGCAGTTCTTTTTAATAGATAGAGTGATTCAAGAGGAAGGCTTATATGTATAATAACATCTTCATATATTAGAAAACCACTGATAATTTCAAGATTTCTAATGTGAAGTCGTAAATAAACACATTTTTTTGGGCTTACAATGCAAACGCTGAACTCTACGAGATATATCAAAATAATGTATTAAGCATTGTATACCTTAAAAAGGTCTACAAGAAAGTCCGCGATGGTATATGTTTATCTCTTAGGGATAACCCATAATAACTAATTTTACTTTTTACGAGAAATAATGGCTTATTTACAAAGTGATTTTAAGCAATACAGCATTAATCCTTATCTAATTAAGTACCTTAAATACATTTTACATTTAATATGGAATAATATAGCCCTTTAGAGCATACTATTTAAATGAATATTTTCGAAAATAAAATATAGGGACATCGGCGGTACCGCGGCGCGTGCCTACCTCGAAAAGCGCGCGCCCCTCCTTATAGGACTTTGTGATTTGCAGCGATCGCACGCGTTTATCGGAGCTCTCTAGCGAGGAAAATAACAAACTTAATAAAAACGTGCTTTTCAGCGCGATATTTTTTTTCCGAAATTGTACGTTCGTACTTTAGTCGGTGTTACCGTTAATTTTAATAAGTACTTACATTAGTTTAGATAATATTAGATTAAAACCATAATTTATCAATTCTATTTCTTCTATTAAGATCTTAGTCGGAATTTAAAGTTAAGGCAATTTAGTATTAGTGAAATTATTTTGTAAATATTTTTAACAAGAAAGCTGTGAAGGTTGTATATACAGAGATTCTGTAGTATATTTATTGTAAAAGTAAAATAAGTAAAAATGCAAAAAATAAATGAGTAAAAATGTAGTATATGAATTTAGATATTCCAAAGATAGAAGGAAATCTTCACAATATAGGGAAAGGTGAATTGTTTTACTACGAATTTAATACGTGCAAAGCCGCGGGCAAAAGCTGGTTTAAAATAAAATTTAAATATATTGCTGCACCTACATACATATAAAAAATCAACTTTTTATTAATTATTAAATTAGAGTAGATAAAAACATATTAAAAGAAGGAAGGGAAAACAATAACAATTTTAAAAAATAATAGCAACAAAAACAATAAGTAGTTACTTCAGATCCTGTAATATCAAAAATATGAGAAAATTGAAAGAGAAAAAAACCCATAATTTGCCTATGGAAGCAATTCAATTGTTAATATTTGAATCAAATTTCGATGGTGAAGAAGATGCCAATAATGATGATAATGCTACCTATACTAATTATAGTATAATTATAATGATGATGATAATAATTGATGATGATGATAATAAAGAATCGGATAAGGAATAGAAATGTGTGAATAAATATTATTTTTTTTATTTTTTTGGAAATTTTTAGCAATATTAAAGGTATGTTTTAAAAAATTAGCTAATGGAAAATAAATAAAATTTATACTAAATAATATTAAAAAATTGATTAGTTTTTCTTCTTAAAGTGAATTTGACTGAAAAAAGTTAAAATTAGAAACAGGGAAAGTTACCTCGAATTAATTCCCACTTTTGGTATCAAAAACCCCCACTGTGCGATGTTTAGCACAAATGAAAGAAGCCGCCAGTCACATTTAATACAACAACACAACTGCTACTACCACACTACCACTACTACGAGTACTACTTTAACAACAACAAAAACAATAATAGAATTTAAAAAAAATATATATATAGAGTGCTGCACCATCAGCGAACTACAACTAATTGCCTTGAAGTTTCATTCCGACACACAGTATGTATGTGTATGTACGTACATAACATAAATGGCTAAGTGGTGGTGGGGGAGAAGAATTTCTATATTTGCTCATTGAATGAATAATCATTTTACGATATGAAAATTACGACTCAATTTTGCCAGGTTACTTGTTTTTGTTTGCTTATTGAAAAAATATTTTCCATATCCCTTTCCGTCGCGGGCTACACAAACATGTGGGTTAATTTAACGTATTTTGAAGAGAGAAGTTTATGTATTTATATTGTGTCCAAGTGAAATGCCAAGGCATACACATATACGTATGTCCTGTTTCTTATGACATGGGCTTTGTATGGACATAAAAAAAATACATTTTTACGTTATTTTAAGACGAATTATCATATACCGAAAATTTAATTTAAATCCCACTTTTGAAATATTTAACAGTTAAAAAAATTCTAACTTTCAAAGTTTTCTGACGCTCTGATTACTCTAACAGTACAACCAAAATTGAAGCTGCAAGCGGAGCTTTTTTTTAGCGCTCTCTATTATATTAAAGCGTCATCCTTAAAAATAAATTTGGATACTTATTGTAATTTTCTTATAGAAAGATAAATAATAATAAAAAAAAACCTTAAATAAGAGCGCTGGCGGTGGGTACTCTCGACGGTAGTGTTAATCATCTTGCTTAATAAAACCCACGAAGCCCACAAAAAAAAAAAAAAAATAGAGGAAAAAACTATATAAATGCTAAATTAAAAAAACAATAGCTAACACTACTGGTTAAAAATAACAAAACAAAAAAAACAATTGTTTTGCAGCCAACTTTTTTACAAAACGCGCCGTCAAAATTGGACTTTCCAATTGCTCAGCGCTACCGCTGCATAAGAATTTTTAACAGATAGAACACGCTTGCCCTGCCAATTTAAGCTGTGTTCACATTATGTGTACAAGTCATATGGAATGCCAAAAGTTTTTAGTTATGGATTTTCATATGTACGTCAAAATTTGCGTTTTACATATGGTTTATAATTTTTGTGTTCACACACATATATGTTATGTACATAGGACATAACCTCTAATTTACGAAAAAAAAAAAACATTTATTAAAACAGCTGCTTTATAAAGTAGTTCCAGTAGTGTTAATCATAGATCATTTTGATATTTTGTTGAATAATAAACGTTCTACACAATTATGTTAAATGTTTGCTGGTAATTTTTTTTTTTTATTTTTTTAACGATACATAGAAAAAAGTTTAAATATAAATAAAACGAGCAATAATATCAACAAAAATTATATACTAAAAGCTTAAAGAAGGAAACTATAGTTAGAATAATCTTTTTTATACGCTGTCCCTTTAAATTTCGTTTGAGCGGAAATTTGAGATGAAAAATTTACATCATTCAATACATACGCTTTTCCACAACAAATAGAACCAGCTCTAAATAAAAAAAATAACATTGCTATCAAATATAAGAAAAATAAATATTTTATATTTCAAGAGGATCACACTATGCGTATTCTTTTATGTTATGTATGTTAAATTTTGACATTCCATATGACTTGTGCACATAATGTGAACATAGCTTTAGACATGACTGTTATTATTACTACTCAAAGAGTAAAAGAACGGACAGGACTGGTTAGAAATAATTATGCAAAATAGAAGAACAAACTTTTGTCATTTAAAAAATAAGATCTAACTAAACACACACACACGCATACACACAAAAACACTGTGTGTATCGATAGTTTATTGTAGAAGCTTGCTAAATTTAAACTATTTCTCCATAACAATGCTAAAGATTTAAAAAAATAATCTTAAGTGAAAAAGTCAGATCAAGAAGAATTCATACAAGGTAATATCGAAAAAGCGTTTCAAGTGTTTCCTACATATAAAGGGTGGTTAAATTTAAGGGCCGATGTTGAATGTGAACCACACCTAAGCGTCAAGTTTTTTTCTGCATTTAATTTGACATTTCTCAATTTCAGACTAACTCAATTTGAACCATGGAAAGATACACAATCGAGCAATGCGTTTAAGTTATTCAGGCTTATTATGAAAATGGGCGTTCAAATCAAAATGCATATCGTGCACTTCGTGATTTTTTCGGTCAATTTAATCGTCCAAATGTGCGTACAATCGGAAAAATCGTGCAAAAATTTGAGCAAACCGGGTCTGTAGTAGATGTGAAAACACCAGTGCATGCTCGTACTGCAGAAAATATTGCTACTGTTCGCGATAGTTAGGCTGAAGAGCCGTCCACCTCAACTCGTCTTCGTGCCCAACAATTGCAACCCTCACGCTCGTCGTTGATGAACATTATGCATAATGACTTGCACTTACATGCTTACAAGGTGCAATTGACTCAAGAACTAAAGCCTCTTGACCATTCCAAACGGCGTCAATGGTCAGAATGGTGGCAAGAAATGGCAACAGTGTATGATCAATTTTCGAAGAAAATCATCTTCAGTGATGAGGCACATTTTCACCTCAGTGGATTCGTCAATAAGCAGACTTGCCGTATTTGGGAGAATGATAATCCAAGAGTGATTGTCTAAAAACCAATGCACCCACAAAGAGTGACTGTTTGATGCGGTTTATGGGCTGGGCCGTATTTTTTCCAAAATAAGGCCGGTCAGGCAGTTACTATGAATGGAGTTCGCTATCGTGAGATGATAACGAACTTTTTATGGCCCGAATTGGAAGATATGGATATGGACGATATGTGGTTTCAACAGGACGGTGCCACTTGCCACACAACTAACGAAACAATGGCTCTTTCTGCGCGACAAATTCAATGGCCGTGTTATTTCACGTGGTGGCGATGTCAATTGGCCGCCAAGATCATGTGATTTGACACCGTTGGACTTCTTTTGGGGTTATTTGAAGGAAAAGGTGTACGTCGATAAGCCAGCAAGAATTCAAGAGCTAAAGGATGAGATAATTCGGCACATTAACGGCATAGAACCTCAATTATGCCTCAGCGTCATCGAAAATTTGGACCATCGGATGGAGGTGTGCCGCCGAGGTCGTGTCGGTCATTTGGCCGATATTTTGTTCCATACATAATTGAACCATACCATATTATCATAACAAAAAGAAATGAAAATAATTTCCTAAATAATTTGTGTTTTATTCAAAATTAACATCGGCCCGTAAAATTTATTTATAAAAAGTTTACATACAATTCTATTAGTATGTAAACATTGTCTTATAATGTTTTGGGAGTCAGCTAAACTCTTAATGAAAAGAAAGTAGTACGTATAATACATATTGGTCAATGCGCAATCTTATTGCTACGGATTAGGTTTATTTACCTCATTTGTTATCATATCAGGGTGGGTGCACCCTGTAGTTGATCACCACCAGTGAAATACAACCCTAGGGAAATAATATCCTTGTATTTGGAAAATGTGGCAGCATTGATCTACGTAACTATCATATGATATGGTTTAATGGTAACTGACCAATCAGAGGCCGATGCGTGGTGACGCCAACTGATAAAACCGAAGAGTGGCAACACACGTACTAGATTTCAATTGTAAAACTTCACAGAGACGTTCTGTCTCTTTTACTTTGTGCGTGGTATGGACTAGTCGTGTGTGCGAATAAACAATTTTGTTAGAAAAAAAAGTGTGTTAAATAATCCTAAGACAATTTAACAAGTGACTTAATTTTATTTATCAAAAAAATATATATATATATATATAAAACCCTGGAAGAAGGGATAAAAACATTGTGTGCGGTGCTTCTACCAAGTGCTGGAGATCTTGTCCTAACAGGATTCCCTAAGATCCTTGTTTGCAAGAGCCAATAAAAATGAAGAATGCCGTATACCATGCCACGCAAAAACATTTGATATTTCTTTTAAAAACCATGGCGACCTTCTTTCAATAAAATAAGGAAAGAAAAAGAAAGAAACTATTTTAAACTAACTAACTAAATAAGTTTGTTAAACTTTCAATAACTAACTGTAAGTGTCAAGTGCGTTGACTATAAAAATAAATTGTGAACTATACCTATTTGAATACTACCCTACAAAACCATACTTACCGGCATTTATAACATGTGGAAGCGGATACTCACAGCGTCATCTACTGCCTACAAAAATCATCAACCTGTCATCGACATCTTGATTGCTGAGAAAATCTAGCTTTACAAATACTTACCTGGTCACTAAATACCAGCACTACAAATATTTACCTGCACATCAAATACCAACTCTACAAATACTTACCTGTTCATTAACTACCAGCTCTACTATTATGCATCAGCTCAACAATTATCAGCTCTACTGTACTTACCAGGGGTCAATTCTCGTTCTGTGAAACGGTGACATGAAAAGTTTATTTTCATTTTCGTTATCACAAGCACTTTGCACTCTATCTTTTCACAATCACATATTTTGCGATTCTCGTTCATATTATGAAAAATTTGTTTCATTCCAATTGTAGCGGTGAAACTTTAGCATTTATGTTATTGCAGCATTATATGCAAATGCCAAAACTAGAGAACGAAGCCGATCGAATGATATTCGAGTCTTATCCGCCACAAATTTTCTATTCATGTGCTATAAATACATACTTAAAAAAAATTGTTTCTGATATAAATTACACTATGGAACATTTTTGGGATTATTGTCTGGGGGGTGAGAAATTCCAAGTCACGGTGATGGTACTAGGTCAGTATAGTAAAACCCTCAAAGGGTTTGGCGTTCATATGTGTCAGTTTTTTTATGACCTTTTAAATATTTTCCTTATCTTGATCCTTGATCTTGATTAAGTAAACATTTTTATAATTTTTTATTTTTATTTTATTTATTTATTTTAATAAATATTGCCTAGACTTTTTCGATGGTGGTTGTTCGGGACTAGCTGTGACTTTCACACCGGGTGCCAACAAATTGTTTGATTTCAAAATGGAAGCCAGCTCTTCCGATTTATGCTGTGTTAATTCCAACTTGGCAACTATTGAATCAAGCTTATTTTGATTTATTAAAATTGGCTCATTGGATACTGATGGCTCATATGGGGGATCATCACGTGCATGATATGTCGGAGCAGTCGTAGAAGAGAAAATATCTGGGCTAGAAGCTTTTGGCACAGGAATGTGGTCCGAATGAGGCAATGGTGTTGCGGCACTTGCAACACCAACGTAATTATACGATTTTCTTATCCTTTTTGCGGCTCCTTTATTCGCACATGCATAGCAATTCAATGGATTGTGACCTTCGCCAGGATTAGTCCAAGTCATTGGGATACCGAATGGCATACTTTCACGTCTTCTATTTTTCCAATCCATTAGACGGTTGTAGCAGCTTTTACACACTATATTTGGTACCCAATTTTCGTTCACTATAACATTTTCCTTGAAGTACATCTCGTATGTTTGAACAAAATCAGTACTGAAATTTCCCCTTTTTTTATGTGTTGAGACATATTGACCACAGCAGTAGCAAAAGCTATTTATATCTGGCTTGCACAGTTCCATATTCTGTTCAGTTTTGTTCACTTTTAAAAAACTGGAGAAAAATCACTTTTACTGTTCGCGTTCGTCGGCACTTGTTGAATGACAAAAATCACAGAACCAGTGTGAGAGAGAGAAGAAGTATAATGACAATGCATGTTTTATGTGAACATTACAGAACCAGTGTTGCCACATCAATATTTCTCTTTTAGTAAAGTAGAAAAATATGAGAGAGTTCGGCTTGCGAGTGTCAATGTTTTCTCCAAATAATGTTGTGCATATCTGGAGCAAATTTTTGAAATTCATACATAATTGTGAATAAATGAGAAACGCGTGCATCGATTTTCATGATCTATGCCTTTTTTTGCTCATGAGTTATGTGACTTTACGCGAAAGTAATTAGTTTTAGCACTTTTTTCCATTTTGGATTTTTTATGAGTTTAAAAAAAAAAAAATTTTTAAATTTTTAGGCAAAAAATACTTTTTTCCTTTCATACATTCATTTTTAACTTCGCGAGTGTTGCACATATAGGAAAACGGTATAGAAACAGATTAGAGAAATTGTAATTCTAAATTTTTTTGAGTTTGTTTTAGCAAAATCGGACAAGTGGTTCTCGAGTTATGTTAAACTACGTTTTTGCCAAAATGTTACAACTAAGCGAAAAAACATCAAGATAAGGAAAAAATTTAAAAGGTCATAAAAAAAAACTGACACATACGAACGCTAAACCCTTTGAGGGTTTTACTAAGCTGACCTAGTACCATCACCCTGACTTGGAATTTCTCACCACCCAGATTGGCTGTTGTACTGTGTTATCAGTTTTAATATGTTATAATAATATAGAGTTTAATTATTTTTTTCTTTTCTTAGTTATATTATCCGTATAACGTTTTTACGACATTTTGTATGCGCTTTTATGTTGTGTTTATGTAGTTAGATATTAAATACACGTATTTTGTTTATTTCATTGTTAAATTAAAAATGACAATAAAATAAATACAAAATTTTTTTTTTATTGTTTAATTGCAATCTATTTTACAATTAAAATAATGAGCAAATGTCATGACTTTTAAATAACATATATTGAGTTTCCCTTAAAACTCAAAAAAAAAAAGTTAATACAATTAGACAATTTTACTTTTATAATTGAAATAGGATTTGACAAATTAAAATTATTTCCTATTTTCGGAAGGGTAGGTCAAGTACATGTAGTCTTTTAAGTCTCTGGATTTCATTTGTGGCCATATATTGGCAATAACACGGCGAATGTTGTCTTCCAAATGGTCAAGCGTTTGTGGCTTATCCGCATAGACCAATGACTTTACATAGCCCCACAGAAAGTAGTCTAGCGGTGTTAAATCACAAGATCTTGGAGGCCAATTCACAGGTCCAAAACGTGAAATTAGGCGGTCACCAAACGTGTCTTTCAATAAATCGATTGTGGCACGAGCTGTGTGACATGTTGCGCCGTCTTGTTGGAACCACAGCTCCTGGACATCATGGTTGTTCAATTCAGGAATGAAAAAGTTAGTAATCATGGCTCTATACCGATCACCATTGACTGTAACGTTCTGGCCATCATCGTTTTTGAAGAAGTACGGACCAATGATTCCACCAGCCCATAAAGCGCACCAAACCGTCAGTTTTTCTGGATGTAACGGTGTTTCGACATACACTTGAGGATTAGTTTCACTCCAAATGCGGCAGTTTTGTTTGTTGACGTAGCCATTCAACCAGAAGTGCGCTTCATCGCTAAGCAAAATTCGCTTATGAAAATCGGGAACAACGGCAATCTCGTTTTGGGCCCATTCGACGAATCTACGCCTTACTTGATGATCGTGAGTCTATTCATGATGAATTGCCAAGCCAAACTGAGAATAAATCACTTGACAGCTGTTAAATCGGTCGCCATCTTGAACAGTAATGCCAACTTAAAGTTCTATACGTCTATAGAAAACACCCTTTATATGAAAAATAGCAAAATAAGAGGAATAATATATAAATATAAATACTACAATATCGTTATAAATAGTTTTTATATTTATATAGATAAATAGAGATATTTAAAAATATCTCTAAGTAGCGACAACGTTTCCAAATTATACCATTGCAGGACACAATATATGCTCTACTGCCTTTTCATCTTCGTTACATAACCTGCAGAGGCCATTTTGACTGATTCTTATATTTGCCAAATGTATCAATACTCTACACAATGTCCAGTAATGAAAATCAGGGCACTAAAAAACTTTAACAACAGTTTTCTGATCTGGTCAGCTCTGATAAAAATTTAAAATAAAATTTATTTTTGAACTACAACTTTTCTTAGGAATAACTTGAAGCCTTAATATTTTAAAAGGCTTGCTTGCGTTTTGCTGCATTCAGCGTCATTAAAAGAGTTGTAAAGATGATTGCATTAAATCTTTTTTAAAATTCTGTCAAATATCGATTCTGACAAATGAAGAAAAGTGGCAAAAATCCTTCACAAGAAGTACGAGTTTTAAAGAGAAATCTGTATGGCGACAACTTGAAAAATCAAAAGTCATAATATTAACTTAAACAGAGTGTTTTACAAAAAATAAAAAAAGTCAAGTTGACGCACATCTACTTGAAAGGAGTTTCAAACACTTTTTATTATAAAATATGTGACTTTCAAGTATGCTTGCGCCGTGCTCTACTACATACAAGATTAAATTGAGAGCAAAAATTCTTTCTATTTAAGCACAAAGTAATAGGTCGCATTTGTAATTTTAATTTATGTTTCTGCCCTGTAAGACGAATTCGAAAAATTTTTTGTTTTAAAACGACTTCACATTTTTTGGTGTTCTCTAAGGCGAAATCACATAATTTTATTAGTTTTAAAGGCAAATAAACATAAATTGATAACTAAATAACTAAAGAACACAAAAAAGAAAATTTGAAGACTTTTTTATTCATTTTAATAAAATTACTGTCACTTTATTAAATTTATGTTAAAAAATAATAATTTCAAAACACTCTGAAATTTGTTCATTCAAGATTTGTTCGATGACCAAATTTTTTTGTCATCACAACAATCACTTCTCGACAAATGTCCATTAATTTTAAAACACAAAAACTCAAATTTGACGTTTAAATAAAAAAATTAATTTAAATTCGAATGATTAGCACAACAAAAAAAAAAGAGATTTGTGCGGTTTTAAAAATTTTTTGTTCTTCAAAATGATTTGCTTAACAGAAAGCGTTGCAATTTTAGCCTTTTTAGGTCAAGATTCAGTCTTTTGTTCTCACATAGAGCCTCGAAATTTAAGATTTAGCTTCTAGCTTTTTTGTTTTAAAAAAGCTTAAATTATCTATTTTTTGTGTTTAATGCTTTTCTTTTCTTATTTTATGAAAACAAATTTATAGTTAAACTAAGGCTGAAGAACATTTATCTCCGAACACTATTTTATTTACGCTTCACGTCTCTCTGTTTGTTCTGATATTTTTAGCGTCTTCTGGCAATCCAGCAGCCTTATTCTGTAAATTGCTAAAGCTAAATTTCCATCGCTAGAACGCTAAAAAGTCAATTTAGCAATATTTAGCTACAATGGAATTCTGTAACATGTAATGCTAAATTTAGCTTTCTCTAAAAAATTTAAATCGCCGAAATTTTACCGTTTGTTTTCTTCGCCAAAATATACTAATTTTGTATTCTTTTCTCCTATAATTTACAAATTTTTAGCAACGAAATTTTTTGGAAGCTAAAAATATTAATCTAACGTTACTGACTGACTGACTTATCATCATCGCCCAGGTCAAACGGCTAAAGCTACGGACTTGAAATTCAGTAACCACATGCATGTCTCAATGTGCACGACGAATAAGAAGGAATTTTTGGAAATTCGAATATTAAGGGGGTAAAAAAGGGGGTGAAAACGGGTAAAATCGAATGTCTTATATCTCAGGAACTACGTTGACAATAGAGTTCATGTTACCTTTGGCAGGGTGGCATGTTCTACAAACAGCAAAATATTCTACTAAAAAAATAAGCGGATGGGTATTTGGTACTTTTTCGATATTTGTACATTTGTGGCAATAAAAGGGTAAAAACTAATGTTGGTACGTTTTTTTAACCCGATTTATTTATCAAAGTAACAATCACAGCAAAAAAACTGAACTGTATTCTTCTCTTCTTAAAAAGGTCGCCAATGTATATTGGCACTTTTTTAAAATTCAAGCAAATAAGGGGTAAAATATGTGCCCCTTTTTACAACTATTTATTTCCAAATGTGTACCATAATGTTGATATTTATTTCAAAAATGCGTGAAAAGTAAAAAAAATTATCACATAAATTATCGAAACTGAATTCAAAAAAGAAAATATTAAATATATTTTCTCGGGGAAAGTCGAATTTTCCGAGATATGAGCCTCCAAAGTTTGTATAGGTTCAATGAAAAATTTGTGATTTTTCACAAAAAATAATGCATATGATAAAAAATTTAATTATGACAAGAAAAAATTAAGTACGATTTTTCATTAAAACTTATATTTTCTGAGTTATGGGTCTTTGAAGTTTTTAATTTGCCGTGAGTGGCCAAATTAAATGTAACCCTAATTAATTATATTTTACAGCTTTTAATAATAACTATTTGTATTTTTGCAAACATGAATTTTAATTGTAATAAAGTGTATAAATTTTTCTATTTTTTTCATAATAATTTTTAAGCGATGGAATCATTTAAGAATTTATTTATTTTGTAAACATTGAATGTTATTGTTGTGGTTTGTGCTTCTACATGATTCTTTACAAGCGTAATTGGTTATGTTTGTAAACTTAAAACTAAGAAATGAAGTTTTGTCAGAAATTAACAATGCTCATTTTTACCTCTTAACTATTGCTAGTCCTCTTGAGCCTAAGTTCCGGTAAAAATATTTTTTTAAATTAGATTTCATATAAAATTAATCAAAAGGAGGTATTTATGACGAACCTTAAGTTTTAAAAAACCAGCCATTTCATTTATTATTATTCTATATGGTAATTATATATATTTTTATATAGCATTTACATAGTACTAGCATTTAACTCGCTACTTCGTCAGCGAAGTACCTTACTGTCGCTATTATAAATTCGTATTTCTTTGTTGACTATTTAATCTCAGTTGTAAATTTTTTAATATAAATTACATTAAAAGCTATCATTAAAATATAGAAAAAAAAGCCCTTTCTTCAACATATTGATTTTTATATCTACTGATCACCGTTGAAGCTCGGTCTGATAGTTATAAATTCTTTAATGTTAAAAAATCAAAAATTATTATTATAGTACAAGGTGGCGCAAAAATAACCTTCCGATGTTTTTTGGCTGTAATTTAAAAAAAAATTAAAAACTTTCATTCTTCTTGTGGATTATTTTTATTTGGTCTTTTAATTTTTTTACATCAAGTCGAGAATATGATGTCATGTAAATGGCCGCCGCCACAGTTGATTGTCATTTGAGCCCTTTTTATGGCACTTTCCATCACTTTGGCCAAAACTTCCGGCGATAGGTCCTCACATTTTTGACGGATATTGTCTTTAAGAGCTGCAAGAGTCTGAGGCTTGTTGACATAAACCCGCGACTTCAAAAAGCCCCACAAAAAGAAGTCTGCAGCGGTCAAATCAGGCGATCTTGCTGGCCAGTGCAAATCGCCAAAACGGGAGATTAGGCTCCCGGGAAATGCATCCTTCAGCATATCGGTTGTGGCACGTGCAGTGTGTGCCGTTGCACCGTCCTGTTGGAACCACATGTTTTCCAATCCCAATTCATCAAGTTGCGGCAAAAAGAACTCGTTGATCATTGCTCTGTAGCGCTCACCATTCACAGTAACCGTTTGGCCCGCGACGTCTTCGAAGAAAAAAGGTCTGATGACTCCTCCAGCGAAAACAGCACACCATACAGTGACTTTGAGCGGGTGTAATGGCTCTTCGTGGGTTACACGCGGATTTTCAGTGCCCCAGAAGCGTAAATTTTGCTTATTTACGTACCCGCTAAGGTGGAAATGGGCCTCATCACTCATGATTATTTTTGATGAAAAATCATCTTCTTCTTGGTGGTGATTAAAGATGGCTTGAGCGTATGTTAGACGCGATTGGCGGTCAGCAGCTAACAGCTGATGCACCGTCTGGACTTTGTACGGAAACATCTTCAAATCTTGTACCAAAATTCGCTGTAAGGACCGTCGACTGATACCCATTTGCGTGGCACGTCGTCTGGTCGATGTCGACGGCGCTTCCATGACATCCTCGGCTACAGCAGCAATATTCTCTGCAGAACGGCTACTCCGGGGTCTGCCGCGCCTGGCAGCCTCTCGTGTTGTGCCAGTCTCTTCGAGGCGAGCGGCTAAACGTCTCAGTGTTTCACCAGTAGGCGTTGGACGGCCAGGAAATCTGCGCCGAAATTCACGTTGTGCCAAAGTCACCGACCGATTATTGGTCAAATAAATAGTCACCAATATTCCGCGTTCTGGAGCAGTGTAGTGTAACATTGTTTATTAACGTGTATTTTGCATGTGTTTACTACACAAATGTCAAAACAGAACTGATATTAGGGGCCAATCGCAAAATTTATAGCATTTTCTGATAGGAAGATTACTTTTGCGCCACCTTGTATATATAAATAAAAAGTACAGCTTAAGCTCAGTCAGTTTTAGGTTCGTTAATATTGATTAATATTAAGAAATCAAAAAGTACCATTGAAATCAATAAAAAAAAGTATTGTTTGCCTGTTAATAATTTTTTACTTTGCTTAAGAATTCTAGTGTTGTTAGCATGAAAAACTGAAAAAGTACCAATAAAAAGTACTATTTTTTTCCATTCATGGTTTTCCACCTTACTTTAGATCATTTGAGCCAAATAGCATAATTTTACATTCCTTAATAATAAAATACCAAAAAGTAAAAAAAAAAATTATAACCTAACCTAACCTAACCATTTGTCCTCTTAATGATTTTTCATTCTGCTTGGGACCATTTGAGCTCAATATCGTACTGCCAGGTTTGTTTACATTAAAAAAAATCAAAAAGTACCATTAAAATGTATAAAAAGTACCATTTTGTCCCTTAATTATTTTTTAATTTAACCTAAACCGTTTGAGCCTACTCTTGTAGTTCTAGGGCTGTTAATACTAAAATATCAAAAAGTACCATTAAAATCAATAAAAAGTACCGTTTTGATTTTTTATTTTGTTAAGGACCGTTTAATTCTACTGTGAAAACTCAAGGTTTGC
This sequence comes from Thelaira solivaga, assembly GCA_947397855.1. Classification (NCBI taxonomy): domain Eukaryota; kingdom Metazoa; phylum Arthropoda; class Insecta; order Diptera; family Tachinidae; genus Thelaira; species Thelaira solivaga. The sequence goes on from OX377615.1 coordinate 7,207,153, forward strand.
ACATAACATTAAAAATACCATTCAACTTGCTTAAATATGAAGTACAAATCTTTCTTTTGGTACTTTTTTCTCGATTGAAACAATTTTTTTGATTGATTTTTATTGGGTACTATAAATAATAAATGTTTATATGCTACATCAATATTAATATCGCCGGAAGTTTTGGCCAAAGTGATGGAAAGTGCCATAGAAAGGGCTCAAATGATAATTAACTATGGCGGCGGCCATTTACAAGACATCATATTTTCGACTTGATGTAAAAAAATTAAAAGACCAAATAAAAATAATCCACAAGAAGAATGAAAGTTTTTAATTTTTTTTTAAATTACAGCCAAAAAACATCGGAAGGTTATTTTTGCGCCACCTTGTACTATAATAATAATTTTTGATTTTTTAACATTAAAGAATTTATAACTATCAGACCGAGCTTCAACGGTGATCAGTAGATATAAAAATCAATATGTTGAAGAAAGGGCTTTTTTTTCTATATTTTAATGATAGCTTTTAATGTAATTTATATTAAAAAATTTACAACTGAGATTAAATAGTCAACAAAGAAATACGAATTTATAATAGCGACAGTAAGGTACTTCGCTGACGAAGTAGCGAGTTAAATGCTAGTACTATGTAAATGCTATATAAAAATATATATAATTACCATATAGAATAATAATAAATGAAATGGCTGGTTTTTTAAAACTTAAGGTTCGTCATAAATACCTCCTTTTGATTAATTTTATATGAAATCTAATTTAAAAAAATATTTTTACCGGAACTTAGGCTCAAGAGGACTAGCAATAGTTAAGAGGTAAAAATGAGCATTGTTAATTTCTGACAAAACTTCATTTCTTAGTTTTAAGTTTACAAACATAACCAATTACGCTTGTAAAGAATCATGTAGAAGCACAAACCACAACAATAACATTCAATGTTTACAAAATAAATAAATTCTTAAATGATTCCATTGCTTAAAAATTATTATGAAAAAAATAGAAAAATTTATACACTTTATTACAATTAAAATTCATGTTTGCAAAAATACAAATAGTTATTATTAAAAGCTGTAAAATATAATTAATTAGGGTTACATTTAATTTGGCCACTCACGGCAAATTAAAAACTTCAAAGACCCATAACTCAGAAAATATAAGTTTTAATGAAAAATCGTACTTAATTTTTTCTTGTCATAATTAAATTTTTTATCATATGCATTATTTTTTGTGAAAAATCACAAATTTTTCATTGAACCTATACAAACTTTGGAGGCTCATATCTCGGAAAATACGACTTTCCCCGAGAAAATATATTTAATATTTTCTTTTTTGAATTCAGTTTCGATAATTTATGTGATAATTTTTTTTACTTTTCACGCATTTTTGAAATAAATATTTTCCTTAAAAAATGTTAATTTTAAAGAGAACATATTATATCTTATGGCAACACATATACAATATCAAAAACTAACATAATATACATGTCTATTTTCAACAACAGTTAATCAAATGGTAAGAAAGGAATGTAGTAATCATAGAAAATTAGCTACGGCGAAAATATTACATTTTAGCTAAGCAATTAGAGTTAAAGAATACTTTTTTAACAAAATATCTAAAATAATTGCCTGAAAATTTTTAGCGATGGAGATTAAGCTTTAGCTACGAGAATTACAGAATAAGGCTGCTGATAGCTATAAATTCGGTAATGTTAAAAAATTTAAAAAAATATCATTATAGTATATTAATAAAAAGTAAAATTTTCTTCTCTTAATTATTTTTCACCTTGTCCTGAACCATATAAGCTCAGTTTAATAATTTTAGGTTCTTTAATATTAAAAAATCAAAAAGTACCATTGAAAGACATTTCCTCAGAGGACGATCTACTTGCCTCCAGTCAGGAGATATTGATCGACCTCTCGGACAGTGAGGGCACCCCACCGACCGCACACAATCCTTAAATATCCCGAGGGCCGGCCGTCAAGTCTGAAGGTCAGTCCAAGGGAAAAAAACGCAAGACGGAACGGGAGTCCCTAAAGAGAAGGTACTCGGAAGGCAGTGTTCATCTTGAAAAAGATAGAACAGAATGCTGCCAAAGGGACTACCAATATACATGATGCGGAGGATCGGGTGAAGTACCAGGCTGTGGTAGATGAGTATCTTACGATCAAGGATGCCGTACCCAGCACTCCTCAGGCTGCCGCCAAGGAAAGCGCCAAGCGAAATCGTTCTCAGGCTGAGGATGATTGCGTACCTAAGAGAAGGAAGGTACAGAAGTCGGTCTCTCCTCCTAAACGTCTTACGTCAGTGGTCAAGAAAAGACCCGTCAATGAGGTGGTGAAGGATCACCTCCTTATGGACTTGGCGTCAGAAAAGGATGGAGCGATTGCCCCTGTAGTAACGGAATGGGGTGCTATCGAATTCAAGTTGGATGAGCTCGGTATGGATTACGTGCTCACCAATAAGGACAAGCCGGCACCCCGTTTCGACTCCGGTGAGGTACACAGGGGTTATGGAGTAATCAAATGCTTGGACGGATTCTCTAAAGAATTCCTAAGCAAGTGTATCGCTGAGATCAAGGATACATGGGGTGGCTTAAGACTCAAGCTTATCCCGGCTGAGGAAATTCCGATGAGACCCCGTGCAAGAGTTTGGTTACCAGAATTGACAAATGATGCCAGAAAAATGATGGAGTATCTGAGGCGACAGAACCCCACCATTCTAATGGATGACTGGTCGGTCATCTGCGTGGAAGAACATGGCGACAACAGCACCTGCTTAGTCCTCGCCATCACCGAGTCCGGTGCAGTGGCGTTTTAGAAAGCTGGTCACAAGCTGTTTTTTGGCGTAAGGGACGCCAAAGTCAAAGTGTTCTGGGCGACGGGTGCTGAAGGGCAGGACACAGATAGTGTTGCTGCAACCAGTAACCTCTTAGGCGATATGAAGCTGTCCAAGCCAAAGGACACCATGTCGAACGATGGGCCTAAAGGAAGCACAAATTAATCTGAAGCACTCCAAAAGTGCTACAGACAATGTCCAGGTCCTCATAGCTGAGGAGGACTAGGACATCTGTTTGGTCCAGGAACCATGGGTCATTGACTCAGAGGTAAAAGGGTTCCCAGCTACCACGTACAATGTTCTGTATGTTAAGAACAAGGGTAAGCCAAGGTCCTGTCTTATCGCCAGAAAGCATTTGAACATTTTTATCATCCCACAGCTTAGTACAGCGGATCTCTCAGTAGGAAAGGTGGAACAGACTGATGGGAGGAGTTTTTATATGGTATCATGCTACATGGCACATGATAGATCTGCCTCGCCAGAAGAAGCGAGGAAGCTCATGGAAGTCATTGAAGTTGATGCTGATATTGTCCTTGGATGCGATGTGAATGCTAGACACTCCATCTGGAGGAGTAGGGAGATTAATGATAGAGGTGAGTGCGTCCTTGATTTTATTAATTTCCACAGGCTTACGATATGTAACTCCGGATCATCTCCCACGTTTATCTTTTCGAGTTCGGACAGATTGAGTGGTTGGGAAGAGGTTCTGGATGTAACACTTACTAACGACAGATTTGAGTTTTTGATCGAAAAGTGGAGAGTGTCCAATAAGAGGTCTTTTTCGGATCACAATTGGATACTATTCGAGATACAACCATCTGTTACGAAAAAAACAGTGCTTTAGGAATCCTAGGAGAACGAACTGGGACAAGTTCAGTAGGGTTCTGGGGCACCGGCTGAGAGGAGCACCCGCAATAGAGAATACTATTACGGGACTCGAACAGAACGAGGAAATCTTACGCAGCAATATTACTAAGGCGTATGAGATTTTCTGCCCTGTAACTAGGACTAGAAAGAAATACCCTCCGTTGTGGAACTCGGAGCTTTCTAGGCTTAGGAAAGAAGCAAGGAAAGCTTTCAACAATAGCTATAACGACAAAGTATGGCAACCGTATCGCGATAAGCCACGGGCCTACAAGAAGGCTCTAAGAATCGCTAAAAGAAATTCATGGAGGAAATTCTGTGAATCCATTGACAGCACTAGAGACTCTGCAAGGCTTAGTAGGGTTTTGGCTGGGAGTCACTCGAGTCCTACTTTTGTGAAAACGGCTGATGGCTCCTGGTCCGAATCTTCTGCAGAATCTCTAGAAATTCTATTGGATACGCATTTCCCGGTTGCAATGGATATACCCGAAATGGGTGCATTGCACTGCGGGGAGCCTCATTTGATCACTGAAGACTTGATCTCAAAAGAGAGAATTGCTTGGACGATCGATAGCTTCTCACCTTTCAAATCACCGGGACCTGACGGCATCTTGCCAAAGATGTTTTAGAGTGCTTAGCACTGTATCATTCCCTGGTTGAGCAAACTATATAACCTCTCCCTCTCTCTCAACTATATACCGACTAGTTGGAGAAAAGTAAGAGTTATATTTATTCAAAAGATTGGTAAAAGTAGTCACGAGAATGCTAAAGACTTCCGACCACTCTGTCTTTCATCTTTCCTACTCAAGACACTGGAGACTCATCGATATACACATTAGGCAGAGACTGGAGAACAAGCAATATACTTTGGTAGCATTCTTAGACATAGAGGGTGCTTTCAATAACGTATCTGTGACGGCCATTGAGTATGCTCTTCGGGTTTTTGATGTTGAGCAGTACATCAGAACCTGGGTAGTACAGATGCTAGAGGCAAGGTATGTCACTGCTATACTCGGCAATAGCACGAAGACCAACTGGGTGAAAAGGGCTACACCTCAGGGTGGTGTGATCTCTCCTCTACTATGGCTTCTTGTTATTGATTTGATCCTAATTAAGCTGCATAAAAGCTGTTGCTTACGCGGACGATGTGGTGATACTAGTACCGGGAATGTTTATGGACGTGATAAGCGATATCATAACCAGTGCTTTGGGATTACTCAGAAACTGGGCTGCAGGCTGCGGCTTAGGATTACAAAACAGTCCTGGTTTTATTCACCACAAAGAACAATCCCCCACGGTTGCAGGACCAGGAATTATCCTTATCGAATAGGGCGAAATATCTGGGAGTGATTCTGGATTCAAAACTGTCCTGGAGGGCCAATGTACGGCATAGGGTTAGGAGGGCAACGGTTGCCTACTATACCTGTCGCAGGATATTTGGCTTGAAATGGAGTTAAGCCCTAGGTTGTTACTGTGGATGTATAAGGCCTTTATACGTCCAATCCTTACATACGGATCTTTGGTATGGTGGGTCAGAAATCTGCTTGTATAGGAATTACCGGGTGCTTGTGTTCCAGTCCGTCGGAGGGTCTGAATACGGTACTGCACCTCATTCCTATAGATTTACATCTGATGGCCATATCAGCTAGCAGTGCGACTAGGTTGTCTGCATCCGGCTGGTGGAGTCATAGAACATATGGGCATGCTAAGATCCTGAATCGATTGCATCCGGATCTTAGGGTCCCTACTGACTACATAGTTCCCCAGATAGACTTCGATAGGTCTTTCAGGGTTGTTTTTCCTTCCAGGCGGGAGTAAAAAAAGGGAACGTATGTACGTGGGTATGACACCAAGGTATACACTGACGGATCTAACATGATCTGCGGTGTGGGCTCTGGAGTGTACTGTAGGGAACTTGATATGAGACTCTCACCCCGACTTCCGGATAGGTCTACTGTTTTCCAGGCGGAGATACTGGCCATCAAGGAGGCATGTGAGTCTCTGTCCAACAGGAGTATCAGGGGAGCTATTGGCATCTTCGTAGATAGCCAAGCGGCTCTCTTGGCACTTCAATCGTATGCTACATTCTCTGCTCTAGTGCGCCAATGCAAAACTGTGTTATCCAACCTAGCACATCAGGCTGACGTATCCTTGGTATGGATTCCTGCACACAGTGGTTTTATTGGTAATGAGCAGGCGGATGAATTGGCTAGGGCTGGCTCTAACATGGAGGTTTCTATGGCAAAGGCAGTCCCTGTAGCGCTTGGTAGTATCAGAAGTGGTATTTTTGATCACTACCGGAAAAAGGCAGACACCAGATGGCGGAGTCTACAAACGTGTAAGGTCACGCGTCAATTATGGCCCCGCTTTGATGGTAAACGCTCTATTCAATTAGTGAGCAGGAGTAGAAGTGACATCTCCAGACTGGTGGCGGTGATAACCGGTCATTGGACGATCGGTAAGCATACCAGCAGGCTGGGACTGCCCTTCAACGATATCTGCCGCAGCTGCCGGTCACCCGAGAGGGAGGAGATTGTTTTTCACCTTCTCTGTGAGTGCCCGGCTCTTATGGCTTCGAGATACAGATTTCTCGGTGCATATCTCATGGCCGAACTACCTGAGTTATTGGGAGTGAGGTTAGCAGACCTTCTCGGATATCTGAATGTCACGGGGTGGATCTAGGTCAGCTTACGGCTACATGGTCTTAGCGAGTAGGTGGATCAAAACGGAGTCTTACGACTCTAATTGAAGGCTTTTTAGGCCGCCGCTTAAACCAACCAACCATTGAAATCAATAAAAAGTAATGTTTTGCGTGTTAATAATTTTTTACTTTGCTTAAGAGTGTTAGACCCCAATGTCTGAAAAAGTACCAATAAAAACAATAAAAAATACCATTTTGCCCATTCATTGTTTTCCACCTTACTTCAGATCATTTGAGCCAAGTCCCGTACTTTTACATTTCTTAATAATAAAATGCCAAAAAGCACCAAAAAATTATAAAAATACCATTTGTCCTCTTAATGATTTTTCACTTTGCTTCGGACCATTTGAGCACAATATGGTACTGCCAGGTTTGTTTATATTAAAAAATCTAAAAGTATCATTAAAATGTATAAAAAGTACCATTTCGTCCCTTTGATTTGTTAATATCACCTGAACCGTTTGAGCACAGTCTCGCAGTTCTAGGGCTGTTAATTCTAAAATATCAAAAATTACCCTTAAAATCAATAAAATGTACCATAATGTCCCTATTACTATTCCTTACTATTCATTCAGTACTGTTAAATTTTACTGTCGTAATTCTAGGTTTTGCACATAACATAAAAAATACCACTAAACTTTGGTAAATATAAAGTACGAATAATATTTCTCCCGTTTGGTACTTTTTTTCACCCTTGAAAAAAAAAATTTACCATTGATTTTTATTGGATGATGCAAATTAGTAATAAAATGTTTATATGCTACATCAATTTACATAAAAGTACATATTTAGAAATAGTAGTAAAAAGCGGTACCCCTTATTGGCTTGAATTTTAAAAAAGTGCCAATATACATTGGAGACCTTTTTAAGAAGAGAAGAATACAGTTCAGTTTTTTTGCTGTGATTGTTACTTTGAAAAATAAATCGGGTTAAAAAAACGTACCAACATTAGTTTTTACCCTTTTTTTGCCACAAATGTACAAATATCGAAAAAGTACCAAATACCCATCCGCTTATTTTTTTAGTAGAATATTTTGCTGTTTGAACTTTGGCTCTATCTGTAGTAGTTCCGGAGATATAAGAAGTTCGATTTTACCCTTTTTTTACCCCCTTAATGAATGTGGATGATTTAGGTGAGCACCTGCCGCTAGGGCCTTATCTCACCGGGGTCAAACCACGAGTGGTATTCATGCTTAGCACTATAGCCCCTGTGACCAATAAAGGACACAGGTAGCAAATTATGTGTGTTTCTGCCATGTCACACACACCACCCTTGTTAAGGGAGTTGGGCCTATCCAAAACCCGTGTCGAGTGACATTCTGTTTCTATGAAACAGCACATCGAAGAACATGCCACCCTGCCAAAGGTGACTTGAACTCCATTGCCAACGTACATAGTTCCGGAGATATAAGAAATTCGATTTTACCCGTTTTCACACTTTTTTACCCCTTTAATATTCGAATTTCCAAAAAACCCTTCTTATTCGTCCTATACATTGGGACATGCACCTGCTTACCGAATTTCAAGTCCATAGCTTTAGCCGTTTTGGCTGCGCGATGATGATAAGTCAGTCAGTCAGTCAGTCAGTAACGTTACTCTTTTATATGTATAGATATAAGATTATATATAACTAATTTAAAAGTAAATTGAAAATTTTAATTAATTATTGATTTAAATGTATTATGATATGTTGAGATATGTTTTTAGTTGATAATTTAATATATATATAAAACTTGTTTGTTCAAATTATTTTTTGTATCAAAATAGCTTTTAAATATTTAAAGATTTTTACCGAAAGGCCAATAGTTATGCTAAAACATTGGTCACAAGTACTATAACGGATGACATCTATTTGAAGATAATGGATAAAGATTCTGCTTATGAGATGTGGAATGCCTTGCATCAACAATTTGAAGCAACATCAAAGGATCAACTCTACAAAATGTGTAACGAATTATTTTCATTCAAATGGGATGATAATAATGATATTTCAACTCATATTTCAAAATTTAAAAATCTATGGATGGAAATTAACAACGGATTACGTACAAAAAGAAAAAATATATTACCTGATTTGTTATTAATTTGCAAGATATTACATATATAGCCAATATCTTATGAAATATTTAAATCAAGCTGGATGATGTTGACAAGAGATAATGACAAATCATTGGATGAATTAATTATGCAGTTATGTTTATTTGAAAGAAATTTTAATAGAGTAAATAACGATTCTAATATTGAAGAAGCTCTGATTTTCAACCAAAAGAAAGAATTTAAAGGCAAACAACAAAAGTTCAACAATAAGCAAGAAAGTACATTGCAAAAAGAAAGGACACTGGATTAAAGAATATAGAAAATGGATAGCTGATGGACGTCCAAGTAAGTCGAACAATTTTAAAAGGATTCCATCTAATGTATTACTACATACCGTATCAAATGAAATATATATTACTGAGCACAATAGTTACTGGTGGATTGATAATGGAGCTACAAGGCATGTTACAAATTCTTCTGAATTTTTTATCGATTATATGAAGTTTGATAAATCTCATACCATTCAAGCTGCTGGAAAAGAAGTTTTAGAAGCTTTTGGCAAAGGCACAATTGAAGTTTTATCAAAAGTAAATAATACTGTTAGCATAATGAAACTCCGAGATGTCTGGTATGTTCCAAATATTTCAAGGAACCTTTTTTCAGTTTTAGCCGCTCATGATAGAAACCCTTCCAGTGAATTTAAATCTACAGTCAAAAATTGTATAATGAAAGTTAATGGTAATGTAGTATTATCTGGTTACCGCCAACTAAGTGGAACTTTATTTAAAGCTAACATCCACCCTATTAATCAACATGTTAAAATTAACTCAGCAGTTGATTACAGTTCAACTTTGCAATTATATCATGAAAGATGGGGATACCAGCATATTAAAAGAAAATTAGAAAAAGAAATGGGTATTAATGTAAAATACGACACTGATATTTGTGAATCCTGTGTATATGGTAAAGCATGTAGGCTACCTTTTGGAAGGAGAGAAACAGCAACTAGTTCAGGAGAAATAATATCAACTGACGTTTGTGGACCTTTCCCTAGTTCTATTAAAGGTTTAAAATATTTTGTTATATATAAAGATGATTATACAAAATATAGATATTAGAAATAAATCTGATATCAAGAATATTTTAGAGCAAATGATAGCTAATGTAAAAAACCAAGGTCATATTATTAAAACGTTGCTAAGTGATAATGGAGGTGAATTTGTAAATTTCGAAGTAAAGAAAATTTTATCAAGAGCAGGAATTATTCAAAAGTTGACAGCTCCATATACGCCTCAGCAAAATGGTGCTGCAGAGCGAGAAAATAGAACAATTGTTGAGATGATAAGAACTTTCAAATATTCCAATCCTGAAATAATATTTTCTGATTCTCTATGGGCTGAATTTGTAAAATCAGCAATTTATATATTGAATAGAACTGGAAAATCATCTGTGGAAGATATCAGCCCTTATGAGTTATGGTATGGTAAAAAGCCACGAATTCGAGATTTGAAAATTATAGGTTCAACTTGTTATGTTCATGTTCCAGACAAAAAACGTAGAAAAATGGATAGAAAAGCAATAAAAGGTTATCTTGTTGGTTATAATGGAGATGCAAATTACCGAATTTACATAAAAAATAAAAAGAAACTTGTGTGAAATTTCACGAAATGTTAAATTCAAAGAAAACCTTAGAATAAAGAATCAACATATGAATAGTAAACAGAATATAAAAGAAATCAACTTAGATTTTAAAGATTTCGAGAAAGATTTTAAAAACGATTCTTCAATAACAGTTAAATTAAAATGTAATAATTATGTACTTGTCTTGGAAGATTTCAGAGATGAAGATACAGGAGGTGAAATTTCAGTTAATGAACAAAATAATAATAAAGAAAGTGAGGTACGAGATGTTGAAACATTGCGTCAAAGATCAGATAGTGATAGGGACAATGAAAATAAAGAAGAAGAGCCAAATGTGAAGCGATTAAGAAAGAGAACAATCTTAATTTCAAATACTGCTAAAGAAGATTTTGTTCCGATGTCGCTTGAATATGTCAATCAAGTTTCTACACCTGCAACTTTTAGAGAAGCTATTGTAAATAATAATAAAGATAAATGGATGAAAGCTATGCAAACCGAGATAGATTCTTTAACTGAAAATAATACTTGGACGCTTACAGAATTACGCAAAGGTTCTAAAGCAATTCCAGCCAAGTGGGTTTATAAAATTAAGACAAAAATATAAAGCAAGACTTGTAATAAAAGGTTTTAAGCAAAAATATGGTGTTGACTACGAGCAAACTTTTAGTCCTGTGGCTAAGATGCCAACAATACGTTCTCTTTTGAGTGTAGTTGCAACTAAAGGCTTACATTTAAAGCAATTTGATGTAACAACAGCACGACAATTTTGTTTTTGCTAGACTTTTTTTAGCCAAGCTAGATTTTCTAGATCCTAGCCACGCCGCTAATAGGATAGGACAGTTTATGCAAAGTTAGCCACAGTTAGTTTTTCTAATATTTATCACAGACAAAATCATAATTTTACTTCATAAAAGAGAACAATAAACATTTTGAAATCTTGTACAGTGAAAACATGCAAGGAAGAAATTGCAATTAAATATAAATTTAATTTAATTTTTTACGTTTGTTAGCAAAATATTTAATTCATGTTTAGTGGCTTTATGCATTCAATACTTCCCCATACACATAATCAACATCACATCTGAAACAAACAACAGCGCCAAACCTTACCCTCCCCCCACCCTAACCTTAAAACTCTTTGAATTCAACCGTAAAATAGAAAACATAAAGAAAAAAATTCTTAATATTGTTTGACAAAAAAAAAGTAATAATAATAATAATAATACAGAATCTGTAAAAAACGCTCTTCTTGATTATTTTCTTATGTAAATTTAAATATGCTCATACTTAAATCTCTTAATCTACGAGATTTCTGATGATTGCAACCCTGAGAACCAGTACGAAATTTTTTGCTCCACCCCTCTCAATGTGGCGTTCAAATTTGACGCCATATTGTTACCATACTACAATCATACAGAAAGCAGGCAGGCTCTACTCTTCATTCGCTCCCATACAAGCACACACACACATATATATATAAATATGTACAGATTATAAAAGAAAACAAACACAGCAAAAGCAACAGCAACGGGAGAAAAAAATGTAAAAGAAAAGCAACAATCTAACCAACCATCCAAATATCCTACCACCCACCTATCATATCATTGAACGGCTTGCTTTTCTATTAACCCCCAAGCTGCTAGCACTCTCTTTCAAGCACAAGAAATACAAATGTTGTTGTACAATAGCGAGGGTGATTCACTAGCTATCCAAACTTCAAATAAAATATTCTTTTCTTCAGGGTATATTAATTGAACTGAATATTTACTTGTATTTTCATATTTTTGTCATATTGAGAGTCAGCTAAGTATTTATGCATAAAAATGAAATTATAAAGTTGCATATGAACACATGGATCACAGTGAAATAATTTGCATGAAAAAAGAGCTTTTGAGAAAAAATAACCAATAATTGTTGTAGTTTATAGTAAACCCCTATCTAAGTTGCATAAAAAAATCCGTCGCATGTGACTCATGAACTTATTTCAATACGCTCTAGTGGGTCATATATGACTCAATGGACAGTGAACTTGTTTAATGCATGCACGGATTTTTTTACCTATACAATTTGTTATACCCTTTACTATAAGTAAAAAGAGTATAGTAGAAAGACTGATAGAATATGCCAGTGCTTTGCGTGAGTGCCTGCCGGAAGGCCCAAACTCACAACGCCGCCCTATACACAATACATTAATACCAATTGACACCATGTATTTGGACATAACCTCCCCCTTGCTTAGGAACGTAAGAAGCGTAAGAAGTTTGCGATACTGTTTATAATTTCTACAGCGTGCATGTGACATCCTATAAAGTATATATATATAGGGTCCGCCAAATAACTTTTTTTTTTAAATGCTATAAAAACATCAAGTGTAGCTTCGGCTGTGTGGCACGTAGCGCCGTCCTGTTAAAACGAAATGTTGCCAATATCCAACTCTTCAATTTTTGTGAACAAAAATTCGTTCAAAATGGCCCGATAACGATCGCCATTGACTAACGGCCACTCCTTGCTCATTTTCTGTAAGTCGATCGCAGGCCCACTTAGCGAAGCGAAAACACAACCATATTCTTTCAGCGGAAGGATAAAACTAATTATCTGTCAAATCAGACATGAGCTAAGTGTTACCATTCACGAAATAAGCACTAGTTGAAAACAAAAAAAAACGTTCGATGGCGGACCCTTTATATTCTTATCTCCTTATAAATAGCAAAGTAGATTTAGCGATGTCTGTCTGTGTTGTCGTGAAAATCAACTTTCTGTAGTCCCTAGGCAACGCACAGAAGGTCGGTTGTTAATTTTTCAATTGCTATTTAAATTCAGCCAAATCAGTCCATAAAAGCAGATCTATGAGTCAAAAACCATGACTACTTCTATTTTTGACTGTTTTTCTTAGTGGGTTTTCCGCGTATTTTGTGTAAAATACAAAACAGAAAAAAAAGCATGGTTTGCAGTTTTATCAGAAATTATAGTCATATTGTCTAAGGAAATTGCCGAGAAACATCAAAAATACAAATGAAAATTTTAGATTTTCATTTATTTCTGTTTTTTTAGGGATCTTTTTAAGGCATACATGTGGGTAATGTACGGACACACTTTCATATTGACGAAATCAAGCATATGTGTCTTTTGCATGACTTGTGTGTTGTAAGTACTACGAAACAGAAATCTTATTGAAAGAGCGCTGCTGAAGAGAAGTTTTTTTATTTTTGAAGTTAATTTGAAATTTTTATCTGAAATTAAATATTTATTTCAGCATTATGTTTAGTTTAAAAAAATGTTTGCAAATATTTTAAATGAAATTTAATTTAATTTATTTTTTATTCTTTAATTTTATTTATATTAAAAATTGAGTACATTTTATTGCTTTTAAATATAATCATTCTAGCACGTATTTTTTGTCCTTATTTTGAATTTCCTTAACTGAACTGAATTATTTAGTTTAGGATTAACAACAGATATTCAAAAGAAATTATTTTAGTTATTATTTGCCATTTCATTAAAAATCTTTTTTATAATTAATTGTTTTTGTTTTGTTAAATATTTAAGAATATGCAAAATTTAAAATATGAATATTTGGCTAACACAGTGAAGTGTGTATAAAACCATGCATAGCCGAATTTAACTTGTATTTTAAATTGATTAAAAAATTTTTTTTTGTTCGACCCGGGATTTCTTTAAACGATCTAAAAAGCTTTAAGGTTAGCGGCTGAAACAAGAGTTCAGATATTCATTGGATTCTGAAAAAGGAAAAGTAAATGGTATTTGATACGACTGTCGAAAATACATACAAATAAATCTTGCGTTCTTGTTCGGACACCCTTTATAAACGTTTAAAAATTTTTTATTTTAATGGCTCAAAATCGAAGTCACACTGAAATCAGTTGGATCTACTGTGACTATGACACTAAATGGAATCAATTCTTGATATATCCTCGTATATAAAATTGCATGCACTCAAAATTCCCGTTATTTTTGTTTACTTTTGTTATGTTGGTATGTATATGTGTGTATGTGTGTGTGTTTATATATTTAGAATTAAAAACCAACCCCAAAAGAAAAATCTAACCAAAGGCTTGCTTGCATCACATGCATGCAAACGTATGTGTGCCTGTTCATAATGGCGTGTTTCTTTTCACATCGTACTTTTTAAATATATTTTTATATGTTTTATATACAGATATATTCAGAAGAAGCACAATACTTTTTGAGGACTGCAATTTATTTAAATTTAAAGAGGGAAAAACACAAAACATAATAAAATTGCTCAACCTATAAAAAGTTTTTTTTTGGTTTTTTGGTCTTTAAGATGACTGTAAAATGATTTTTGAAATCAAATTTAAAGGTAAAAAAGTTTACAGCTGGCTTTAATGCAGGTCAATTTTTGGATTAGACTACTGAAAGCTGTTGCTTGAGTAATTTGTACCCCAGTTTTGTTCAAATTGAAGCTGGTTGCCTATCCAGCATGATTAAAAATTTTTATGGAAAAACAATCAAACCACATATAATATAAACAATTGGAGTAAAATTCGTGCTCAGTATTTGATTAAATCACATTGTTTTTATGCTGTTCGACACGATTGAATCTAAAAATCAAAATTCAAAGCAAGCCATTAGCATGTATATACCTTGATTTAAGCAGTCAACAATATAAAGCCGTATTTCAATACACAAGTACACACAAACAAAAGAAAACCATCCCTATTTTACTACGCAGCAGCTTACTCAAATATTTGTGTTTTTGCTTTTTAAATTCAATCGTGGCGAACACCATAAAAAAAACAATCAGTTTTTAATCGTGACTCGAACAAGATTTAAACAAATATTGTGCACGTTTTTCGTGCTTTGATTAAATCACAAACACCGTTTTCAGTTCTCTTTAGCCGAAGTATGCCGTCGAGGAAGTGGTACAAAGTACATAAATTAAATATCTTGGTAGAGGCAGAACGAGCAGCATTAGTATTGCAGAGTTTTGGAGTTAGAATTAGTCAGTCTGCTTAGTTATATCCTTGAAAGCAAAAAGTTTATTCTCATCAAGGCCTATAAAAAGATTACTTTTTTTTAACAGATGATACTCATTCCCCAACATAAAATTGCTTGTGTGATGCTACATTTCAAAATTGTATTCTTTTTATTTTAAACACCAGAAAGTATATAAATTTAATTTCACACATACATACGAAAAAATGTACCCTTTTTAAAATGTGTATTGCAAGTGTCAAAAAATATTACAGAAACGGTTAGTTTATTTAAGTATTGATTTTAACTTCAAACATGTATTGCTTAAGAAATGTCGTCCGATCCAGAAAAAATTGTGTGCAAAATACTTGAAAATCCAGATAAAAATGTGTATGCCTCGACAAGTAAACTGTTCGTTAAGTTCGGTCCAAAGGGTA
Source organism: Thelaira solivaga (assembly GCA_947397855.1). Classification (NCBI taxonomy): domain Eukaryota; kingdom Metazoa; phylum Arthropoda; class Insecta; order Diptera; family Tachinidae; genus Thelaira; species Thelaira solivaga. The sequence goes on from OX377615.1 coordinate 7,222,617, forward strand.
GTTCTTCGAATAAGAAGAAAACGTGGACCCAGTAATAAAAAATTTGCTCGGGAAATAGTGCCGAAGTTAAAATATTAACCGGAAACCTAAGTTAAAGATATAGACAAAAAACAGGAACATCAAAATCTTATGTTCACAAGGTAAAAAATATTATAAACTGAAGTCGCAAAAAGTGATTAAAGTGCCAGACAGCTCGGAAGAAAAGCATTACAAAACAGGACTGTATTGTAAAGCTGATTTTAATCAATTGCCTGGCTTACAATTTTATACCGCACGGAAAAAAAAGAAGTAAAATATATATAAGAAAAAAATTAGCAAATATCCCAACAAAAAAAATAGATGGTTTGGCAAGCAACTTGTTCTTAAGACGCAAAGCAGCGATCGTCAAAAAGTCAACAAACTAAAAATATATAACGACAAGTCCTTCAAGTGAAGGATCACTGAAAAAGTTTTTTCGGCTACACAGTTCTGTCTTGTTTTGGCTATATATTTAGCAACTAGTTATTATGACAGGGACACAATAGAATGATACGCTAAAACAACATCAATTTTGTTTCAAAAGAAGTCAATCCATCAAACTGTCCAGAACTTTGTATTATAAAGAGCTTTACAGCAAAGTAAAATATAACCAAAAACGAACAAGACTTTAAAAACATATCAGCTAATTATTAATATTCCCAAGGAAAAATATGACGTCTTACTTCCCAGTGTATATTTCGCAAATCGGAGTTACTTTAAAAAAATTAAAAAAAATTTTACTTCAGACCTGTTCTCAACAACGAAAACAGAGTTGTAATCGGTAATAACACAAATAGGTTGTATTCAAAATTAAAACTACAATAGAGTTAAGTTGTGAAAAATAATAGGGACATAAGGCTATATATTTGGACAACATTTAATTTCATTTGAAATTTTATTTGCAACCGCAATCATTTCAAAAGTTTTGAGTTTTTCAACTCAAAATATAACTATTAAAATCGCTGATATAAAAATCATGCATCATCCGGTGTAATGTAATTTTTTAGTTGCAATTTTAAATGTAATTAATTTTTAATTGCTCATGAATATATGTGTATGCATGTGTTTGACAATATTGAGGTTTGCATGTGCGGAAAAAAGTTTTTTACCTTTCCTCTTATCATTAAAAAAAATGTCTACCTTTTTCTTAACATGGAAAATTCTCTGATTTATAGAATTTTTTCCAAAAACTAAAGTTTTCCTTGGGAAAAGATTCCTAGGGAATATTCATGTTTGGGCTGAAAAATAATTTTTAATTTCTAATTTTTAATTTCTGAAAAATACCATTTTACAACAATTATTTTTTTATGAAAAATCAATCAATTAATAAAATTTTACAAGTATAAAACCACGTCTTGTGCTCTTAGAATATCAGCAGTGCTGTGATCAATAGATAAATTGCCGTTAAACACGATACGTAGTATACAATATATTTATATGGAGTATGTAAAACTTACCTCCAATGGCACGATAGTGTAAAATTTATTGCTTTTTTCAGAAGTAAAAGTATTTGTAGGCTGGATTACAATTGATGATTGTGGATTAAAAAAAATTTTTTTTAACTTATTCTACATTTGTAAGAGGTTTCGGCTTGCAAAATATACCTGCCGCATTTTTGTTTATTGATATTGGTATTCAAAAAAACAATATTAATACTTTTCTTTTCTTTTACACAATAAATACTTTTGTAAACTGAAATTTGCATGTCTTTTTTGCACGTGCAATATTTCAGCACCGGGTTTCACGTGCTGAGGAAAAAACAACTTAAATTTCTAAACTATTGTAATGTGCTGCAAAGCAAAAACTCACTTTTTGGCTCTCTTTTAAATAAAACTATGTGAACTATATGGATTTTGATGTGCTAAATTCAAATCTGTTTTTGGTTTTTCTCAATCACATAGGAATTTTTTTAATAGGCGTGTCAATTTTTTCCCTTAAATTAGTCAGGTACGAAGATATATTTCAGCCTAGCTCGGGAATGACTTATCCGATTTTCATAAACAAAACCTCAAAAGATGCGTAACAAAATTATATTTAATTTTTTTTCGATATTTTATCGTTTTGGAATTATTCAAAATTTAAGACGGGAAACATTTTTTTTTTGCAAAATTCCTTTTTTTTTAGTTTAAAAATGCAATAAAAAAAGAAAAAAGCAAATATTTTACATTTTGCACATTTTTCTGAGAATACCTCAAGAATAAAATCGGGAATGACTTATCCGATTTTCATAATCCACAATCTTCTCATCCAATAAAAGAGCAATTTCTAATAATTTTGTTAAAATTATACCCAGAAAAGTTTTAAATTCTCCAAATGTATTTCAAGAATTATTTGATAGTGAAGAATTTCAATAAAAATATGTATTTTGTTTTTAAGTTCTTCATAGTAAATAATGAATTTTAATTATTATTTTAAGTTTCAATTTTATTTTAATTTTAAGTTTTACGCAATATATACTGAATTTTAATTACCTTAATAAATGGTTTCAATGCTAAAATTATGGCTTTTGATGTCTCTATTGCTATTTTGCCTAGACTTTGCGCCGAAATGTTAGTTAAAAATTTTAGATCTTCATAGCTCTGGCCAGAAGCTAAGAATCGTAGTGTTGCAGAAAGTCTTTCAGATGGTGTAATGGCGTCTCGCATATGGGTATCTTGTTTTTGTATTGCTGGTGTCACATATTGCAATAACTCCTCATAAGTATTGGCGTCCATACGTAGAAAATTGTTGTAGTGTTCTGGAGTTGTAATTTCCATATTTTTTAATAAATTTACATGTGAACGCTTATTTCTTTTTAAAAGCCAATCATTCGTCCATTTACTTCTTTTCTTTTTTCTTTTTTTTTTTTCTTGTTTAGTACACAAAAAAATAACCAAAAAAGAAATTGCGTCGTTCGCTTCGCAATTCATGTTTACTCGTCGTCGTTTTTGTAATTCTGATTTGTTTAATGTTAGTGGTGTTCATGCTCTCAACTAATCCGTGCGCACAAATCACATGTGTATGTCTAGCTTTCTTGGGGGTCACACGATCAAGTTTTCATTCAATTTTTAAAATTTCTCTCATTTTTTTACCAATACACTCACACTTTTAAAATTTGCTGAGAGTTTGCTTTCAATTTTTCGTTCAATTGAGTGTTTCAAATTACAGTCAAGAAAACAGCTGACTGCAGTTTTTTTATTCCAAATTTGAATTCTTATTCTGCCGCCAGTATTGTTTTGTATTTTTTTTTAAATATGTTTGTGAACAAATTAAACAAATATAACGACGTTTTGCAGTTCATAGAGATATACAGAAGGCATGAAGTTCTGTAGAACATGAATATTCCTGCATATAGACGGAATAATTTAAAAATTAAGGCATATAACTCTATTGCCGCCGAAACAAAACTGTCGGTAGAAGAGGTTAAAAAAAACATTTTGTTGAAAAACTTGCTTTGAAATTGCGTGCAGCCTACGTCACAGCTTTCAATTTTTGTGAATTTTGACAAGCAGTATATGTAAATTTCTTGAAAGAGAATTGTAAAAAAACTTGATCGTGTGACTGCAGTGTTAATGGAAATAAAAGTCAAGGGTGTTTTGTATGGTTCTAGGAATTACAAAGTATAATATATAATAGTATTTTTAATTTAACTGCACATTCATAATTGTAGAAAACTTCGTAGGTAAAAAATACCTGTAAGTGAAATGCAGCTAAACAATAAATACTGTAATGAAGTATTTTTTGTTATAAAGTCGGGTTATTCGTTCATAAATTGTCATACCACAATTGCTTGTGAAACCAAAAGGTCAAGTGTTGTCCGCTGTAAAATAAAAATAAAAAAATTTGAAATTGAATCTACTATAAAAGCATCAACAAAAAGTGCTCAGTGATCATTTTATACATACATTTTTGGTTTGTACTGTAATTTAAAATATTGTAATGAAGAATCGAAATAATACTTTTGTATCAAATTATGTTTCAGATTGCAAAATGTCAAGGATTTGTAAGAATTCTCCAAATATATTTTGCTATGTATGTGGCAATCTAACTTTAAGTTCTCAACGGCAAACAATACCTTCCCAAATTAATTAAGCTATACTTTGGATTTCTTATCGATCAAAGAGATAAAAATTGGTTACCAAAAATATATTGTAATAGCCGTTCAAGGAATTTAAGAGGTTGGTTAAAAGGAAGTCATAAGCTTTGGCATTTATGAAGCCAGCGATTTGCAGTGAACCACAAAATCATGAAACTGATTGCTCCTTTTACATGACTAAAAAACGTGGGTTTACGAAAAAAAAATAGTCATATATTCAAACACTTCATCTGTCAAACGACCAGTTCCTCTTACAAGTAATTATTTAGCTCCATTGCCTCCTAAAAATGACGAAGAAGATGGGTTTTCTGCAAGGACTGAATCCAGTTACGCCACCATGAGTGCTACTTCGCATTCATTTGAAAGTCCAACGAGCAAACCTTATTTTCCAAATCAAACTGATCTGAATAACTTAGCTCGTGATTTAGGACTTTCAAAAATAAAGCCTGAGCTTCTTGCATCCAAATTTAAACAATGGAATTTGGTGCATAAAAACGAGAAAGTCTCGTACTTTTGAAATAGAGAACAAGCTTTTTTGAGCTATTTCAGCAAAGACGACGATTTGGTATTTTGTAATATTTTGTAATCTGAGGAATGGCGGCTTTTTATTGATTCATCCAAGACAAGTTTGAAAGCTGTTTTGCTTCACAATGGCAACAAATATCCATCGGTAACACTCGCGTATGCTAGAAATATGATAGAAAGCTATCATAACATGAAGATGATACTTGAAAAAATTAAATATACACATTAATCACGGAACATATGTGCTGATTTGAAAGTTGTAGCAATGTTAACCGGATTACAAAGTGGGTATACCAAGTTCTGTTGCTTTTTATGTGAATGGAATAGCCGCGCGAAAGAAAAACACTACAACGTTAAAATTTGGCCTTTAAGAGTTAATTTTATTCCAGGAGAAAAAAATGTATCAGAAGAACCTTTAATTCAAAAAGAAAACATTTTTCTACCGCCTCTTCATATAAAACTAGGCCTAATTAAAAATTTTGTTAAAGCAATGAACAAGGATGGTGAAGGCTTTCTATACATTAAGAGCAAATTTCCTAGAATCAGCGATACAAAAGTAAACGAAGGCATATTTGTAGGTCCACAAATACGAGAGCTTATGAGGGACGCAGTCTTTAGAACAAAATTGAACAATGTGGAAAAAAGAGCATGGACGGCTTTCGTGAATGTGTGTCACAGTTTTTTGGGAAACAGAAAAGCTGAAAACTACCATGAAATTATCGAAGAACTGCTTTCTGCCTACAAAGCTCTAAGATGTAATATGTCTCTTAAGATTCATTTTTTGGACTCTCATCTAAATTTTTTTCCGGAAAATCTTGGTGCTGTATCAGATGAACATGGTGAGAGGTTTCACCGAGATATGTTACATATAGAAAAGCGTTATAATGGCAACCCATCAATTCTTGCAGATTTTTGTTGTTCGATTTGGCGAAAAACTCCAAGTGACAATGTAAAAAAATAAAAAAAGAAATGATAATTAAATAAAACTAAGCTACTTTTTATTTTGACAATGTTTCTGAAATAAAAGTTATAATTTACTAACAAAAAATTTGTGTTATTTTAAGCAAAAAAATTACATTGGCTGTAAAAATTTGAGTTTTTCATTGTAATTTGAAAAATATTTAATTGATGTATAAATCCAAAGCAGCTGAAAAAATTTAATCAATTACAAAGAAAGTTTTAATTCCAAGAATCATACAAAACACCATTGTACTTTATTTCCATTACCTGCCTGCGAAGCTAACGCAGTCCTATCGCTATATGTAAGTTTTTTTTTTTTTTTTTTTTTTTTTGATCTTTAAATTATCCCTTAAGGAATTATTTGGCTCGGAATATCCATAACGCCATAACAAATAATAATTAAAATTAAATCAATAAAGTAATTATGAGTGATCAAATAGTTTCTGGATCATATAAAAAAAATTGAATGATGAAAATAAAATTTCTTTATGTTGATTGAAGTAAGAAAATTGAATGATATAAATGGTAAAAAGTTGACTGAAGAAGTATAAAGATAAGTTGATTAAAGAAAAATATAAGCAATTAATTGAAAAAGTTAAAGATTTTTATCAATATCAGCAATGAAATCTGATATAATATATAATTTTTTAATGCCCTCACAATTGATAAAAGCTTCTAAACTGTCGTATTTAGATATTATACTGGAAGATCTTTGTGATCCATATTTATTACAGTTGAAAATAATATGCGAAACATCTTGAGTACATCCGCAGATCTCACAGCAATCAGAGTCCAAGATATTCATTTTTGCTAGAGTGTAATTACAGAACGCATGTCCCGAAAGTATTCTGTTCATTTGCCGTATTCTACTTGCTTTATTTATTTTATTATTCACAAACCAAGGAACCAAGCTAATAGATGGAAAAATTGTACCATACTTAATACCCTTAGACAATCTTTGAGAATTATATTCTTCTTGCCACTCCATTCTGAGTATAAATTCAATCTAACTCATTGCATCCGGAATTGACCATTTTACTGAGGAAAAATTTCCATTTGTATTAGCATTACGGGCTGCATTATCAGCTATATCATTTCCAGAAATACCAGAATGTCCAGGAACGTAATGTAGTTCAAAGCGATTTATATTTGAATTATTGATTTTTTGGCAAATCGAATTAGCTATAAAGTTTGGGTGATCGCAATTTGTAATGGAATGAATACTTGCTTTTGAATCTGTGAGAATAGCTACAAAATTAAAGTTAAATTTTATGGCATAATCAACTGCTTTTTCAATTGCCAATAATTCAGCCGAAGTTGACGAAAGAATTTTGTCTGTGTATTCTGCATAAGTGAAATTAATTCTTGGAACATGAAAAGCAAAACCAGTGTGGTTACTACTTACTGACCCATCAGTAAAGAAAATCACTGCCCCATTTGTTTTTAAACTTTCTATTTTCTCAGAAGCAAGACAACTAATAATCTCAAGATTTGACTGTTTTTTAGAATTTGAAATATTTTTGAAGAAATTTAAGTCACAGATAATTTTATTACACTGTTTAGAATTCAGATTTATATTGCCCATTTCTAAAAAGATATCTTTAAATCAAATAAAATTTTTTGAAATGCTGGTGTTAGTAGTAACATTACAATCAATTAGAGATCTTGCAATAGGTAGATTATAAGTTAAAGCTTTTGCAATTTCCTTTGCGGTTATGAGGATAAACCTATATTTAGGAGGTAACTCAGCTGGGATATGATATATAATATTCGTGGGTGTAGAACGTATAAGGCCAAGACTTTGCTTAAGTAAACCATTTGTGTATGTTTCAATTTTACAAGCTGCTTTTTTGGACAAGTTTGAAAATGATGAAATAGCATATTCCAATTTTGGACGGACAAAAGTTCTGTATATTTGAAGAGCTTTAGATGGTAAAATTCCTGAGCGAGAATTATTTACTAGCCCCAAAAATTTACATGTATTTCTAGTATTGAATAAAATATGGTTAACATGATCCATAGCAGAGTTATTTAACGATATTAATCTACCCAAATATTTAATGGAATCAACTTGAGTGATCAAATTAGAGTTAATTAAAATATTCAAATTCTTTGAATTTCGATTAAAATGAATAGTTCTTGATTTTGATGGATTAAAAGTAAGACCAATATTTCTAAATAATGAGTCAAAATGACTAAGTTTGCTAGATAGAACATATTTAGCAGATTCAAAATTTCTACCAGTACAAACAATGAAAAAATCGTCTGCAAATTGGAAAACTGTGCAATCTAATGACTTTATATTGTGAAGCTCTATAGTAAAGATATTAAAAAGTAACGGTGATAACGTACTACCCTGCGCTAGTCCTTTATTTGTAACTTCACTATACTTTCCAATTGATAAGATTCTGTATGAAAGATAAGATTCAATCCATTTAACTATATGATCATTTACGTTGAGTTGACGAAGTTTTGTACAGATGATATGATAGTCAGATTCTTCAATATCTAGACATGCTGCAACCACTTGAAACCCCCGTTTTTTTAGCAGAATAAACTGTGTCTACTACATCATTGATACATTGTGATGTTGAATGTTTTTTTCTGAAAGCATAAGATCTCTCTGGAATTATGTTTAATGAAGATATTAAATCTTCAATCATCATTTTGATAAGATTTTCAACAGTTTTATGTAGTACTGATATAAGACAAATTGGTCTGTAATTAAGAAGATTCATAGGATCTCTATTTTTTTTAATAGGGAAAATTTTTATTTTACGCCATGATAGAGGAATGTCAATATTAATCCAAATTGTATTTATCCAACTAAAGATTTTTTTCAATTCCATATTATTCAACTTTTGTAAAATATCATAAGAGATTCCATCATTACCTCCAGCAGATCTAGTATTTCGTTCCATAATAAATTTAACAAACTGTTGATAATTTAATGTCGGAATAGATGTCGATGATGAAGAACGCAGAGAATTTGCTGATTGTTGGTAAAGTATAGGATTAAAAGAGCTAATATTACATAAGAATTCTTTAGTCTGAACTTCGTTCCATGAGCTTCGGACCGTTTTTTCTCCTTCATATTTTTTTAAGTTTGACAGTTTTTTCCAAAAATTTTTTTGTTCTGAAGGGTTGGAGATTTCGTTCACAAGTTTTTGAAATGAATTATTTTTTTGATTTGAAACATGATTTTTAACATTATTATCTGCTGAGATGAGTTTTTCACAGTCCTCCAAACTTTTTGATAAATGATATTTTTTCTAGCAGCATTTCTAAGACGAAATAATTTTGAAGACTCATCATTCCACCATGATTTGGGTACATATTTATTCGAAGGATTTGTAAAAAAAGTATTATTTTTCCTGGCATCTTGAATTTTGATTTGCAGTTCATCCAGATTAGAACCAATGTCCATATTTTTGATTATATTGAAGAATTTCTTACTAAGGAATATTTTTCTGCAATTAGTAGAGCACTGAATACTGTCAAATTCAATCAGTATTGCCCAATGATTACTGCCACAAATTTTTGTATTTAATGATTTCCAATTCATATTACCTATAGGATTTCTAATGAATGTTAGATCAAGAACTGAATTATACCCATCAGAAGTGGAATTGGTTGGAGATCCATTATTCAGACATGTAAAGCTGAATTCATCTACTATTCTTTCTAAGATCAAACCGTTAGAATTACTATTTTGTGAAAACCAAGCTATCGATTTGGCATTAAAGTCACCACAAACAAGAGTAGTATTGGTAAATGACGAAGCAATTGCAAATATTCTATTCATTTCCGAAGCAAAAATCGAATTAGGCATATTTGGCGGGCTGTAATTGCAGACGATATTAAAATTTCTTTTCAAATTCAAGGTAGAGATTATCAGAGAGTCAAAATCTGAATTATATTTAAAAATAGAGAATTTTATATTTTTTTTTTCAAGTAGATACCCACTCCTCCGTAGTATATGTAAGGTTGACTGCACACACATTCTTTCAATATTGGGTACATGCGGTAAATTAAGAATAAAATCCGCATTTGTTAATCGATTTTTATGATTTATACCTTATTTTATTTTTGAGGTATTTAGCTCTCAGAAATATATAAAATATTTGCTTTTTCTTTTTTTTATTGCATTTTTAAACTGAAAAAAAACTTATTTTACAAGAAAAAAAATTTTTCCCCTCTTAAATTTTTTAATAATTCTAAACTAAATATAAGATATAAATAAAAATTATATGAAGTTAAATTTAATATAATTTTGTTACGCATCTTTTGGTGTTTTGTTTATAAAAATCGGATGAATCGTTCTCGAGTTAGGCTGAAATATGTCTTCGTACCTGACTAATTTAGGGGAAAATTTTGCCACACCCATTAAAAAAATTCCTATGTGATGGAGAAAAATCGAAAACGGATTTGAGTTTAGCACATCAAAATCCATATAGTCCACATAGTTTTATATAAACTAGGATTTTGCTGCTGAGCAGTGTAATTCATTTAAATAATTATGATTTAACGAGAAAAATTTATAAAGAAACATACATACATTTGTATGTACGCATCCTGCAAAATCAACCAATAGCATAAAAAAACACTAAAATACCTACATATGTATGGTATGTAAATAGCCCCAATAATAACAAAATGCACATAAAAAACTGTATGTTTGTATGTACCAACTAAATGTACCTATTTGTGTACTAATGTTTCTTACAGAAGTATTCTTTACTTATTAAGTGTGGTTAGTTTGACACGCTTCGCCACCATTTCAAAATGACCATTTAAATTGGACGTGTCGACCATATATTATCACCGCCCTAATACTGTTTGTATAGTGTTTCGTACGCTACAGTGACCACCCAATCATACGTACAAACATATAAGTGAGTGTATAGTTTGGTATAAAAAAAAACAAAAACAAAAATCATAATCATCAAGCGTACAATAATTGTTTTTTTTACACAACCTTATTATCAACTGAATTTATTATAGGGTTTGTTTAAGAGACTTTATGTTGGTATATATGCGTATCAATATCTTTTTTATGTGTGTGTCAATATGAATGGCTATTGATCCAACGACATCCACCTTAGGAAAAGAAGAAAAAAGGAAAATAAATATTATGTGTTTGTGTATTTCTAAGATTAAGAATCTTTTTTTTTTGTGGGTGGTCATTATTTAAGAATTTCCTTTTTATCTAACAATAGGAAAACCAATATTTACACTTGTGCGATTACAGAAACAAACCCTAACTAAAAAGCACACATTTATTTACAAAAAAAAACACTTTAGTACACATGCAACTCGCACACGGTCAACAGAAATCTTTGCTATCTTTATGATTTTATTATTTTTTTTATCAAATTTCCGCGAAAAATCTTAATACCTACGTATGTAGGTTACCTACCTCAAATATTATAATAAAATAATGTACGGAAGCTAAAATAAAATAAAAATTAATTAAATCACACCACCACACGAGTAGGTACAATAAAAACATTATAATAATATTATCCAGCAGCCTAATTCTGTAAGTAGCAAAAACTAAATTTCCATCCCAAAAAATCAATTTAGCGATTTTGCCTACAAATGCAATTCTGTAACGTGAGAAGCTAAATTCAGAATTTTCTAAAAAATTTAAATCGCCTCAAATTTACTGTTTGGTGTCTTCGCTAAAATATACTAATTTTGTATTCTCTTACTGCAAATAAGCAATAGTTTCTCTCAAAATTTACTAATTTTTAGCAACGAAATTTGTTAGATCCTAAATACAGTGGTAACTCGATTATCGCTCATAATGAAAACCAAGCTTTGTGCACGTTTCGAGGAAGTCGAAAGTACTAAATAATATTTTTTCATAGCAATAAAACAACTTTTATTCACTGTAATTTCAATTTCATTTGTATTACATATTTGTACATTTAAATACTGTGCTTTTTCTTTGATAGTTAACAATGTAAATTTTTTGTTCACCATAGTGTTCTCTACTCAAATTGCGGCATAAAATTAAAGAGTTTTGGTATTATTCATTATTTACACAAAAGAAACAAACGCAAAATTAACGTATTTTACAGTTATTAAAAAAACAAAAATAATATAAAACCCATAATAAAGTAAAAAGAGTTTAGAAATTCACATATGTTGCAAGTATAGCGTCAATTTTTTTTGCAATGTTGTATCTACTGAATTTGTAATGTAAAATTTCAGGCCGACGCAACTATCGACAATGCGCAACTACTGAGGTGTGCAAGAATCGAGTTACTACTGTATATACACTCCGGTTCTCTTATTTGAAGGCACTAAAAATTCCATATTCAGCAACCTGTATATTTTGCAAATTTTAACCGATTGCAGAATTTTAAAGTGGAAATGGAAGCTAGACACCTTTAGATATAAAAAAAAATCATGACAATAGTGGTTTCTTTACTACAGAACTTTTTTTAAGCAATTTATCAAAAAAAGTCTAAAAAATGTGCTATTTTTTTGGTTCACTTGAATAAAGACACTTTATTATTTTTTTATTATTTTTAAAGTAAGCGATGATTTTTTGTAGAGAGCGTTTGTTTATGTTTGTTTATTGCAATTTATTACATCTTAATCACTTTACGAGTCAAAATGGCTAAACAAAAAATTTTAAATCTATCGGAAAAAACTAAAATCGATGTTTACCGTTCTGAAGGATATTCTAACCGCGCAATAGCTAAAAAAATTTTGACGAAGCCCAACATGTAACGACAATTACATCGAGGGGTATGGAAAAAATTTTAATTGTCTTTATCTAATGAGAAAAGGAAAATCATCAGAATTGCTTCTAATTCTGAATTATTCTTGTCAAAAATAAGCGCTCAAGCTGCAGTGCAAGCGAGCAAGTCATCAGTACGCAGAGTAATTAAGAGCTGTGAGTATCTTAAATACATGAAATTACAAAAAAAGCTGCCACTTAATGCTCCTCGTAAGGAAAAGCGGCTTCAATTCGCAAGAGACTACGTGGTGTGGGATGTGCAGCAAAAAGGTCATTTAAATGACTGGAGAACTGTTGTATTTACAGATTAGAAGAAGTTTAATTTGAATGGGCCTGATGGCTACAATTATTATTTCCATGATCTGCGCAAAGAAAAGCGATTTTTGAACCGACATCACAGCCGAGAGAGCGGCGTTATGGTGTGGGGTGCTATTACGTACTATGGCACTATCGATCTTGAATTTCAAAGTGTAAAAATGACTGGTGCAAACTATAAGACGTTATTGGAATTGGCTTTTCCGAAGTTTAGTGAACTATTTGGTCCCATATCTTGGATATTGCAACAGGATAATGCCTCTATACACAACGCTAGAGTAGTAAAGGTGTTAATATTCTTGACTGGCCACCCTATTCGCCAGATCTAAACATTATCGAAAATGTCTGGGGTTGGTTATCTCGTAAGGTCTATGAAGGAGTAGACAATTTGATGACAAGCAGTCACTAATTCAGGCCATTAAGGATGCTTGGAATCAAATTTTGTTGGATTACATAAATTCTCTTTATCTGTCAATGAAAACCCATATATTTGAAGTTATTAAAAACAAAGGCGGTTGTACCCATTACTAAAGCTATGGTCACACTTAGCAAATATTAGCAGCAAATACGTTTGCTTATAAATATTTGCTAAAAGTTTTTATATATTAGTACTAAGTTATATTTGTGGTCACATTTATTTGCTAGTTTTTGTTTGTACAAACAGCCTACAAATAATCAAAACAAATAAAAGTATTTGCTTAACTGCACATGCACACCCGTAAACAAAGGAAATTATTGTAGAAAATTTTTAAATATTTCTCTTGCTAAGCCGTAGTTCAGCATAGGCATTAATTTTTTATGAGGAATTAAAAAGAAAGGAGACGCTATAAGTGCCGACATGGATTAAAAAATTGTGAAAATGATATTTAAGCTGCGGGTAGTAAATCCAGCTACAGCTGTTTATTTATTTTTTTTAGATTTAAGTGTGATCAATTTACTTGATTTAGATGTATAATTAAGCGCTTTTTTTATTTTCACTTTTTGCTTATTAACAAAAATTTTTTTTTTTTTTTTAAATAACATGTTGTGCGCTAAAAGTATCACATTCGTCATGTTGTCGTTTTTGTTTTCATTCGTTTCTTTTTTAGGTTCATAAGTACAATTGAAACTGGGGATAGACACATAAAATTATGCATTTGTGTGTGTATCCAAAAAAATCAAAATAGTTTTGATTTTCGTCAAAATCACACTCAACGTATACATGTGACTTTCATTAAAAAACGCATACAAATGCATGAATGATATTGTGTGTATCGTTCGTTTAAGAAAAAATTGTAATAACAGGCAATAAAACTCTTTTTCTTATTAATTAGTTATGGTGTTATTTTTGCTTTCATTCCTTTCTTTTCTAGATAGATAAGTAGGACTCAACTAATAGTACATTTTGTTCTCATGAGCACTTAAAAACATTAAACAATAAATAGAGAATTGATGAAATGTATTTAAAATTAAATCCGAATTTATATTTAATCCAAAACCCTTTAAATGATTTTAAAAATAGAACTTCTCGAAAGACCATAATACTCACTAAATTATTTTATTGATTATTGATATTAATTTATTTGATTTTATATGTATCTGTATAGTTATATATAAAATTGTTACATTATGCAAAATATCAACAGAAATTATTTTATAAATAACGTCGTAAATATCTAAAGTATGTACTGATTATTTTTAAAAGCATACAACATTGTTTCACTGCTGTTATTTGGTTCTGTTTGTTCTTACAAAAACTTCGCAAGACCAAATAATTGTTTACTGAAAAACAACACAAATATTAGCGTTTGAATGGTCACACTATGATCACATTAGAAGCATTTTTGTTTGGCAGCTAATACTTTTATTTGCTTAAAATCAGCTGTGTTTGTTTGGTGCTAAGAAATATTTGGTGGTCAGATTACACAAACAAAATATTTGGTGTTTTTTGGCAAATGTTTGTCTAATGTGACCGTAGCGTAAGCAAAAACAAATCAAAATTTTGAAATTTTTGTTTAATTTTAAAAAATGAAGTAAATTCTTCATTTAGTTGAAAAAAATATATGATACATTAATTCAAATGATATAAGTATATTATAAAAAGCAAAATAACCAATTTAAAAATTCTTTTCATAGCAATACTTGTGTTTTTCAGGACCTATGAAGACTGTTCAACAAGAAGCTGTTGGGGCAAAATAAATCTTCGAAAACAGAATATGGCAGCAAACTTCCTTACAAGATAAGTTGTTTATATTACTCTACGGCGCAATTATGGTGCTTATATTGTTTTTTTCAAATCCTTAACCGCAATAATCGGCGGTTATGCGGCAACGTACTGAAGAAATTTAACAATGACCGCAGCCTGTTAAAAAGCCAGATGCCAATACATGCTTAAACTACACATTTGGTGTTAATGTCTGGAAACAATGGAGAAGACGTCAATTCACAAAAGAACTATTGCAAATAACAGCAGAGGAGCTTAATTATTCATTTGAAAAAAAAAAAAAACGATAAATTCCAATCAATTTTTTCCCCGTCACACGATTGCCTCATTTAAAACAAATTTGATTGCCGGTAGTTGGTGCTAAACTATACAGTGGCAATACTTGCCGCAACACTGTCACACGATTGTTCTAACTTGTGGCAATTAATAGAATCAGTTGTTTGGTTTATTTACATAAAAAATAAAATTGTTGGTTTACTTTTATTTAAAGATGAATTGTTCGCTGAAAAAAAAAGAAAGTTGCATCAGCTTTAATTATATTGTGTGCACTTTATAAAGAAAAATATGAAAAAAAAGAAAAAGAGAAGTATTAAAAGAAATGTATGGACCAGAGAGTGGTTCACAAAAAGGTGCACAGACGGCGCATACCAAAAAACACTAATGGAATTTCGTGAAATTGAAAACCAAAATTTTTTATTTCAAAATTTTATCAGGATGGGCGATGGAACCTTTAAGGAATTGTTACAATTAGTGTTGCCATACATTAAAAAGCAAGATACAAATAAAAAAAAATATACAATAAAAAAAAAACTAAAAAGTTGGCGCGTATTGACTTCTGCTATTGCCGCATGAGAAAACAATAAATATTGGCGTATTTTTAACATTTATATTGGCGCTTGGTTGTTTACCAAATGTTCACATGATTGCCGCACCAGGGTTGTATTTGATTAAGACAAATAAGCACAATATTGGTGTTGATTGCATTATGAGCCAATAAATTGTGAAATCATACGATTGGCATATAAAATAAGCCAATAATTGGCGTATTGCGGCAATCGTGTGATCTTACTTTTATAATATTATGAACGATTTACCGACTGTCTAGATGAAGTGGCACAAAAATTTTCTGTACTTTACAATTACCCCCGGGGTGTGTCTTCTCGGTGAAATTCCACCTTGATGTATCACTACCGGGGAATATAGGTGCGCCAGCACCTGGAACTGCCATGGGTTTGAATCTGGCAGAAGGAAACCAGAGGGTTTACCTAAAGGATACCTTCGGGGTCCGACCAGTGACTCTCAACACTGGTACCACGGGAGCCGGTAGCCCCACAGAGGAAGCACTAATGTCCGAGCAATGGGTTAAGAGCTGATGCTCACGAATGGTTGAACAATGAGTGCTCGGAGTCTGTGGACCGATTTTCGTTCCAACCCCACGGGGTTTAATGGATGATGTTCTGGGGACAACATCCCTGGTTCGTTGTTCGGTCAGTGGACTTCGTGCACACCCAAATGCTCGGACAGCGGAATCTGTGACCGGTTATTGGTGAGGTCCCCTTCGGGGGTTCACGTGGTGGCTGTGGTTGAGACCAAAAGGTACGCTGGGAACGGAGTTCATGTCACCGTTGGCAGGGTGGCATGTTCTTCGATGTGCTGTTTCATAGAAACAGATGTCACTCGACACGGGTTTTGGATAGGCCCAACTCCCTAAACAAGGGTGGTGTGTGTGACATGGCAGAAACACACACAATTTGCTACCTGTGTCCTTAATTGGTCACAGGGGCTGTAGTGGTAGGCACGGATACCACTCGCGGTTTGACCACGGTGAGATTAGGCCCTAGCGGCAGGTGCTCACCTAAATCATCCACATGCATTGTACTTTACAATTACCCCCGGGGTGTGTCTTCTCGGTGAAATTCCACCTTGATGTATCACTACCGGGGAATATAGGTGCGCCAGCACTTGGAACTGCCATGGGTTTGAATCTGGCAGAAGGAAACCTGAGGGTTTACCTAAAGGATACCTTCGGGGTCCGACCAGTGACTCTCAACACTGGTACCACGGGAGCCGGTAGCCCCACAGAGGAAGCACTAATGTCCGAGCAATGGGTAAGAACTGATGCTCACGAATGGTTGAACAATGAGTGCTCGGAGCCTGTGGACCGAACTTCGTTCCAACCCCACGGGGTTTAATGGATGATGTTCTGGGGACAACATCCCTGGTTCGTTGTTCGGTCTGTAGACTTCGTGCACACCCAAATGCTCGGACGGAAATTGTTTTTGTAAATGTTTGATAACAATTTTGATAAATCGTAGTGTTTACGTTTAAATAAAAATAAAAACGTGTTTTTTATTGAAAATTTTTAATAGAAAATATATAATTAGTGTCAGTGAAATAAGTAGTGAAATAATATCACTTTTGCCGTTGTAGGATTTTTATTATTAGAAGAAGAACGCTCACAGAAAGTAAAACGAATATACATAAATTACCGGTTAAATAAAGAAGCTTTCTTTTTGCCGTGAACCTGCGCTTTTTTATTGATTCAGCCAACTGTTGTCAAAGAGGTCATACAGTTGGCTTATTACGTTTTGTAAATTCCTTGGCAATGTCAGGATATTTTTCTATAAAATGCATAATTATTGAGTTTTAAGTGCTATTTTTTTTGGTAGAGAAAAAAAATTATGAGTAAAAATTTTTTTTGGTAGAATTAATATTAATTTATTTAAATTTTTATTAAATATCTAACTGCATGTGAATTTTTAATGACAAAAGTCCGTTTTAGTCACTTGCAACTGTCAACTGATGGGTTTTAATCCAATACAAAACCGATAACATTGGTTTCTGTGACACCTAAAACCGACATTAATTATAGTTCGAAAATGAAACCGACAACATTGGATTCTCTGACAGCCCTGAATATAAAATAGTTGCTAATTTTTTAGGTCACAAAAGTATTTTGCTTTTAAATTTTTATTCACCCTTTGGTTGGTCTAAGAAAAAAAATTTATTTTTTAATATTTTGTATGGTATCCATTGTTAGCTATGACTGATTCCAGGCGTCTAGGCATTGATTCCACTAAATTCCTACATTTTTCAGCAGATATCTTGTGCCATTTTTCTTCCAATATTTTTTTAAGGTTTTTATGGATGAAATGCTACGTTGCCGAACTTTTTCATCCAAATAAGCCCAAAGGTTTTCGATGGGATTTATATCGGATCTTTGTGGTGGTGTTGGCAGATGTTTGGTGTTATATAAAAGCCATAGTGTAACGTCTATGTTTAGTGTTATTATCATGTTCAAAGTAGTACCCATTCCTAGATAACCTAATTTTTTCAGCACTAGCATGAAGATTTTCTTTTAAAATGGATAAATATAGAAGCTTATCCATAGTGCCGTCTATAAACACCAACTTTCCGACTCCTAACGCAGATATACAGCCCCACTCCATAAAAGAACCACCACCATGTTTTACAGTTGGTTTTATATTTTTTATATTTAGAGATTTATTTGGCCTGCGCCACACCATATGTCGTCCGTCCGACCCAAAAATATTAAATTTTTTTATGGAGCTCAGCAAATGAAAGGCGTTTTTGTCTATTGATTTCAGAAATAAAAGGCTTTTTTCTTGCTACGCGACCGTTAATATCATAATCTCTTAGAACTCTACGAATCGCTTCGTCACCTACACTTGTTCGTAGCGTCGCCCTAAGCTTTTGATTTATTTTCGGTGCTGACAAATGGGGATTTTCACGGTTTTCTTTGAGAATTTGTCTTTCATTTCTTAAAGTCAACAACTTTGATTTTCGTGGAATATTTTCGATACTACCGCGACCTTTGGCTCGTTTTATCACGTTTTCAATTGTTTGCCGACATCGATCAAATACATCTCAAATATATTTTATTGATTTGCCTTGATTATGGAGATGCAATATAATTTTTTTTCCGAAATATTTAATTCCTTTCCTTTTGACATTTTTAGAATAAAAACTTTAAGCCTGCTCACAAAATTAACGAGTTTGCAACTAATTATGATGCAAAAACATATTAAATAAGTGATATTTCAAGAGAAAGGAATAAAAAACTCAAATTAAAAAAAATAACGGTAGTCTTCAAAAAGCAAAATACTTTTGTGACGTTAAAATTACGCAGTTGATAAATAAAAAGCCATTAAAAATATTGCGAATTGAAAGTTGTTGTTATTTTTTTTTTGCAAGCATCATCCGACAGACTATGCTTTAATACTACAAGAAAAAAAATTATATATATATTAGATATTCCATATTACGAGTATTTATCTATAAAAAAATTTTTTTGTTAAATAAATTTAAGTAAAATATTTCTGTGAGTAACTGTATGTCGTTCGTTTGTAATTGCATCACGTGAGAACGGCTAAGCCTATTTGGGTAATTTTTTCTTATATGTCCGTCATAGCCCAACTTGGGTTTTTATAAAAAAAAATTTACCACGTCAGTTACTGCGAATACTTTTTAAGTTTATCCCAAATCGGAGAACGACTGAATTCATTTGACAAATATTTTTTTTAAAGTTTGTCATAACCCAACTTAGGTTTTCAGGGAAAAAAACCTAAGTTGCCATACGCATTAGAACGCATGGACCGAATTTGAATATCCAATATATACGAATCATTGTAATTGGAACTGTAAATTAAATATACCAACTGTCTTTGCGTCGTTTCGTTTTGCGTTTTTTTGAAGTCGCGTCGCTGCTGAATTAGTACCAATTTTCACTGTGCGACGTTAGATTTTCGAAGTTGCGTTGTTTTGGGTTCGAGTCTTTTATTTTTTTTTCGAAATTTTCTTTTGTTCTAAAAGATCACACGACTTTTGTTTCTAATTTCGCCATGCCATCAAAACTAGAGGATTCCCTTTTCTAACTGAAAATCAACGCAATTTAAATACAGTTTTATTTTCACTTCGTTTTACTAATTTTAGAGTTCAGTTTCAATTAGTGTGTTGTGCTTTTCGTAAAAAGCTGTTCAGCAAACATTGGACCAATTTTTTGTGAAAGAAAGCCGACTTGGACTCATCAGACAGTGATTAATTTTATTATTGTTTTTATAAATACATAATTGAATATTTTATTTTGTTTCTATTGAATTTGTTTTTTTTTTATTTTTTTTTTATGTTACATAAAATTTTATATTACATATTTTTGTTTTTTAAATGTTTACTTTGTTTAATTTTCTTTTTAATAAGTAGTATTTTCGTAACCCTGGAACCTATCTTCGATCTTTACATAGTTTGCTATTAAAAATCATAATTCACTTTGCGTCGTGTTTTTTTGAAACGTAACCACGACGCAATGTGAGGAATTGTTGTATACCTCAAATGATCATGCAAAAATACGTGATTTTCTTCTCTTTTTAACTATTTTTCAATATAAATAAAATTTTAAATTTATTTTATTTCGTTGAAGACCATATAATTTCAGTTCTAGGCAATGTTACTCTTTTACGAGTATTTATATAATACTAGATATTTTTGTCCGGTCTCACCGGCCCGGTCGGTATCCTTAGAAAGCGTTTGTATCAATTTTTAGCGACATCCCTTTACAAATAGAATTTTAATTGTTAAAAAAAAACAAACCAAATAAATACAGTCATTAACTACTTTATAAAGTGGCACATGTTTTTGCTAGCATTATTTTCAGAAACGCCAAATAAAATATTTAAAACCATAATTTTAGGCTTAAATTAAGTACGGGCTAGTTTATTATATATATCAGAGGTAATAAAAGTATTTATTTTGATATAGATCAATTTGTTACTAAGAAATATGTATTAGAAATAAATTATCAATTTCTATTGTAATTATGGTTCACTATTTTGACGATAATTGCTTCCATATAAGAGATAGACATATGCTGTCGCGGACGTTTTCGTAGATCTATTTATGATAAACATATCGTTCATACATTATATATGTGTAACTTCAACGATATTTGCGGCGCACGCCAAAACATATCGCCGATTGTAGAACTTTTTCCTACTTACTTGACACCTATCGTTATATTTTGGACAATTTACAGCCTATGTGTTATTCTGATGTATAAGCTAAATTATTGTAAAGTTTCATTAAAATCCATTCAGTAGTTTTTGTGTGAAAGAGGAGCAAACATCCCAACTCACAAACATTCGGATTTATAATATTAATAGGACTAATAAAGCAAATGGCTGTGTTTTTTAAACTCAAGGTAAGCCACAAATACCTCCTTTTGAATAATTTGATATGAAATATCATTACAAAAAATATTTTTATTGGATTTTAGATGTGAAAGGACTAGCAATAATCAAGAGCTAAAAGTGACAATTGTTAATTTCTGAAATTCTGCATTTAGATAAACGCTTCTAATTTTAGCATGTAGCAGTCGTTTTTATAACTCAAATAAATAGAAACAACAGAGTAATTTTTGGTTAAATATTACAGTATACTCAATTCTATATTTCAAATGAGTAAACTATACATATAAAAGAGTAACATTACTGCTTGATTTATCATCATTGCCCAGCCCAAACGGCTAAAGCTACGGCCTTGAAATTCGGTAAGCAGGACGAAGAAGAAGGGTTTTGTGGAAATTCGAATATTAAGAGGGTAAAAACGTGTAAAATCGAACTTCTTACATCTTCGGATGTAAGATAGAGCCAAAGTTAAAACTACAAAATATTCTACTAAAAAATTAGCAGATGAGTATTTGGTACTTTTACGATAATTGTACATTTGCGGGATAAAAAGGGTAAAAACTTTTTAACCCCATTTATCTTTCAAAGTAGCAATCATAGCAACAAAAACTAAATTGTATTCTTCTCTTCTTAAAAAGGTTTATGTTATGTGCAAACCTAAAATTATTAGAGTTAAATTTAACAGTACTGAATGAATAGCAAGGAATAGTAAAAAGCACATTATGGTAGTTTTTATTGATATTAATAGTACTTTTTGTTTTTTTTTAGTAATAACAATCCTAGAACTACGAAACTGGGCTGAATCGATTCAGTCAAAGTGAAAAATCATTAAGACTCAAATGATCTGAAGCTAGGTAGAAAACCATAAATGGGACATAATGGTTGGTTTACGTGGCGGCCTAAATGGCCGCAAGACTCCGTTTTAAACCACCTACTCGCCAAGAACATGTAGCCGTTAGGTGACCTAGATCAACCCCGTGACATTCAGATATCCGAGAAGGTCTGCTAACCTTACTCCCGATATCTCAGGTAGTTCGGCCATCAGATGTGCACCGAGAAATCTGTGTCTAGAAGCCATAAGAGGCGGGCACTCACAGAGAATATGCAAAACTGTCTCCTCCCTCTCGGGTGACCGGCAGCTGCGGCAGCTATCGTTGAAGGACAGTCCCAGCCTGCTGGCATGCTTACCGATCATCCAATGACTAGTTATCACCGCCACCAGTCTGGAAATGTCCCTTCTATTCCTGCTCACTAATTGAATAGAGCGTTTACCATCATAACGGGGCCATAACTGACATCTGGTATCTGACCTTTCCCGGTTGTGATCAAAAATACCACTCCTGATACTACCAAGCGATAAAGAGACTTCCTTTGACATAGAAACCTCCATGTTAGAGCCAGCCCTAGCCAATTCATCCGCCTGCTCATTAAAAATAAAACCACTGTGTGCAGGAATCCATACCAAGGATACGTCAGCCTGACGTCCTAGGTTGGATAACACAGTTTTGCATTGGCGCACTAGAGCAGAGAATGTAGCATACGATTGAAGTGCCAAGAGAGCCGCTTGGCTATCTACGAAGATGCCAATAGCTCCCCTGATACCCCTGTTGGACAGAGACTCACATGCCTCCTTGATGGCCAGTATCTCCGCCTGGAAAACAGTAGACCTATCCGGAAGTCGGAGTGAGAGTCTCATATCAAGTTCCCTACAGTACACTCCAGAGCCCACACCGCAGATCATGTTAGATCCGTCAGTGTATACCTTGGTGTCATACCCACGTACATACGTTCCCTTTTTTTACTCCCGCCTGGAAGGAAAAACAACCCTGAAAGACCTATCGAAGTCTATCTGGGGAACTATGTAGTCAGTAGGGACCCTAAGATCCGGATGCAATCGATTCAGGATCTTAGCATGCCCATATGTTCTATGACTCCACCAGCCGGATGCAGAAAACCTAGTCGCACTGCTAGCTGATATGGCCATCAGATGTAAATCTATAGGAATGAGGTGCAGTACCGTATTCAGACCCTCCGACGGACTGGAACACAAGCACCCGGTAATTCCTATACAAGCAGATTTCTGACCCACCATACCAAAGATCCGTATGTAAGGATTGGACGTATAAAGGCCTTATACATCCACAGTAACAACCTAGGGCTTAACTCCATTTCAAGCCAAATATCCTGCGACAGGTATAGTAGGCAACCGTTGCCCTCCTAACCCTATGCCGTAGATTGGCCCTCCAGGACAGTTTTGAATCCAGAATCACTCCCAGATATTTCGCCCTATTCGATAAGGATAATTCCTGGTCCTGCAACCGTGGGGGATTGTAGCTCTGCACCTTGTTCTTTGTGGTGAATAAAACCAGGACTGTTTTGTAATCCTAAGCCGCAGCTTGCAGCCCAGTTTCTGAGTAATCCCAAAGCACTGGTTATGATATCGCTTATCACGTCCATAAACATTCCCGGTACTAGTATCACCACATCGTCCGCGTAAGCAACAGCTTTTATGCAGCTTAATTAGGATCAAATCAATAACAAGAAGCCATAGTAGAGGAGAGATCACACCACCCTGAGGTGTAGCCCTTTTCACCCAGTTGGTCTTCGTGCTATTGCCGAGTATAGCAGTGACATACCTTGCCTCTAGCATCTGTACTACCCAGGTTCTGATGTACTGCTCAACATCAAAAACCCGAAGAGCATACTCAATGGCCGTCACAGATACGTTATTGAAAGCACCCTCTATGTCTAAGAATGCTCCCAAAGTATATTGATTGTTCTCCAGTCTCTGCCTAATGTGTATATCGATGAGTCTCTCCAGTGTCTTGAGTAGGAAAGATGAAAGACAGATTTGTGTTCGAGTACCGTAATAGTATTCTCTACTACGGGTTCTCCTTTCAGCCGGTGCCCCAGAACCCTACTGAACTTGTCCCAGTTCGTTCTCCTAGGATTCCTAAAGCACTGTCTTTTCGTGGCAGATGGTTTTATTTCCAATAGTATCCAATTGTGATCCGGAAAAGACCTCTCATGGGACACTCTCCACTTTTCGATCAAAAACCCAAATCTGTCGTTAGTAAGCGTAACATCCAGAACCTCTTTCCAACCACTGAATCTGTCCGAACTCGGAAAGATAAATGTGGGAGAAGATCCGGAGTTACATATTGTAAGCCTGTGGAAATTAATAAAATCAAGGACGCACTCACCTCTATCATTAATCTCCCTACTTCCCCAGATGGTGCGACTAGCGTTCACATCGCATTCAAGGACGATATGAGCATCAACTCCAATGGCTTCCATGAGCTTCCTCGCTTCGTCTGGCGGGGCAGATTTGTTATGTTCCATGTAGCATGATGCCAAAATGATACTTTTAATTGATTTTATTGGTACTATACTTTTTGAGTATTTCATACTAACAACCTTAGAACTTTGAGATTGATGTCAAACGCTCTTGAGAAAAGTAAAAAAAAATCATTAAGAAGCAATTGATTTGAATGCTACTTTTTAATTTTTTAACATTACCGAATTTAGACCTATCAGACCGGGCTCAAACGTTGCTCAGTAAATAGAAAAATCAATAAACTCACAAAGTGGTACTTTTTCTATATTTTAATCATACCTTTTGATTTTATTTGTATCAAAAATCCTAGAACTGAAATTAAATAGTCTACAACGAAATAATGCAATATAAAGCATTGTTCGCACAAGATTGAATATATACTTAAAAGAAAAAGCTATTAAAAAATTATTTTGCATACATTTATAGTTATTTATTGCTTTTTCAGGAAATATAAAAAAAAAATATTTAAAATTCATTTCCTTTTATGAATTTTCGCGTTTTTGCCTTAATGAATCGGCATCTCCACGTTTCTTTGGAACACAAAAGATTTGATATGACAGCTATTTTAAGTTCATTTTTACATAGGTTTCATCGTCTATAATAAGGCAGTTATTGAATTTTGTTAAAACTTTAAAAAATGTGTGGCCGTTTTTTTGCAATAGGAGTCTGCTTTTCACTACGATTTGAATATTTTATTGTACGATTGCTTTTGTAGACAGCATTAATTTTTCTCTTCACGTTACTTTAACTCGTATTTTGTTTTTTTGCACAATCATTGTGGGAGACACCCAGATTTTGTTGCATTAAGCGTATTATATATTTTATATGCTTTAGGTTTTTTTTAGCAACTTTTTTCTACTGTTTTTGCTAACAATCTGTCCTTAAAGTTTTGTTATATATTGTAAAATTTTAGTTGCAGTCCTTTTTGGAATCCGCAGCTTTTTTGCAATCATTATGCACAGTATATTTTTCTATTTTTATTTTCTATGGCTAATCAAGCTTACAAATGAACTGCTACTGACAAATATTTTTTTTACAAACCAAGGGTGAATACTTTTAGAAATTTTTCTTTTAAATTCAGGTGATGCCATTAGGTTTTTCTAAAATGCTTTTATAAAGCGGGCTCTATTTTGTGTGACAATATGGTACTTTGCTGACGATGTAGCGAGTTAAGTGCTAGGTTATTCATAATTTGCCTTTATCCAATGTGTTCTCTGCAATATATACAGAAGTGCTTGTTTTCTTACAAAAAATTTAGTGGCAATTTAATGGGTTTGTAAAGCCATTATTTTAACCAATATCCGTATTATAATAGTTTCTATGTAAAAAGAAAGTTGAAAATTTGTCGTTGATGAGTAACAATTATTAAAAATTAATTATTTTTTATTATTTTTAACGATACCTTGAAAAAATTTTAAGGCATAATGAATATGGCAAGCGTTGAGACACGTATGCCGACTACTGGCTAAATTTTTGTATTTAAAAAAACTATAAATCACTCAATTTTAATAAAATAATTTTTAAAAATAGCTTAACATATTTAAAAATATACCCACTACTGTACCATTACAGCATTTGAAAAGGAGAAACATTACCCCATCAGTTTTAGGTTTACAAACATATATAATTATGTTCGTAAAGAAACACATAGAAGCACTAAATTAATAAAAATACTCATATTCTTTACAAAATAAACAAGTTCTTATCATAAAAAAATGTATGCATTTTATTACAATTAAAACACATGTTTGCAAAAATACAAAAAGCTATAATTAAGAGCTGCAAAATATGATTGAATAGGGTGAAATTTACTTTGGCCACTCACGGCAAATTAAAAATTTCAAAGGTTCATAAGACCAGGACCACACACAGCAAGTTTAGTTGGGCAATTTTTCCTTAATTCTCCTTTAAAATTGTCGTTTTGCCCACACACAAATTTTTTGTTTCGGCAATTTTAGCATTCTTATTTATTCAGTCATTAATTCAGCCTTCAAGCTACCTGTCTTCTTTTCTTACATCATTATAAAAGATACGAAGAGGGAACAAAAAGGAATTGATGAGGACGAGCAAGTTTGAACCGCTTTCCATTCTTCTTTCCTATCTCTCCTACAAAATCAAGAATTGCATAACTAAAATTGCTGTGTGTGTTCCTGGTCTAACTCGAAACATATAGGTTTTCATGGAAAATCGTTCTTAGTTTTATCTTGTTAGAATTAAATTTTCTATCACTTCTATTATTTATTTATTTTTTTTTTTGTGAAAAATCACAATCTATGAAAACGTTGGCGGCTCATAACTCGGAAAATCCGACTTTCCCCTAGAAAAGACACTTAATATTTTTTTCTATTAACTTTAATAATTTTTTTAAGCTTTCACTCGTGCTTAAAATAAATTTGTTTCTTAAAAAATTTATGTTTTAAAGAGGACAAGTTTGGTGTTTACGCAAAGCTTTTTTTCGTTAAGGTTGCATATTTTGATACAAACACTGCAATCAACAATTAAATCACCAGAAAATATCAAAATATTTAGATATTTTTGAAACTTCGAATGCAACAATAAATTAAATTGTAAACACGACTACACACTACGCAAGTAAAAATGAAACATGTCTGGTTGCAAGAACACGTTGCAAAGTGAGTACCTAGCATCAAAAACAAACATAATAGACGTGTCTCTTTCCAACAATAAAGGCATGCTGAAATGACAAAATTTGCTAAGGCGAAAAAAGTACTTAGGAACACATGAAGTCGAACTGACCATAGCTGCTCCCTAACTTATCAATAATAACCTTAATTTTAAAAGCTTATCGGGTCATGGCCGCAAAAAAACCTTAACTAACAATTAAAAAAAATTTTCTTCTTTTGACTGCACATCGATTATTTTAAAGTAAATTTAAAATTATAATATTATTATTATTTAATATTAGAAATTAATTCTAAGATTAAATTTGTTAACGAGGACTGGTAATTTTGACCATCGCGATGAATCGACTCGAATTTAAAATTATTTAGTTGTTTTACTTGGTACGCAATTAATAATTGAAATTATTTCTTGCTTTAATTAGATTAAAAATAAAGTAATTGATGTCAAATATGTATGATTACAGTAAAACGAGCAGTACAAGTTCAACGATGCTACGAGCACTAGTCTAGTTTTTTTTAAATAGAATTTTCTTTTTCATTATTAGTCAGCAGTGACAAGCATGATGATAAAATTATGTAACTTGTCATTCCATAAAATTTAGTTACGACAAGTTAACAAAAATTTCTTTAATAAAGTTTTATTTCATTTGTTATACACGACTTTTTGAATTTTTTTCGCAGTAACTTTAAAGGGAATACATTCTTAAAATTTGAAGAATCCACTTCATTTAGTTTGTGTTAGGCAGTCATTACAAGCGGACAAACGCGTGAATATTAATTAACAAAAAAGAAAAAAAGGGAATTTCGTGTGACAAAAAATGATAAAATGGGGTACGAATTGCTACCCCATTCAGCATGTTCTCAAGATTTAGCCATCTACGACTAATTTCTTTTCAAAAAGCTGAAGAAATGGCTGGATGGTAAGAGATTTGGGCCGAATAAAAAAGATCATTAGCGAAACAAACCTGTATTTCGATTGCTTCGAAAAAACCTATAAATTAAAATAAAATAAAACATTAGTTTTCAACCTAAATTTATCTATATTTGAAATTTTCCATCTGCTATAATTTTAAGTAATGGAAACTTTTCTTTTTCTATAGGTAATGCATGTACAGTGGACTCTTTCTCTTGGACCTAAACATGCATTACCTATAGAAAAAGAAAAGTTTCCATTACTTAAAATTATAGCAGATGGAGAGGATTTTATACAAACAATACAAAGTAAGGAGGATAAAGAAGTAGCTAGGACTAAATTAACAAGTATAACGGAAAATATTTAAATAAAATGAAAATTTCTAATAATGACAAATTTATTTTAGAAAAAGTTAGAGAAACTAAAAAGTTTATAATGAGAAATAAAGATATACTTATTTTAAAAGCTGATAAGGGTAATGTAACTGTAGCTATAGATAAAAGTGACTACAAATTAAGAATTAATAATATAATAGGAGATGTTAGTCAATATGAGCTTCTAAACAAGGACCCAACTAGTAGATTACAAAAGATTAATAATAATTTAGTTTAAGAATTATTTAAAAATAAAATAATTTCAAATATAGATAAATTTAGGTTGAAAACTAATGTTTCTGTAGCACCTAAATTATATGGGTTACCTAAAATTCATAAGGAAAATTTTCCATTAAGACCTATATGTTCTTTAGTTAACTCTCCTTCTTATGAATTATGTAAATTTATTAGCAATATTTTAAGAGAAGCTTTTAAAGATTCAAAATATAATATTAAAGATTCTCTGGAATTTAAAGAGAAAATTAAAAATGAAATAATTAATGATAATGGAAAATTAGTTTCTTTTGATGTAGTATCACTTTTTCCTAGTGTTCCCATTGATTTAGCTATTAGTATAATAGAAGAAAAGTGGAATATAATAGAAGGATATTCTCGAATTAATAAAAATTTATTTTTTAGGATATTAAAATTTTGTATAAAAGATAATAGATATTTTCAATATGATGGAAAAATATTTAGACAACAAAAAGGTCTTCCAGTGGGATCTCCTGCTTCACCAATAGTAGCTGACATAGTTATGGAAAAATTATTAGATACATGTATAGAAAAATTAAATAATAGACCAAGAATTATTTTTAAATATGTTGATGATTTATTCTGTATTATACCTGAAGCAGCAATTGAGCAAACTTTGGAGGTTTTTAATGATTTTGATTCTCATATTAAGTTTACAATGGAAAAAGAATTAGATTCCAAACTTCCATACTTGGATACATTATTAATTAGAAGAGGTAATAAGTTATTGGTAGATTGGTATCAAAAACCAACAGCTTCAGGAAGATCAATAAATTATTTTTCTAAACATAATAAAAAAATTATTATGAACACAGCTAAAAATTTAATTAACAGGATACTGACAATTAGTAATAGCGAATTTCATTTCAAAAATAAAATAATAATTAGGAATATTTTAAAAGATAATAATTATCCAGATTTTTTAATTTATCAATTAATTGGAGAGTATTATAGGAATAGAAGATATAATATAATTCATTTAAATGAACAGGTTTCTTATAAATCAATTATTTATATACCAGGATTGTCAGAACGTTTAATAAATACTAAGATTTATGATAGAGAAAAATTCCGTATGGCGTATAAAACATACAATAATTTAAATACATTATTTAGTAAAACTAAAGATAGAATAGAGAAATTTGATATGTCAAATGTAGTTTATAGAATACCATGTGATGGTAATAAAAATGAAACTTGTGACAAAGTATATGTTGGTACAACAAAAAATAAACTTAAGACTAGAATGGCTGGACATAAATCGGATCAAAAGTATAGGAACATTTCTTGACAAAAAACGGCATTAACTTCTCATTTTCCTAATTTTGAAAATGTTTCAGTTTTAAATATAGAAAATAATTATAAAAGAAGGTACACATTAGAAATGTTACAAATAATTAATACACCTACAACACATAGAATAAATTTTAAGTCTGATACAGAAAATATAGCTCAAAATTATAGACACTTAATAAACAAATATAAATTTTGTTAAATATTTTTGTTAATATGCACATATTATTTATATAAGTGTGTCCATGTACAAATATATAATTTTATATATTTATTTGAGCATATTAACAAAATTATGTTATTATTTAATATTTTTATAAAAAAAAAAATATATATATATGTTAATTGTTACATACATACATAATTCATTTAACACATACATTTTTATAACAATTGTTTTATATATACATTTTTAACATATTACTTTTAAATATTTTTCAAATTTTGTTTGGGATTACCTTATTATTGAACACCCTAATTTAATTTTGTCAAGAAAATTTTTGAAATATGTATTTTTAATAATTTGATTAATTTATAATTATATCCTGAAGAAGCTACAAAAATTGGAGCGAAATATCGATATAAAATTAAAAAATTTGGAAAAATAAGACCTCAAGCTTAACAAAATAGCCATTTTAATTTTGAAAAAATTATTAAAAAAGTTACGGTGTTATCAAGCAGCCTTCACATATTGTAAATAAAGGTGCACCCTACATAAAAATGTGGCGAAGAGTATGATTTTAAACGGGTTATGCTAACTACAAAGCTGGACGACATTTACACATACTTCATGTTTTTATGTAATATATACAGCATTATTCATACAAAATCCGCTCGCATAAGTAATTTAATATAGACTTAAAGGAAAAAATTAAAAAAAAAAAAACTATTGCGCAAAAATCCATAGTTATATATTGCTCTCTGATTTGGTACATATATATGTAAAGAAAATTAATTCCCTTATTTAAACTTTTTTGCCGAATCGTTGTTTTTTTATTGGATTGAACTTTGTTAAAACGTCAAAAGCGAAAACAGCTGTTTTAAATAATTTTTATCGAATCGTTTGTTTTTTTAATTGGATTAAACTTTGTTAAAAATTAGTATTGATGAGAGGAAATTAACACTAATAGCGTAGACAGACGACGGCGTTAATTTGCATTAATACTCTTAATTCAAATTAACTTGTGAATTATCTCCATTTAATGTAAATTAACTTTAGCGTAAATGCATGAAATCGAACTGAATTTATACTGCATTTAGCTTTTTCAATATGGCAACAACGTCGAAAATCAAACAGTTGTCGTCAAACTGTTTTGTATTTGTTAAATTAAAATGGATGTTTTTAGAAAAAAAAGAAATATTACAATTACAACATATTAGATTTCCAAGGGAAAGAAAAGAGGTGCGTGGTTCGCAAGAGATACGCAGATTCTCTTAAAATTGTGGCGGAACGTGTCACTGGAAATATCATTTTACAAAATAGTTGTTTACAAGCAAATAGCAATGGCAGAATTATACATGGTAAAGCATTTAAGACATGTTTTGCTCTCCTCATTTTAGCTTCTGAGCTGTTAATATTTGTTCACATTTTTGGGCCGCCATTGTTTTTGTGCTCAAAATACATAGAGAAATCCGAGTGTATGCCGGATCTGCATTGTATTTAATTTTTATTTGGCGCATACAATAGGGTTGTTTTTGTAATTTAATTTTTGCTGTAGGGAATACCTTACCGCATATAAATTTAAATGCAAATAGCTGCTTACTAAATGCAGAAACTGTTGTCTGTCAGGGCACAATTTTAATTTGCATTAGTGAAATTTTAATTCAAATTAACGCCGTCATCTATCTACGGTATAAGTAAGAAACATTAAATGTCGTTTCTTTTTTAAATAGCTAAACAGGTAATATTAAAATTTTTCTGTTAATAAAATTTATTAAATCCTTTGTTAAATAGAGAAACTCAATATTTTTGTAATTGGTGCCAGTTCCGGAAAGTAAGAGGCGCTATATATATTTTTGGACAGGACATACCCATTTTTACGCTTAACTTTTAAACGATTTTCACTCGCCACTCTTCAAATAGATGTGTGCCCGTACTTAATTCCCTATTATTTTTTTGGTAGGTGCTGTCGAGTGCGACAAGAATATGTATTTGGAATTTGCCAAACACCCACAAAATCTTGAGTTTATATTAAAAAATCGGCTTGATGTTGATTATGGGACACCCTGTATATCATTTAAGTAAACTTCAAAAATCTGCGTATTTCTCAACCACATTTTTTTTAAATTTTTTCGCTGTCTTTAACTTTGAAAACGTTTTTACACAGAATTTTATAAAGAAACCGTACAATTTTAGAATTTATGTTCAAAACTTTTTATACCCTTCACTGTAAGTAAGAAGGGTATATATAACCTTGTCATTACGTTTGTAATTTCTACACCGAGCATGGGACACTCTATAAAGTATATATATTCTGGAGTCTAATAAGCGCTGTCCGTGTAGTTGTTGAAATCAACTTTTAGAAGTCCCTAGGCAACATGCAGAAAAGTGTAGTTTTTGTCAGATTATTGCTGTTAAAATTCAGCCAGACCGGTTCATAAATGGTAGAACTAGTTATGAGTCAACAATTATTAGTATCTGGACCAAAACCCAGCTGGATCGGTCCATAAATGGTGGAGTTATTAGTCAAAAATCGCGACTACCTCTTTTTGGACCATTTTTGGTCGTAGTGTTTGTGCAAAAAGATCGGTCAACAAATGGACAAAAAAAAATCAGAAATACAACCGAAGTTTTAGATTTTCATTAATTTCTCCTTTGTTTTTTGCGTTTTTTATCTGAATAAAAAAAATTTAGTTAAGCTATTTCAAATATCATATTCAAGGTATCTGGACCGAAATTCAGCTAAATCGGTCCATAAATGGCGGACTTATGAATCAAAAATTGCGACTACCTTTATTTTTGGACTGTTTTTGTGGCGTTTTTTGCGTAATTTGTTAAAAAGGGCAAAAAAATGTATTAAAAGTTTTAACAGAATTAGCATTCGTAATGTCTCTGCATAAAAGGTGGCAGAGAAATATCAAAATACAACCGGTATTTCACATTTTCATTAATTTTTGTTTTGTTTTTTTATAGAAATTTTTAAGCTGTCACGTGAGTAATGCTTTGTACTCACAAAAAGGAAACCTAAAAAAGTATGTGTGGTTTTTAAAGCCTTGAGTGTAATGCATTACGAAGAATACAGAGATAATTTTTTTCGATTTTTGTCGATAATTAAAAATTTAATTAAATATGTTTGGCTTAAAAATTTTTATAAATATTTACAAAATTAAATGAAAATAAATCTTTTCGCATTCCTATTTAATATCTTTCTTAGAATTTCTTTTTTTTTATTAATTTAAAAATTTATTGCCTGCAGACATTTTATTGCTTTTAAAAATGAGGTTCTCAGGAAGGATTTTTTCTTAGAACTCATTAATTTTAGTTTCTTAAACTGAAATTAATTATTTATTTTAAGATTAATAAAAAAATGTATTCAAAGAAAATTATTTTTATCAATATTTCTGATTTTTCTTATTTTTTTTTTATTTTTTAATTGTAAGTTAATATGACTTGTTTTATTGAAAGGCTAGTTTATTAAGTTGACATCGTTTATAAAAATTAATTTTTTTATCGATATTTCGCTTCAATACTAAATAAATAAATTTTTATATTTAACGTGACCTTAAGTTTAATAAACAAGGCATTTAAATTACATAATTTTTTGTAGTGAGTGAAGAGTTAAATATGGTGAGTTAAATATGTTTTAAAGTAGCTCCTTAGGTTTCTTAGTATTTGTAAATGTCTTCAGTATTTATGACATACTTATGCTCGTAAATATGTTTAAGAGATATATAAGTACATACAGTACAGCCTCTATAATCCGGACTCTCGATAGTCCGGACTATCCAGTAATCCGGACAAGTCAATGTTTCGGACAGTTTAG
Organism: Thelaira solivaga; assembly: GCA_947397855.1. Taxonomy (NCBI): domain Eukaryota; kingdom Metazoa; phylum Arthropoda; class Insecta; order Diptera; family Tachinidae; genus Thelaira; species Thelaira solivaga. The sequence goes on from OX377615.1 coordinate 7,256,464, forward strand.
ATATTTTACCTCTGTAGTCCGTACAAGCGTTTTTTTCTTAGTATTTCGCTATTTTGCCGTTAGGTGTAACATACATTTGAGTATGAACAAGATTATAAGAATACGAAAACAATTTTAGTTTACTGAAACGTGCGTGGAGTTAACACGTAAGCATGGCACCTTCAAATAAACGACACTATAAAATTTATAAATTTAGACACAATTCATACTCGAAAACTTATCAGACAAGTAGCTGAACAAATGAATACGCTTTCCATTTCTCTAATGAAGATATAGTTGAATCGGTAACTGCAAACTAAAATTTTGAAGACCTTGATAGTTATTTGGAGGAATCTGAGAATGTTGAAAACAAAGTTTCAAATAAAAAAGCAAGTGAGCAGTTTTTAAAAGTTATTTTATGGGCTGAATAAAGAAAAGTGACAGAAAAAGAAATTTTACTTTTAAAAAGAATTTAAAAATAGAGCAAATAAATTGAATAACGATGTTATAATTTTACACAGTGAACAATTTTACTTTTAGTATAACATGTAAAAGTTTACTGTAAATTTGTTAAATGAAAATTCTTGATAGTATATATTTTTCTTTTTGTTATTTAACTTTAAATTCATATAATTCTTATGAACAAAAGTCAGTTCTTAATTAAAGCCTACTTTTTTGTGACTATGAGGATTATTATTATTTATGATTATGTATTGAGTTTAAAATTTTTTTTAACTGTAGTCCGGACGATTCAGTAATATGGACAAAGGGTGAAACTATATCTGTCTGGATTACGGAGCTCTACTCTACATAGAGACAAATGTGAATAAATATTGATTTCTCTAAGAGATTTTACCAATTTGCAAACGAAACATAGTAGATTACGAGATGGGAAACATATCATTTTAAAGATAGTTGTAATCAGTATCCAAATGCTTAAAAATTACTTTGTATTATTTTTAAAACTTTTTTCAAATTTCCATATACCCTAGTACGTACTCTTGATATGAGGGATTTTTGCCACTTCATTTATCCTAGTTCGCAACGAATTTATGATTCATTAATTTGAACCTTTATTAAACTTTTATTATAGATTTGTAGATATTATTTTTATAATGAGAAGTAGTCCTGTTGTATATGCTTTTTAAAAGGATCTATAAGAGTTTTAAAACTCAAAGACTTAATAATAAATAACACAGAAATTGATTTTATGTTATGAACAAAATTTATTTATAATAAAAATCTAATTATTTGGAAATTAATATGAAAATCATAATAAGACATTTTTATGTCTTATTTTCATTTTTTGTTTCGTGGTATTGTCACAAAACAATTTACTTATTTATAAAAAAATTTGTTTTTAAATGCTCTACCATTGATAGATAGCTATATAGCGATTTCATTGCTGATAGGCATATCATCAGTAGACTCTACAATACTTTTCATAAAAAGTCTTGAACTTATACGTTTAAGACTTATCAAACCAAATGAGAATTTCAATTTGACTAAGAAGTATAAAGTTTTAAAAATTAAAACTTTTTAAGAAACTTAGTAAGCATTTAAAAATATTTTCTTTTTCTTCAATATTTTATACATTAGAAATTCCAGTTCGGAAATCTAAGCTAATGTGTAAGAAAAATATTCAAAATACAAAAATAATAAAAATCCAATACGTATTTATAGTAAAATGTAAAATAAATATTGAGTCGTAAGCAATATAAATATTAATCAATTAAAACATTTTTATTATTATTCCCATTTTTTGTATCTCATTGAGATAAAACACTGAAGATGGCAAATTGCCGAAACCGGTCTGTTAAAGAACCAAATTTGACCCGGGATGACGTAAACTCGTTTCAAATAAAAATGTTTTATTATGGTTTATTTATAACTTTTGAAAAATAAAAATTAAAAGTAACTGTTTTCCTTTAATAAAATAAATATAAAGTAAAAAAAAACTCAAGGGTTAATGTAAAGAGTGATTTTTTTGCTATTATCTTTTTGGCAACACTAGTTTTGACAGCTCACGCACGTTTTGTATCTTGTGTCACTGTCAAACATCTTCAGTTTGGTCTATAATTTAATCATGAATCGTCTTACAAACGAACAACGCTTGCAAATTATTGAATTTTATTACCAAAATGCGTGCTCTGTTAAGAAAGTTCATCGCGCGCTTCTTCCATTTTATGGTCAGTTTAATCGACCTACTGAGGCTTCTATTCGGGCTATTGTAACAAAATTTCGCACCAAATTTACATTGTTGGACATTAAACCACCAACACGCTTACGTAGAGTGCGAACTGAAGAAAATATCGCAGCCGTATCGGCCAGTGTTGGTGATGACCGTGAATTATCGATTCGGCGCCGTTCGCAGCAATTGGGCCTCTGTTACTCCACTACGTGGAAAATTTTGCGGAAGGATTTGGGTGTGAAGCCTTATAAGATACAACTGGTGCAAGAATTGAAGCCAAACGACCTACCACAACGCCAAATTTTTGGTGAATGGGCTCTTGAAAAGTTAGATGAAGATCCACTTTTTTATCGAAGAATTGTGTTCAGCGACGAGGCTCATTTCTGGTTGAATGGATACGTGAACAAGCAAAACTGCCGTATTTGGAGTGAAGAGCAGCCAGAAGCATTGCAAGAGCTACCAATGCATCCACAAAAAACAACCGTTTGGTGCGGATTATGGGCTGGCGGCATCATTGGGCCGTATTTCTTCAAAGATGATGCGAATCACAACGTTACTGTGAATGGTGAGCGCTACCGTGCGATGATAACAAACTTTTTTTTGCCCAAAATCGAAGAGCTTGACATGTGGTTTCAACAAGACGGTGCCACATGCCACACAGCACGCGAAACAATGGACCAATTGAGAGGCGAGTTCGGTGAACAGTTTATTTCACGCTTGGGACCAGTCAATTGGCCGCCCAGATCGTGCGATTTAACGCCTCTAGACTATTTTTTGTGGGGCTATGTTAAGGCTAATGTCTATAGGGACAAGCCCGCTTCGATTGACGCACTGGAAGCCAACATTGCCAACATTATTCGTGAGATACCGGCCGAAATGTTGGAAAGAGTATGCCAAAATTGGACTAAGCGGATGGACCATTTGAGGCGCAGCCGCGGCCAACATTTGCATGAAATAATCTTCAAACATTAAATTATATCGACCCAACTATCGATCCAAATAAATATTTCATGCATTTTTCTGAATTTTATGTGTTTTTTTTTAAATTTCCGATAGTTCTTATAAAATCACCTTTTATAAGATAAAAGTAGACAATACTAATAATAATTAAGTACAGTTAAATTGCTTTGCTTAATTTTTTTTAACGAAACTTTTTTACATTTCGAAAAAATTTTAAATTACTGTTATGATAATGCACATGATAAGATAAATAAAAATTTTTAAATTTTATTTTGATCATTATTTCGTTAATTCGCTGCTTAGCTTCTTCTGGATATTTACGAGTATATTTAAAATTATTTCAAAGTAGTTAAGAAGTTAAGCAACTAATTAACGAAATGTTGATCAAAATAAAATATTAAAATTTTTATTGACCTTCTGTAATTCCAATGCGGCCAGTAACGAAATTTAAATTCGGTGTGAATTCATATACAATATGTATTACAACAATAAAATGCATGTATTTACAGTTTGTATATGGATATACTGCAAAGTGAAGTTGTGTAAATTCTTGCATTGAATATTGTTCTCTTGCATGTTATATTACTCTCTTACACTCTTTTAAATTCTCGCGCTCTCGTGGATATTACTAGCGATATCCATCAACAAATTTAGCACCAGAAAAAATTTACACTACGTAGAACATCTTCTTAGTTTAATAGTCTTTGGTTATACTCATTCTCTCCCTTACACCAGCAGTAACAAATACTTATTTGGTATATTTGTTTTGACAACACTTGTAGGTACACTCGTGCGCGTCTTTAGTAACCATAAGTAAGTAGTCATTCGTGAATTTTGTTATTTTTGAAATGTGAACTCATTTTTGTTTGTATTTGCAAATGCATGCACTTGCTGCAGAGTAATTAAGTACTTCGCAAATACAAATACATTTGTGCAGATGTCTACTAGTGTTTTCAGACTGAGTGAATTGAACATAAATGCGGTTTTAAAGTTAAATCCAAGCCATAAATCCACACTAAACGCTATTTTGGAATTGAATTTAAGTTCGATTTATGAAATACAACACTATTTTTGTCCGCTAAGCTCAGTGCTATCAAGTTAAAAAGATCTGTAAATATAGCAACAGCTGATTATGTTATTGAATGAAATAATAAAATAAAAACCATTTCAAATATTTTCAGAAGAAAATGCTTTCAATGGCAGCAGCAATAAAAGCATTTCGAAGAAAACGAAGTTTTTCGCCGAAGACAAGGAAAATATGTGTCCCATAAGTGTATTTACCAAAGGTCACACATGTTGTGGCTGCTGTACAGTTGGTCAAATAAGTTTTGTACAAAGTAACGCATCAAATACACTTATTTCTATCGGAAATTTTTTTGTTTTGTGGAAATTTATTTGACACACTGTATGTTAAATACTGAATTTAAAAAATTTGCAGTGTGAACGCAAAATCATCTGTTGCTGAATTTAATGTTAAATTCAGTATTTAACTTTCAGTCTGAAAACACTATAACATATACCATGACAATTTCTAAAGTGATCTTTAAATAAGTTAGGGGTATACTGTGGAACTATTGTTTCATAATAGTCCTTATTACGAGCTTTCTTATGACGCTCTCCTCCTTGGAACAATTGTAAAACTATTTCTTCATTGTTGGTCGTTATGTTATCAACTAAATTTAAAAGAACTCCTTCAACATCGGTCAAAAAAATTTTGTATTATCTATACTTTTGAATTAAAATGGCTATTTTGTTAAGCTTGAGGTCTTATTTTTCAAAAATTAATTTTTATATCGATATTTCGCTCCAATTTTTGTAGCTTCTTCAGGATATAATTATAAATTAATCAAATTATTAAAAATACATATTTCAAAAATTTTCTTGACAAAATTAAATTAGGGTGTTCAATAATAAGGTAATCCCAAACAAAATTTGAAAAATATTTAAAAGTAATATGTTAAAAATGTATATATAAAACAATTGTTATAAAAATGTATGTGTTAAATGAATTATGTATGTATGTAACAATTAACATATATATATATTTTTTTTTTTATAAAAATATTAAATAATAACATAATTTTGTTAATATGCTCAAATAAATATATAAAATTATATATTTGTACATGGACACACTTATATAAATAATATGTGCATATTAACAAAAATATTTAACAAAATTTATATTTGTTTATTAAGTGTCTATAATTTTGAGCTATATTTTCTGTATCAGACTTAAAATTTATTCTATGTGTTGTAGGTGTATTAATTATTTGTAACATTTCTAATGTGTACCTTCTTTTATAGTTATTTTCTATATTTAAAACTGAAACATTTTCAAAATTAGGAAAATGATTTAATTCAAAACAATGAGAAGTTAATGCCGTTTTTTGTGAAGAAATGTTCCTATACTTTTGATCCGATTTATGTCCAGCCATTCTAGTCTTAAGTTTATTTTTTGTTGTACCAACATATACTTTGTCACAAGTTTCATTTTTATTACCATCACATGGTATTCTATAAACTACATTTGACATATCAAATTTCTCTATTCTATCTTTAGTTTTACTAAATAATGTATGTTTAAGCCAGATTCTTGTTTCATAATATATTTATTTTAATTCGTCTGGCAACTTTACTGAAGTCCAAATTTCCCTTTGTTTATGAATTATATTTGTTGTTTATTTGGATTTCGGCAAAGCTAATCGCTTACGGTCTATGTATGTTTGTTTTTGGTTTTTTGTGTAAAACAAATATACATAACTTACTTGTGTGAAAGCTACTCAACAATAAAGGTCACAACACCAGAAGTTTTTTAGAGGTAATATTTTTAAATCGAATAAAAACACAATTTGATTAAAACTAATTAAACCTGATATTTTTTATTTCATATTTTATGCCTGGCGCGCAAACAATGTATTTAAAGTATTGTATGTTTTATACGCCATACGGAATTTTTCTCTATCATAAATCTTAGTATTTATTAAACGTTCTGACAGTCCTGGTATATAAACAATTGATTTATAAGAAACCTGTTCATTTAAATGAATTATATTATATCTTCTATTCTTATAATACTCTCCAATTAATTGATAAATTAAAAAATCTGGATAAATATTATCTTTTAAAATATTTCTAATTATTATTTTATTTTTGAAATGAAATTCGCTATTACTAATTGTCAGTATCCTGTTAATTAAATTTTTAGCTGTGTTCATAATAATTTTTTTATTATGTTTAGAAAAATAATTTATTGATCTTCCTGAAGCTGTTGGTTTTTGATACCAATCTACCAATAACTTATTACCTCTCCTAATTAATAATGTATCCAAGTATGGAAGTTTGGAATCTAATTCTTTTTCCATTGTAAACTTAATATGAGAATCAAATTAATTTTAATTAAAAAGAAAAAGGTCAAATAAAACTAACTAATAAATCTATACTTTTGGTTAAACAAATTAGTTAGTTGAGTTAAAAATATATTTTTAATTGTTAAATTGTCACTTTTTTATTTTTATTTTGTTCAATTGTTTACAAGTATCAGCACTTCATTTAGTAACATACTTATCAAACCGTTTCTAAGTAAGTGTTGTGCTCAACAGTTGTGTAGCAGTTGAGCTCAACAGTTACTATTTATGAATGCACCCAATATATTTATCAATCAAGGATAGCATAAATGATTCATCCGCATATTTTAATGCTGGGCTAATTGTTGGTGTTTTTAAATTTTACACTTGCTTCCGTATAAAATGAATTTTGGAGTTACGAAAATAATGGTACCAATTTCATTTTTAATATTTGATATAAAAAAAGAGGCTTTTATGTACCAGTACTGACACTGTCACATTTAGGCATTCTAAATTTTCGTTGTGTTTATATCTTTCTTTTTGCTGTACATACTTTATTTGACGTACGGAGTATAGGAACAATGTTGATGCTTTTAAAGAGTGATTTTTTTGCTATTATCTTTTTGGCAACACTAGTTTTGACAGCTCACGCACGTTTTGTATCTTGTGTCACTGTCAAACATCTTCAGTTTGGTCTATAATTTAATCATGAATCGTCTTACAAACGAACAACGCTTGCAAATTATTGAATTTTATTACCAAAATGCGTGCTCTGTTAAGAAAGTTCATCGCGCGCTTCTTCCATTTTATGGTCAGTTTAATCGACCTACTGAGGCTTCTATTCGGGCTATTGTAACAAAATTTCGCACCAAATTTACATTGTTGGACATTAAACCACCAACACGCTTACGTAGAGTGCGAACTGAAGAAAATATCGCAGCCGTATCGGCCAGTGTTGGTGATGACCGTGAATTATCGATTCGGCGCCGTTCGCAGCAATTGGGCCTCTGTTACTCCACTACGTGGAAAATTTTGCGGAAGGATTTGGGTGTGAAGCCTTATAAGATACAACTGGTGCAAGAATTGAAGCCAAACGACCTACCACAACGCCAAATTTTTGGTGAATGGGCTCTTGAAAAGTTAGATGAAGATCCACTTTTTTATCGAAGAATTGTGTTCAGCGACGAGGCTCATTTCTGGTTGAATGGATACGTGAACAAGCAAAACTGCCGTATTTGGAGTGAAGAGCAGCCAGAAGCATTGCAAGAGCTACCAATGCATCCACAAAAAACAACCGTTTGGTGCGGATTATGGGCTGGCGGCATCATTGGGCCGTATTTCTTCAAAGATGATGCGAATCACAACGTTACTGTGAATGGTGAGCGCTACCGTGCGATGATAACAAACTTTTTTTTGCCCAAAATGGAAGAGCTTGACTTGCATGACATGTGGTTTCAACAAGACGGTGCCACATGCCACACAGCACGCGAAACAATGGACCAATTGAGAGGCGAGTTCGGTGAACAGTTTATTTCACGCTTGGGACCAGTCAATTGGCCGCCCAGATCGTGCGATTTAACGCCTCTAGACTATTTTTTGTGGGGCTATGTTAAGGCTAATGTCTATAGGGACAAGCCCGCTTCGATTGACGCACTGGAAGCCAACATTGCCAACATTATTCGTGAGATACCGGCCGAAATGTTGGAAAGAGTATGCCAAAATTGGACTAAGCGGATGGACCATTTGAGGCGCAGCCGCGGCCAACATTTGCATGAAATAATCTTCAAACATTAAATTATATCGACCCAACTATCGATCCAAATAAATATTTCATGCATTTTTCTGAATTTTATGTTTTTTTTTTTTTAAATTTCCGATAGTTCTTATAAAATCACCTTTTATAAGTTGCTATTGTTGTTGCTGTTTGCTGATGATATTCTTGGTATTTGTCGTACTGTAGTTAAACGAATTGTTTGTCTTTTTTTATTGTTATAAGCAACTCAGGAAGGCGTTTTTGCTCGTTAACATTGATGATGTTGACGCTTCATTATCATTGTATGATTTTAGCAATCGTTAGTTGCTGCTGCAGTTGGTGCAGATAATGATAAAGCGCGCGACTTGTTTACTCGTATAGTTGATGAAAAGTTTTCTTTCTTGCAATTCCTTTAGTTTAAACACACATACAGACGAGTAAGCATGCACACACATGCAAAAACTTTAATCAGTAACATCAGTTCAACATGGAAAATGTAGAGTAGTAACCACAGTTGATATAGAAACGGACATATTTCATATTTTACACGACTGTAATCCCCATAAATATCAATTTTAACGATTTTCTATTGAAAATAAACCTTAAAAAAAGGCTACAAGAAGTCCACGAGGTAGATCGTATTTATTTGTTTTTCTTATGTAGGTACACTAGCAACCCAACCCTGGAATGGCAATGAAAGCTCTAAGTAAATCTTATATTTTGTCAACAAAGTTTAGATAGAAAACAAACTTAAAATTCAGAAAAAAAAATGTTCATGATTGGTTACCAGAGAAAATATTCAGCGCCGGCTAAGCCAAACTGTGTTCGACGGCGGCTAAAATCATTTATACCCAAAGTTTCATTTAAAAAATTTTATAGCAGACGCCAAGGCGAATTCATAGGAGGTGGGCGCACACAACTAATCAGGTGTTTTTTATTTATATTTATGTTTTGTATAGTTTAATGTCAAAACATTTTTTCATTTTGCTTTGTGTGTTTACAACATATTAAGAAATAAAATCTATTTAAATACACATGCTCGTCCCGCAAGCAAGCCAAACAAATAAAACTCGCAAGCTCGAGCTCAATTCGAGCCCAATACGTACCCTGCTACATAGTAACAGATGGCACTACAGTATAACAAAACTACGAATACAGAAATCTTATTGAAAGAGAATTTTTTTATTTTTGCCGTTAGATTACGTTAAACAGGGCGCCCGAATAAGAAAAACAGAATCTGGGCTCGCTTAGGTCCTCTGACGTGTCCCTTTGTGATACCTGTATAGAGGAAAATAAAGAAGAGGAAGTATAGTAATAGAAGAGTGAAAAGAAACTAAAGAAGATAGAGAAGACAGATAGACAAAGAAAGTGAGTGAGTCCGTCACCCAAACCAACCGCTGCTTCTAAAGAAGCCATATAGCATGTCGACTCTTACATTCCACAGCGCAGTGAGACCCTGCAGACGTCGGTCATCGAAGTGGATCATGCGCCGCTCTTCCAGGGCTGGACACTGGCAGAGAAGGTGTTCCACAGTTTCCTCTTCTTCCTCGTCCTGAAAACTTCTACAGTAGTCGCTATATCGCGAACCCATTCTCCTTGCATGGTTGCCAAAATTGCAGTGTCCTGTTACTACAGCCACCACATTTCTCAATCGGTCTCTTTGGAGCCCTAATAAATCCCTACTGCGATTGCTATCTAGCCTAGGCCAGATCATTCTCGCCGTATTACACTTCCAATCGTCACTCCATCTGGACTGTACCGTTTGAAAAAATATGCTTTCGATCTGCTTTTTACAGACCGATAGAGGGATACCGCAGGGCGCATTGCCATCTTGCCCTGGCACCCTTGACCCTTCCCTTGGCAGGTTATCCGCCTTGCAGTTCCCTATTGTAGTCCCATGTGAACGCACCTAATTTTCTGCCATTCTATTTAAGGATGTCCGGCATTCTTGGACCAGTTGGCATGTAGAATAGACACCCAGTAAGGACCTAATTGCAGTCCGACTGTCGATATAAATGTGAATATTCCTGCCTTGCTTTATAGCTATCAATTCAGCTTGTAGATTGCTGCTTTGATTGAAGGATATATTCGTCTCAGACTCCTCAATATAAACTCCACCACCAACTCCAAAACTATTCTTGGAGCCATCGGAGAAGACATCCAGATATGACCGACCCCCACTAACTTTGGAGGGCCGACCCACCTATGCCAGTGCACACCCCCTGGAACCACCCCTGGGGGTTTCCCCATACAAACATTTCAAAAAATCACCATTTTTGGCACTTTACAAGAAAAAATCAGCGAAATGGCTATGTTTTTTTATTTTTGGAGTTTATTTTTCTCTTCAGAAATTTATTTAGTTAGAATGAAATGAAAAAATTAATTTTACTTAGTAATAGAAAAGAAAATAAAAAAAATTATTGACCCTTCGGCTCAAAAGTCGGGACATCAAAATACATTGTAGAGATATGGTTCCTTCGGCAAAGTTTCTTATTTTGATCCCTAGAATACGATTTTCCTTGTAATTTGAGAGATATTTTTGCCTCCATACAAATCGACCCGCTCAAATATATATATATATAGTGATATTTAGAAAAATGTGAAAAGTAACATATATAAATATTTGGCTAACACAGTGAAGGGTATATAAGTCTCGGCACAGCCGAATTTACCTTGTTTTTATTTATCGTTTGTTTTTTTTTTCATTTGTGTTGTCAGTGTCGTTTCGGTTTTCAAGTGCATATGTATACATTTTTTTATTTGTTTACACACATATCGTTTCAAGAAATACAAAAAGTCATATAATAGCTTATTTAAAATTTTTCTTTTTAATTAAATAATTTTTTAAGGCCTAGAGTTTTTACCATTATTAAAGCTATCACCATATTAAGCTCATCTATTTTCTTCTGTTACTATAGAACCAGTAAAACGAGACAAAAATTAGTAGGTACCAAAGAGATAATCCCATGTATTTCTGTTTTTATATTCTTTGTTTAGATTCTCATTTTCTGGTTCTGAAAATATGTATGTATGTCATTTTAAAAACGGAAAGTGACAAAAACACACAAAATCGCCAAAAACCAAATTGCAATCGGAAACAAATACAAATTTTGCTGAAGTTTTATTTAAATTAAACATTTCTTGTGTTGTTTTACATGGCCAGTTTATAAAATGTTAACTAATTCATATATGTATTTATGTGCTGTTTTTATAATACAAGCGATCAACTCGTCTAAAAATTTTTTATGAAAAACACTACTCAATCTCTGATTTTGAGTATTTTATCCCGAAAACAAAAAAAAAAAATTTTTTAAATAAAGGGTGGTTAAATTTTAATGGCCGATGTTGAATGTGAACCACACATAAACGTCAAGTTTTTTTCTGCATTTCATTTGACATTTCTCAATTTCAGGCTAACTCCATTTGAACCATGGAAAGGTACACAATCGAGCAACGTGTTAAAGTTATTCAGGCTTATTATGAAAATGGCTGATCAATTTTCGAAGAAAATCATCTTCAGTGATGAGGCACATTTTCACCTCAGAGGATTCGTCAATAAGCAGAATTGCCGCATTTGGGCGAAAGATAATCCAAGAGTGATTGCTGAAAAACCAATGCACCCACAAAGAGTGATTGTTTGGTGCGGTTTATGGGCTGGCGGCACCATCGGGCCGTATTTTTTACAAAATAAGGCCGGTCAGGCAGTTACTGTGAATGTGCCACTTGCCACACAGCTAACGAAACAATGGCTCTTTTGCGCGACAAATTCAATGGCCGTGTTATCTCACGTGTTGGCGAAGTCAATTGGCCGACAAGATCATATGATTTGACACCGTTGGACTTCTTTCTTTGGGGTTACTTGAAAGAAAAGGTGTACGTGAATAAACCAGCAACAAATAATTTGTGTTTTATTCAAAATCAACATCGGCGCATAAAATTTAACCACCCTAGACGAGTTGATCGCTTGTGCCATAAAAACAGTACATTAATATGGTTGTACGAGTACCTTGCGCTGGTTCTTTTGGAAAATTCTTGTTATTTATTTTATTGCACATAACTCCACATATACAATAAAATAATTTTACTTGCTTCTTATAATTCTTTTTAATTGTATCTTTTAATTTTCGAATTATTCGTATTTAAAACGTAAAAATTTTAAATTTATTTTGGTTTTATTTCTTTATTTTCTTACTTTCGTATTTTAGGAGAGAAAGTGATGGCTGCCTTGTTGCCTCATAAAATTTCTAATTCAGAACATCTGATATTGTGGTTTTTGATATGTAAAATTTGTAGTTTCTGTATATCCTGTTCTTTAGGTTACAAGGTGTAGTTGTTTAAAGCTTCTCGACTTATTCGCTTTGAATATATTAGGAGTATTCAAGAACGTACAAAAACTGAACTATGACTATTAAGGCAATTTTCACAATGCAATATTATATTATATATTTATAACAGAAAGCTATTTAGATAACTGTCAGCTAAATTAACAACTAAACAATAACTAAAAGTAGGATGTTATCGAACAGATAACACTGTTAAACATAAATAAATACCTTGGAAATGATATTATTTTTGTGGCTGTCGAGTACAAAAAAATCTGCTTTTGAAATTTGTTACGGGTAAAAAACCAGTTTTTCAACACCTTTATACACTTATAAACCAGTAATTTAGTTGAATTTCAACCGTTTTAAATTGAAAGAAAACATTGAGGCCGTTTGAACTATACATAATTCATTTAAGTAAGCTTGCGAAGTCTGAGCGTATTTCTCAACCAAACAAGTATTTTTATTAATTTTTTTCGCCATTTTTCAAATTTGAAGATGTTTTTACACAGTATTTTATAAAGAAATCGTAAAATTTTTGAATTTATTTTCAAAATATGTTTGTTAATGAGTAAATGTTAACTTTTTTAAAATCCATTAAAAATTTACTAAGTTATTAAACTTTTTATTAAAAGAATTTTTTTACAGATATACAATTTTTGGCTATTTCACACAAAAATGATTCCTTGGCCGTTTTTTAACTTAGCATCATCAGTGAAGTGACCAAAAATATTTAAAAAATAACAAGTGTAAAACAATTACTGAACAAAGTTTAGCAAGACGGTTTTAGAGGGGCAAAGCCCAGTAGTTTTAAAGCCGACTGCAACTAAATCACCAATAAGGGATGAAAACGTTGGAACAAGGGATATTTAAAAAATAATAATAAAAAAGTAAACTTAAACGGCTAGTTTATTAAGCTTGAGGTCGTATTATATAAATTTATTTTTATATCGATATTTCGCTCCAACTTGCTGATATAAAAATAAATTTATATAATAGGATCTCAAGCTTAATAAACTAGCGGTTTTAATTAAAAAGAAACAGGTCAAATAAACTACAAAATAAAAGAAGTATATTACAAAAACTATAATTTACAGTTTAAAACTTTCCTTTGCAGCCCACGATTGTTTTGATATTCTTCATCATAGGAATTTTAATTTTATTTTAAATTAAATAAAAAACTAGAAAACTTTCATAAAATATAAAATGACAGTTATTTCCTTTGAAGTATCAATAATGTGACAGTGCCTTACATAACTAGCGATAACTCAAGTAATCATACCCCCGGGAGGCATTCCACTAAAATAATAAAAATGCAATTAAAAAATTTTATTTTAGAGTAGCGCAGATTGGATTCTAAGTAGCGATATGTACGAGTATGCATGTATGACCGCTGTACACACTTTTATAGTCAACCACCTCAACATTATTAATAATTTTTTTTTGTTTTCATTATTATTATTATTGTTTTGCAGTTTCTTTTTATATTTTTTTCCTTTTGGTTGTTGTTTTGTAAACAGAACTTACTGCCTATTTCTTAGCATGCGAACGATAGCTTATTTCGTACATTTGTATTGAAAACAAAAACAAAATACGAAAATTTGTTTTTGTTTTTAATACAAATGTACGAAAGAAGCTTTCGTTCGCATGCTAAGAAATAGGCAGTTAATAGGTATTTCGTTCAAATTCAAATATGAGTGCGTGTGTGTGAGGATCGAGTCCTTTGTTTTGTTCTGTACGTATATACCTACGTCTCACAGTGGCTCGTTTTGACTTTTTTTGTTGAAAAAATCGTAACTTTTTAAGATATGAAGATATTTAAAAACATTCTTGACTTTGAAAGAGTGTATCACGTATGTTCCCACAGCCATTATCTCAATAAGATAAAAATTATTTGCAATGTACTACCACTGCTGTGAATACCGTTTACTTTTCATTGCTATAAATACATAGTGGCAACGGCATGCCTGTTTTTGATAATTATTTCCAAAATATTTAACAAATTCGATCATTTTAAGGTTTTATTTTATTGTTTGCTATATTATTGTGTAATTGTATTGTTTTGTTTTTTTGTATTAATAAAAAAATAAAGGGTGTCCCAACAAGAACGCAAGATTAAAATTTTAAATAAATGACTGATGCAGCACTTAAATTGTTTCTCTGGCTGTATGACATGTGGCGCCATATTGTTGAAACCACAAGCCCTCCACATTCATTTCTTCAATTCTAGGCAAGAAAAAACTGGTTATCATTTCACGATACTGAACATCATTGTTTGCGCTTGACCTGCCTCATTTTCATAAAAAAAGGTCCAATGATTCCTCCAGCCCCAAAAACCACACCACACAGTGACACGTTGAGGATGCATTTGCTTCTCGTGAATCACTCGAGAATTTTCTTCACCCCAAATGGGACAATTCTGCCTATTGACGAAGCCATTAAGATGGAAATGGGCCTCGTCACTGAAGATGATTTTATCGGCAAAATCAGCATTTTCATGTCGTCTCTCCAATACCCAATTAACGAATTCCCTTCGCAGTACATGGTCATTTTTTACTAACCTCGTACCTTCTACTAGCAAACAATAACAATTGTTCAAATGTCAAACAATGACACTTCGAATGGCGCCAAATTTAAGTCTTGCGTTCTTGTTCGGACACCCTTTGTAATATCTGTGGCTGCTGAAGTTGCCATATCTAAAATCGAAAATATGGCAAATTTACACGCTTGAAGTTCGTGTTAAAAGTTATGGAGAACACAAACATGTCTTTAGCTTATCATATATTATACTTTAAGGATAAAGTCTGTTTGTAATAACCAAAAACCCATTTATCTGTATGATAACATTCAACTTTTAGTTATTGCTTAGTTGTAATAATGGGCCTAAGTATAAAAAGCCAAACCTTTTTATTATATTAACCTCGATACCAGTGATTTGAGCCGTCACCTCATCAGTATCAAAAAATGATCTGGCCATATTACCACCGTTTGTACTTCCATATCCTTACTTTGGATAGTCTAATTTCAGTCTAAGTTTTTCTAAAAATTCTTTTTATATGATTTGTTTTCTTATGTTCTGCTTTTCCTTTGATATTGGCATTCTCTTCAAAAGTTTCTCTTCCACGTGGTATTATATATGCCACCTTCAAAATAAACTCCATACACCTAATTCTAGCATGCAATAGAGAAATTGCATACTCGTAATTGTTCTCATCACTAGCTGAATCATTCGAATTTTGAAAGTGTTTCTATAACTTTTAAAAATAGCGCATTTCGTAATTTTATTCAAATTTTTACTATCAATCATTGTAAGATAAAATTGGACGGCAAAAATGGGCTGATTATGGGCGGAAATTTTTCCAGTACTCTGAGGTTTCACTTCTTAAAGGAACTATAGAAGCCATAAACATATTTGTATCTGTATCCATCATATCCTACTCAGTATACTACTACTTTCGCCAATAGCAAAAAAACAATTTAAATAATGATTAAAAATAAATTATTTTTTATCTTATTTATTTGTGACTTGTCACTGCCCTTGTTTTGTAAAGAATAAACATAAGACACAAAATGCCGATAAGAAACAATTACTATCAGGTAATCTTGTTGTCGAGTTTTTTCTTCTTTTTGTAATTGCTTTTGAGAAATACAGTCAAGTACCCCCGTAGAACAGTAAGTAGTATATACACTAACCTATCTATCTGGGGATCACAGGTTTGATTCCTGGCTAGACCTTGGGTGTTTCTTCCAGACAAGCCAAGAAGCTTCGTGGATTCGTGTTGTTAAAAAATATATAAAAATATTAAGTACTGTAGTTATATAATAGTAATTATTTTATTTATTACTTGTGGAGTAGCGCCACCTATAGTAATCTTTTAGTATTCACAACTAAGTACATTTGTATGTGATAGATAAGCATATGTTTCTTTTAAGATAAACTAGTCACTTCTTGTTGGACTACAGAGCATAAAACACTACATTACCTTAAAATAGTAAGTAGTATTAATATTTGATAGTAAGTATTTATGCCCTTTGTAGGCGTGTCGAAATGTGTGAACACTCATAGTCTAAAAAGTTTTTTATTAAATGCTTTTTATATCTTATAGAACTTTAAACAAGAAAGTCATATATACCTACAATACCAGGGCTACTATTTATATTTCAGGAATAGCAAGTAATAACAAACATTTTTAAATGAAAATTGTTTTTAAATATTAACATGTTGGACAAGATGTGTGAGAGTTCGCATTGTCGTGATGGAGAATGATTCGTCTTCGGCGGTTAGTTTTACGAATTTCTCCGAAAACTTATGGTAGTGTACCACTCAGAATTGACCGTTCTAAGTTGCTCAAGCGGAATAGTGGCCACATAACCTAAGATCTGGACCACACAGCAATTTTAGTTGGGCAATTCTTGATTTTGTAGGAGAGAGAGGAGAGAGGAATGGAAAGGGGTACAAACTTGCAATTCCCTTTTTTCTCTTTTCGTATCTTTTATAAAGATGTAAAAAAGGAAGACAGGTAGCTTGAAGTATGAATGAATGACTGAATAAGAATGCTAAAATTGCCGAAACAAAAAATTTATGTGTGGACAAAACGACAATTTTAAAAATAATTGGGAAAGAATTGCCCAACTAAACTTGCTGTGTGTGGTCCTAGTCTAATTGGCTGAAGAAACAGGCAATCATTTGCTTCATTGTGCTTCTTCCACGAACAACTTTTGTTGGATTTAGCTCGTCTTGGAATACCCACACGGTCGATTGCTGTTTTGTTTCCGGCTCATACGCACGTCTTTTGAAGTACCACGGTTCAGCTTTTTAATCACTTTATTACACCACTTGACACGAGAATGTTTTTGAGCGACTGATAAATTATGGGGTATCCAACGAGAACAATTTTTTTACAACTAAGTGTTCATGCAAAATCGAATGTATTGAAGTGGAACTAATGTGCAAGAATGCCTGTATCTCACAATATGTCACATGACGATAATTCACGTCGAAAGTTGTAAAAAATAATCTAACGAGAACTCCCGGAACACCCACAATATTGGTTTTAATGATGAGATTGTGACAGTTTTCTTTTTTCTTGTAGGGCAGAATCGGGCAGCCAAATTAATTTAAATTAGTTAGTGTATGAAACAATAAAAGTATGTATGTAATATTTCCCGAATAACTTTTTTAGTTCTACTCTATTAATTTCCAAAAACGACCCAAATACAGGGTGGCAGTTAAATCAGGTTAAAAAACAAACAAACGCTTTTTTTTAGTAAATTCATAAAAGGAACTTTACCGAAAATATTGTTTGAAGTCTAAACTTTTTGTTGAAAATTGAATTTTTTTTAATAGTCTAAAAGAGTAAACATTTTAAGCGGTTTTAAAACTCATAATTTTCATTCGATTTAAAAACGGGTTTTTGATTCGTGCTTAGTATGTTGTCCTTTTTAATATGCGATAATGCATTTCACAATATTTTACAGTCGAATTTTTAATTTTCCAACGGTTTTTTGGAAAATGAGCCACTGTGCGTCGGTGCATATGCATTTATATGTATACAGGTACAATCAGACAACAATATGTACACATACAGGCATACACACATTTTTGTTTTGAATGTAGTTTCGCAAGTGTTAATGATAGTGTTTTCTTTGCTGCCGTGCGTGACTGCACCTTTGCATTATATCCAGAGTTGCGATTTCAAAATAATGTTTAACAAAAACTAATCCTGTAGCACAATTATGCAGAAAACATAATATTTATAATATATATGTATATATATATTAGGGCGGGTCGATTTAAAAATCGCACAAATTACAAAGAAAATCGTATTCTAGGGATCAAAAAAAGAAACTTTGCCGAAGGAACCATACCTTTAAAATGTATTTTAATGTCCCGACTTTTGATCCGAAGGGGCAAATTTTGAAAAATCTCACTTTGACCCATTTAAAGTGCCTCAATCGAGTCAAAATGTATGACCGACCGCACTAACTTTGGAGGGCCGACCTACCTATGCCAGTGGCACACCCCCTGGAACCACCCCTGGGGGTTTCCCCATACAAACATTTCAAAAAATCACCATTTTTGGCACTTTACAAGAAAAAATCAGCGAAATGGCTATGTTTTTTTATTTTTGGAGTTTATTTTTCTCTTCAGAAATTTATTTAGTTAGAATGAAATGAAAAAATTAATTTTACTTAGTAATAGAAAAGAAAATAAAAAAAATTATTGACCCTTCGGCTCAAAAGTCGGGACATCAAAATACATTGTAGAGATATGGTTCCTTCGGCAAAGTTTCTTATTTTGATCCCTAGAATACGATTTTCCTTGTAATTTGAGTCATTTTGTTTCCTCCATACAAATCGACCTGCCCTAATATATATTATATGTATGTATGTATGGACATAGTGATTGTCTTTCCAGTGTCCTTCCAATTTCCACTCACGAGCCCATAAGCTATACCTACGTGTACAAGTATACATGTTCTGAATTCTTATAAGTAGAAAAGTTAGTTTTTCGGTGTGGATAGTGAAATAAATTCTTTGAAGGTGTGCAAAATTTTTGCGTTTAAGTTGCAAATGGAAATTTATCAACAACTGAACTACATACATAAATACATATAGACAGATAAACTCGATTTATCACTATTGCAGAGATTATAGAGCTTTAACATACGTTTTTGGTTACACTTAAATATTTAAAAATAAAAAACGATTGGTACTCTTTAATACGTTTTTACATTGCGCTTTTTTTTCCGTTTCTTAAATCTAGTAGCATCTTACTCCGCATACGAATATAAAATTTTAAAAGCGCCTAACATTCGATTTGTAAAGGAAACAATTTCTATTTTTACTTCAATTTATTATTCAACCTTTCGAAATTAGCTGCGCTTTAATATAATTTTTTTGTATAAAATTTAGCTATAAGACCATCAATAACTGAACTTATTCTACGTTATTATTTATGTAAAGTTAAATGTTAATATTTAGTACAAAATTTAAAAGTACAAAAAAGAAAGAAAAAAATTCTATTCAAAAATACTTATAGCAGTTAATACAAAGCTTTCAAATGATTGTTTTATGTCTAAGTATCGGCTACAATTCAAACCCCGAAACGAGTTTGGTGGGTCGAGTTTACTTTTGCAAGTGCCGCTTACTTCTAATACACTAGCTTTGCAATTGCCCATTGTAGTATACTATTTTTGGTTTTTACCATAACTTGCCCATTTTTAGCAACTATGACATGTACTACTACACCTTTAGGCCGACAATTTCTTGGCAGGTCAGGATCTACGATAACGACTATGACACTTACTTTTATAGGTGGTTGTTTCGAAAACCATTTGCTTCTTTTAGAGATTATATGCAAGTATTCTCTTAGCCTTCTGCGCCAAAATTGGTCACAAAATTTTTGTGTCTTATACCAGCGTTGTCGTGTATTTATCTGTAATTGCTTTGTATCCGTCTGATGAACCGAGCAGAAGATGGTTTGGTTTTATCGCTTTGTCATCTTTGTGCTCAATTGAAACAAATGTAAATGGTTGGCAATTAATACTAAATTCGACTTCACATAATGCGATTTTTAAGCTTTCTTCAGTAAACTTCATTGATAGATACATGGCATACAGTTGAACTTTTTGTATCTAAGCTGTGTGCTACCTCAATGTGTATGGCGCAAACTGTTAAGCATGTAAACGACACTCACCATCTACATTAATAGAGCCAAAATAGCCCAAGCCTACGAAAGTAAATGGGCATGCAAAATGGCGAGTCTATCCGTCATCTGTGGCACTTGAGGCGTAGAGTTTTTTATTTTGCACCATTGATACACTCTACGCATTTTTCTAAAATAAACACGTAGCTTCTATATATGCTATCGACCTCTCACTTCATTGAGTGCTGTTTCGTGGGATTGATAGTATAATTTTTCATGAAAGTGGCACAGTAATAAAAACGTTACGTGATGATCGGCAGAAAGAACTAAAACGTGTTCGTGATTATTAATGTATTCTGTTTTGCTTATGCAGCGTATTAAGCCATTTTCATGTAAGTAAGCATTAAGAGATATTAGTTTGATTCTTTTTTCAATAGGCTTACCATTTTTTAAGATTTTTATTTCGCAGCTATATTCATATTTTAATAGAAACGTTTGGGCTCTTTTTAACATGCCATGTGACACGATACTAGTTTTAAAATTTTTATACTCTATCAGTTCTCTGAGCCCTTTCACAATATAATAAAAAAAGTTGCTAACACGTGGTATAGTCATCTCCAAGTAGAAAAATATTCAAGATTAAGTTTCACGTTAGGAAACCTTTCACTAATTATTTCTCGTCGTTTGATTTCTGTTTCGTTTAACTTATCAAAGTCGTTGCATTGAGGCCAATCTATTGCCTCAGCCAGCAGAAACTCTAGATCCTCGAACCACACTTGCACATTTGAAGATTTATATACTTTTGTAGCAATATCGGCAGGATGGAGCCCATCTGCATTGGATAACATTTGTGGTTCGAGTATTTCGCCTATACGGTGCATCACGAATTGATGAAAATTCTTTGGGTATGTGTAGCTCACCCAAATTGTGAGCTGATATTTACGCGACAAATTTTTTTCACCTTTTGCCTAGTCTCGCTCCAAGAACGGCAGCATGTAACTCTTCTTTTTCCAAACCACAAAAAACGTTAAGCATGAGTATTATTTTCTCTTACATTCACTCTATGAAACATCTCGGTTATGTCTCCATATATAGGGTCCGCCAAATAACTTTTTTTTTTTTGAAAATGCTATAAAAACATCGAGTGTAGCTTCGGCTGTGTGGCATGTTTCTGTGCCCCAAATGCGACAAGTTTGCTTGTTTACATACCCGCCAAGATCAAAATGAGCTTCATCTGAAAAGATGATTTTTTTTTGGCAAAATCGGCATCTTCTGTAAGTCGATCGCAGGCCCACTTAGCGAAGCGAAAACACAACCATATTCTTTCAGCGGAACGATAAAACTAATTATCTGTCAAATCAGACATGAGCTAAGTGTTACCATTCACGAAATAAGCTCTAGTTGAAAAAAAAAACGTTCGATGGCGGACCCTATACATACATGTTTTTTGTAAATATCTAACCTTTTTCCATTCACCAGTACATTTCGTTGGAGGGCCCAAAGAATTTAGCTCCGCTTCAACGTTTTTCCAAAATCGTACTAGTGTCTCCTTGCAGCCTTTATAAAATCCCCGCGCAATATCAACATTGGCTTCCATTAAGGTCACCAAGTGTTGCATTTGTTGCTTATTAGTATTTTTTGACCTAGGAATTACATTAAAATTTTTTCTTTTGTTTTATTTTAATTTTAAAAATAAATACTTACATTTCTGTTCGAACTCCCTCCAAACTTTTAAGCGAAAAAAAAAAACTAGAGAAATATAACTGTTTTTTCCTTTTTTTCCATTGATGATACATACTTTTCCAACTTAGAATTTTTTTCTCTTCCCACAGTTGAAAAAAAGGGAATAAAATGTATTCATGATAGGGGAAAAGTGAAAAAACTCCCACGGAATTTTTGTTTATGATTGGGCTAATTATTTTTATGCTCGTGAGCATGAGCATTATTTTGTGCTCGTAAGCACTACTCGTGCGCGCGAACATAATTTTTTCCCTAAACTGCCTTTGGTCTGTTTTTTGAAGTTGCTTTTACGAAAAAAAACCCGAATCCAGAAAGCAGAATCGTCTATAAGTTGATGGAATTTCAGAAAATTCCATACATATTCAGTCAATTTGTTTAAAACTGAACTGTCAACTGAATTAGCAAAGGGTTATAAACGGTAATACCACAAAAAAGATGAAACACAATATAAATACTAAAATTTTTTTTGACAGATTAAGTTGTAATTCATAATACCATAAAAATTAAAACACAGATTTTGAAAAATGTCGTTCAGTTGAGCTCCTAAATACAGAAGCAAACTCTTTCATGTCATATATTTTTTTTTTGTCTAATTTCGACCTAAAATATCGAAATTTTATGCTGTAAAAGCAAAGTAAAATTTTGTATTGACCGGTGTTACACTCAGTGTAATTGACAGTTTGCTGTCATTTGTGTTGAAGTTCCAAATAACTTATGTCCTAATACGTTCGGTGTTAGTGAGTCATCTTGATTGATGCAAGCCCGCTTGGGCTCTCCAGACTTTGTTCTTCTTTGTCTTTTTTTTTTTTTTTTTGGAAATAAAAAAAATTAAGAATAAATAAGAACAGAGAAGTACCATTGTTAAAATGGATTTAAGTTAATTTTTTGCTGTAACTTTTCAAATTATCACTTAAAGGATTTTTTTTTTGTATTTTTCCTGCATTCGCAATTTATGTTTTTTTTCTTTGCTTTAATCTAAAAACGGTATGATTCCATATTTTTGAACTGCAGTGCTTGTGAGTAATTGAACAAAAAGGAAAAGACAAATTTTAGATTTTTTAAAAATAATTACGTTAATTATAAGTGTTGAACGTTTTTTTTAATAATTTATTTCCCGTCAACTAACTTCTAACTATGGGTTAAACGCTTAATTATACATTACATACAAAACAAATTTTTAACACATGAAAACCTTTTTTTTATCAGATATTCCTTTTCAATTTATAACTAATTGTAGTTCATTACAATATATTTAAAGAAAATAATATTATAAAAACAAAGTAATAAACACATAAAGATGTGCATACATACAAGTGCATACATTCCTACGGCCGTCTACTTGCTGTGTCACGCTTAACCTTTTTAAATGTAGACAACCAACAAAGCAAGCCATCAAGTAAATTGCTGATGTAGTGTCAGTCACAATATTTTTTAACTATAATTTTCATATTCTTAAAGTTTAAATTACCCCTAAAAAAAGTGTGATTTTCTAATATGAAACAAAAAATATATGTTGTATTTAAATTATGATGTAACATGCAACAATATTCATTTGGAATATTTGAGAATGCAACAGGTGGTCAAGGACAGTATTGCAAAAGCCCTCCTGATAAATAGTACATTCGCATGTTTGTATTTACAACGTTAGCTATAACAAGTTAAATTCGGCTGTGCCGAGTTTTTTATACCCTTCACTGTGTTAGCCTAATATTCATATTTTTCACTTTCCACATTCTTCTTAATGCGCTGTTATTCACCCCTATCGTGAATATATTTTCCCTCGAAATATTTCGCTTTTCCCTAAAGTTGCAATCGTGAATAATTTGTAAGCGAAAAAACTCGCATGTTCGAAAAAATTATGGCATCGCCGATTTTTATTCCCGTGAGTTTTTTCCCAAAAGTATTGTGACATTTTTCAAAAACATATTGATTGGGAATAAAATTTAGAATTGTTGCAGCGGCAAATAAAATTAGAGGAACTGAAAATCAAGCAATGTAATAGCAATGATGGACTGTAAACTTGTAAGAATGTGATAGTTTTTTAGTTTTAAAAAAGTATATTAATTAAGAATTAGAATTTTTGTTGCCTTTTTTATGTGCCTGTTTATTAAAATTTTTCGTGATACATGAAGTACAACCAAAAATAACGCAAATGTGATTGTGTTTTTTAGATTTAAGATTTCGTATCTTTCTAAAGAATATTTCTTTTTTAATTTTTTGTATCCTATAAAAACCGTAGACATGTTGTAAGCTTCACAACACGACGGCTTTCTGGTAGGCAGTTCTGTTCAATATATCTAAAAGGTATTTAAAAGCAGATTTCTTAGCTAGTAAATGTTGTTAGAACCTGCAAAGAATTTATTTATATGTACATATATGTACATAATGTTAACAATTCTTCATGTTTTCACTTACATTGTTTCTGGTAAGCACAATGGATTTGATGCATCTCTTAAATTCCGTCTTTTTATTTTCTCCAATAATTTCTTCTAATAACATAAATCGGAGCGAAATACTATCGTTCATATTCATAAAAACAATTTTTGTTTATTAAGGACCTAATAAGCAGTTTTTCTATGGGAAATTCGTTCAATAAACGCTTATTAAACAAAAATGTTTGTTATGAATTTGGTTGTATGCATTTTATGGAATAATAACAATTTATTAAGAAAATTACAAAAAAAAATACGTAAAAAATTTAATTACATCAATTCACAATAGTATGTTCGACTTGCCACATATGTTTCGAAAATATATTTTATTCCCTAACAATTGACGATACCAAATTATTGTTCATGGGAATAAACAAATTATTCCCTAGAATTTATTCCCTTGAGATTCGCGATAAGGATGATTATAACAGAAGCACTAAACTCGTCAAAAAAATTTTAATGAAACAGACTCAATATTTTGAGTCTTATTTTGAGTACTTTTTATTGTAAAATTTCCAGACGACTTGATTGCTTGTGTTATAAACACAGCATATAAATATAAAAAAAATTATATAATGGAAATAGCTAGTTTATTAAACTTGAGGTTATATTAAATATAAAAAATTATTTATTATTGGAGTGATATATCGATAGAAAAAAAATTTTTATAATACGATCTCAACTTAATAAACTATCCTTTCAATAAAAAAGGTCATTTAATCTTACAAATAAAGAATTGTATAGAATTAAAAAAAGAAATCACAAATATTGATAAAAATTCTTTTTTGGAATACTTATTATTTTATTAATCCTAAAATAAATAATTAATTTCGGTCCAAGAAAGTAAAACTAACGAGTTGTAAGCAACAATCTTTTCTGAGAACCTCATTTTTAAAAGCAATAAAATGATTGCAAGCACTAATTTTTGTACCATTTTGTATTTTACACAAACTACACAAAAAAAAACATCGCAAAGATTAATAAAATTTTTTTTTTCATTTGTGGACCAATCTTTTTGATTTTTGCACAAAAATTATGACTGTTATTTGTGATAAAACTGCGTACCACATTTTTTTCGTTTTGTTTTTTAGACAAATAAGCAAAAATCTCACCAAAAATAGTCTAAATAGAGGTAGTCGCGATTTTTGACTCATAGCTACTTCATTTATGACCCGATATATCTCAGTTTTGGTTAAGATACCATGAATGTGATGTCTGAAAAAACTGCGTATTAATTTTTTTTAGTTAAGATAAAAAACGGAAAAATAGAAGGCAAAAATTAATGAAAACCTATAATTTCGGTTGTAGTTTTGATATTTTTCGGCCATTTTTGGACCTCTGATTTTTTGCAAAACATTATGTCTGTTATTTCTAACACTACGTAGTATAAAGCAAAGTCGCTTCCCGCGTCTGTCCATATGTTTGTATGTATGCTTAGATCTTTACAACTACACAACGGATTTTGATGCAGTTCTTTTTAATAGATAGAGTGATTCAAGAGGAAGGCTTATATGTATAATAACATCTTCATATATTAGAAAACCACTGATAATTTCAAGATTTCTAATGTGAAGTCGTAAATAAACACATTTTTTTGGGCTTACAATGCAAACGCTGAACTCTACGAGATATATCAAAATAATGTATTAAGCATTGTATACCTTAAAAAGGTCTACAAGAAAGTCCGCGATGGTATATGTTTATCTCTTAGGGATAACCCATAATAACTAATTTTACTTTTTACGAGAAATAATGGCTTATTTACAAAGTGATTTTAAGCAATACAGCATTAATCCTTATCTAATTAAGTACCTTAAATACATTTTACATTTAATATGGAATAATATAGCCCTTTAGAGCATACTATTTAAATGAATATTTTCGAAAATAAAATATAGGGACATCGGCGGTACCGCGGCGCGTGCCTACCTCGAAAAGCGCGCGCCCCTCCTTATAGGACTTTGTGATTTGCAGCGATCGCACGCGTTTATCGGAGCTCTCTAGCGAGGAAAATAACAAACTTAATAAAAACGTGCTTTTCAGCGCGATATTTTTTTTCCGAAATTGTACGTTCGTACTTTAGTCGGTGTTACCGTTAATTTTAATAAGTACTTACATTAGTTTAGATAATATTAGATTAAAACCATAATTTATCAATTCTATTTCTTCTATTAAGATCTTAGTCGGAATTTAAAGTTAAGGCAATTTAGTATTAGTGAAATGTAAAGGGTGTTTTTTATAGACGTATAGAACTTTAAATTGCAATAAAACAACAATGGATTATTCGATTGACATGAATTTTATTTATCCGAAAGATAATCTTGTGGCATTACATTTTAAATATGATTTCTGGCATATGACCGCCACGGCTGGCTCGGATGTAGTCCAATCTGGACGTCCAATTTTCGATGACTTTTACCAACATTTGTGGCCGTATATCGGCAATAACACGGCGAATGTTGTTATCCGCATAGACCAATGATGCGACAAAAACATCCACAGAAAGTAGTCTAGCGGTGTTAAATCACAAGATCTTGGAGGCTAATTCACAGGTCCAAAACGTAAAATTAGGCGGTCACCAAACGTGTCTTTCAATAAATCGATTTTGGCACGAGCTGTGTGACATGTTGCGCCGGCTTGTTGGAACCACAGCTCCTGGACATCATGGTTGTTCAATTCAGGAATGAAAAAGTTAGTAATCATGGCTCTATACCGATCACCATTGACTTTAACGTTCTGGCCATCATCGTTTTTGAAGAAGTACGGACCAATGATTCTACCAGACCTTAAAGCGCACCAAACAGTCAGTTTTTCTGGATGTAACGGTGTTTCAACATTCACTTGAGGATTAGCTTCACTCCAAATGCTTCATTCCCAAATAGGGTTAAATTGCAACGGAACAGATCCAAATAAGGTGCCACATCTATATTCATTGGGACAGTACAGCGGCATTACAGTGTCTTTTAGATAAGCTCAAAGCTTATCTGTGATATGTAGGCAATGGAAAAGTAGCTGCCTCGCTAGAAAAGGCGCCGAAACATTCTGCGGACCATCTTAGAGCTCTATTAAGCTCAGTTTTAGGGAGTGGCTAGAGAGATAACATTCATGAAATTCTGATCTCGGAAGAGAACGCATGAATTACTTGGTCTGAACCGGTCAGGAATTCACATTGTTACGGGAATCTTAGCTGAACGTTGTTAAGGATCAGTCACAATGACCTCTGCAAGTTATGTAACGAAGATGAAGACATAGCAGAGCACATATTGTCTCACTGTAATGTTCTAATTTTGAGCCGTTTTCGCTACTTAGGCCTACAATCGTAGGACAAATCATCCAAGAAAGTTTTTGAATTCCTAATGAATACTAGACTCAGTGATAATTTGTAACTGGAGAGTTATGTCTAAATAGGTCTATTTTTTTAGCCACATTGGTTAGGTGACTTGTTCCCGCTCCTCATTCTAATTCTAATTGAAGTTTACTAAAATATGTGTTCTAAGGAACTATGAAACCTCAAGCCACAAAATGCGTGTTGACCTGCGTTCTTAACCCTGCACGCACTTTTGTTTTTACTTTTTTGAAAATTGCAAAAAAAAAAAAATTTAATTATATATTTTTTTTATACGTAATAATTTCTATTTGGAATGTAAAAGTTTAACAAAATATTAATCTTTATTTGTGCGTAATTCCAGAAATTGTGTTGGTTTTTAAATTTATTCTTTTACTCATGATATTCTCATGAGTTATTTATTCAGTACAATAAGTACTGAAGGGGGTAGAATATCTATATAGACCATTTCGTCAGACGCTACTCTGATTCCTCAGTAGATTACTCCCAACGTTTCTTGCAAACATTAGAACCTTTATATTGTAAAAGCAATTGACTAAATAAGAATTATTAATCAATAGTTACAAAAAGATTCAAATATTCAAACAAAAAACTCAGTAAGCATTGAACTGAATAAATAAATAAATTTTCCAACCAACATTTTAATATTGAAAAACTATATATTCTATTTTTATTCTTCTCTTCTTTTCTTTTATTTTTTGTTGCAAAAGTTTTTAAAAAAATTAAGAAAGTTATAGATTTTCACTTTGAACAAACTGATGAGACTAATTTCCGTACCAATTAGACGACAGCATCAGGGGACGAATGGATATAGTTATGACCAAGACAAATTTATACAGGCGAATTTTTTATGCCAGTTATAAAAATTTTGTCAACTTGTTATATAACAGGTGATAAGTGAATTCGGCCACCTGTATAATTGCGCTATCGTTACGACTAAAAAAAATCAATTTCAGTAGCGGCATATCCAGACGTATAGACTTATCACATGCTTAACTGAATTCAGAATATATACTTATAGAATCCGAAATGAATATAGTAGATGACAAACTATACACACATTTTAAAATGGTGGTGAAGGGAATAAAAAATAATATTTTGTTTTATTGTTTATTCGGTTTACAATTGAAGCAGCAATAAAAGGGGTGATTGAGGAAGTAAATGACATGTCAAAGCAGTATTTGTTAACAGGGTGCATAGTTACAGTCCTTTTTGTTACGCACATTGACTACAACGGGGATTTTTTGGCTTAATTAAATGACAAAAAGAAAAAAAAAAGGAGTAAAATGGTTTTAGTTGTCATTTATGTATTGTAACCAAGCATGTATGTACTCGCATACCAAATTAAAATAAAAAAAGCTAACAATGGGAAAGAATAAAACGATCAATACCAGCTAAAGTACAATGAAAAAAAAAGTACAAAAGCAGAAAAAAATTAATCTTACAAAGAAAATGATATTTAAAAAGGTATAAAATTTCATGCTTGTACAGATACGAAGGTGGTCTTATAACTTTTCTACCCTAAAATTAACAAAATAAATAACTTTACCGTCAGTTAAAAACTAAGTTTAAGAATTTCACCGTGTAAACCAATAATAAGAAATTGTTAAAATTTAGAAAAAATTTAATTTTTTCTGTATTTGTTCACTATTTTTAATTTTCATTTTATTTATTTCATGAAAATATACAAAAAAAAATTTTATTTTGAGGCACTAGATGTACTTTTTTCGGGTAAATTGGTTCTACGCTTTTGGTTTTCTTTTAGTCTATAGCCACCGTTACCGTTGGTGCGACTAAAGTCGCAATTTGATACTATTTTAAAGGCAAGCGACTTTATGTGAGACTTTTTTAATCCAGGCAATTTGTGCAACTTTTCGCAATTTTGTGCCACTTTTCATAATTTTGTGCGACTTTATACCACAATTCGTTTTGTTAAATCGTGATTGTAACGCTTTTGCGTTTTTCATCAGTGATAAAATTTCTTTTAATTTAAGTAGATGACATCCCACTTTAAAATCGCTACAAAATATGTAAGTTCTTATTAACAGGTTAAAAATACTTAAATTATCACCACTGATTTTCAAGCATTCAAACACTTGATATTTTTAAAAGGAAAAAAATTAACTATTTGGTTGTAAAAATTTACAGTGTTAAATAAATGGACAGGTAAGCATTGTTTATAATATATATAGTAATACAAAATTAATTTTTGATTTGTAATACATATTTTATATTATAGATTTGTTATTAAAACAAAAAGAAATAGTGAAAACGATACCCAAAGTGAAACAAGATAGATAGCAGAAAACAATGCTGAAACAATCTCAGGGTCTGAGGATTCCCAACAACATTATAGTGAAAACCCCACATGTTCTTCCAAAAGACGTAAATTTTCCAGATATTATTCCAAAGAGTGGGAGCTTCAGTATAAATGGCTAAAGCAAGACGATGAGACCAAGCGCCCATTCTGCATCGCTTGCAAACAACTTTTAATTAACTAAAATAAATATCTTGACAGACATGTTAAAACAAAAAAACACATTATAAATACAAAGCAAGCTTCTGAAAACAAAAAAAAAATACAACTGGCTGACTTTTTGCCTAAACAAAAAATAAACCTCACAGTAGCGCTAGTGCTGAAAGAGTTTTTTCTAAATTAGGTTTGATGAAAAACAAATTAACAAATAAATTTAAAATATCAACTTGTGAATCGATGCTATCAGCTTTAAATTTATTAGATACAGATATAGAAAATTGGTTGCCAAGCAATGACCTTGTGCAAATATACAGAAATGAAATTTCACAAAAGTAAATGTTTAAAAATATGTACCTTTGTTTTATTGCTATTACAATCCAATTACCAATGCATTTTATAAAAAAAAGTTTACGTTACCTTTTTAATAAATTTTTTGTTAAGTTTTCTTATTGTTTTGAATTGTTAAATTTTGTTTCTGTTTAAATAAAAACCGTTAAAAAAAATGTGCGACTTTTTTATGAGTATTTTGTGTAAGTCCCAGAAAAAACTTATTTAACAGTATGCGTCGATACAACTCAATTTTTCAGGACGAAATACATGCTATCGCGTATTGGTAGTTAGCGCGCTAGCCTATCAATTTGGGGGGTCACAGATTCGATTCCTTCTTAGACCCTAATAGTTAATGGTAAAAGTCACTCGTGTTCGTTAAAAAATTTAATCTTAGAATTAATTTATAATATCGAGCTCTGTCTAAAAGAAAAATTTTAAATTTACACTAATAACAGTCACATATTAATTCACTCTGAAAATAAAAAAGTATTATAAGAATCTATGCGCTTTCAAAATAAGATCAAAACCGCTATGGGGCTAACAGTTTCAAAAAGACTGGCACCTAACAACAGGTAGCGAAAACATTAATGCCATTCCGATCTCGAAAGAGAACATATGATTTACTTGGCCTGAATCAGTCAGCAATTCGCATTGTAACGGGATTCATAACAGAACATTGCAGAGTATTGAAACACTTCTCAAATATGAGGATCAGACGACACGACCTCTCTAAGTTATGTTAGAAAGACGATAATACAGCAGAACCTTTATTGTGTCACAGTAATGTTATAATTTGGATCCGTTTTTGTTACTAAAGCATCACTACTTACAACTATCTGATATGGCGGATAAATCATCAAAGCAAGTTTTTGAATTCCTAATTAATACTAGACTTAAGGAGGATTTTTAACTTGCGAGTAATAGATCTCCTTTAGCCCGCTCAATATTTTGATCTAATCTAATACCTATAATTGCGCCAAAGACAGCAAAGCAAAATTTCAATTGATTTTCGACATGTAAAAAAGTTCATGTCAAGTTTTACTTAAAATATACATGAAGACATAGAAAATCCAAACGGCAGCTAAACCACCAAAACCAAATAGGGTTTTGTTACTTTAGCTAAGTTTGTATTTTATATATTGAACTTTACTTTCGTAATTGTTGTGGAATTAATCATTCCTAGGTCTTCTAGGACTAAGTTTCACTCATTTTGACAGTAACAATATCATGGTTTAACGAATCGTTCATGCTCTGCCTCATAGCTGCTATCTCTGGTGGGCTTAGTCTCCTAACGGACGAATACGAGTGACAAATGCTGCTGTCATCCGCAAAAGAATGGACGGGATTTGTAGTGCTTAATTGTTAATAGTTCCGTTGACAGTTCCGTAACTGTTGAAGAAATCAAGAAAGCTATTGAAGATGAAGGTTACGATGTGAGAAATGTTCACAATATACATAACAAGGATAAAATTCCCCAACCAATGCACCGTGTGGAGATTGCTTTTAATGCAGCTCTTCTTAAGACCAAAAATTCAACGCAGAAGACATTCTGCTAATTATAGAGGATATGAAGTATTCGAGAGGATAAAAAAAATCGAATCAACCTCGAAGTCGCGCAAATGCGAAATATCGCGAATTGAACTACCCGAGCCTTCATACTGAAGCTACTGCAATACCTAATGGTGTACATGTGGATAGAGTGAACTATGCCCAACAACACTTAGATGGCTTACCATCGTCAAATAGGCCCAACGTGAAAAATCTTTCATATGTCCAAGTACTAAGGAGCAGCCCTCAGGTCTTCAACGATACCAGCTCTAGTTCGATCGACAAGCTGACGGAGACAATGAACAATTTCATGACCAACATGAACAGTTTTATGAATAATATGCAGGGCATGTTTCAGGAGATGATGCAGAATCAGAACATGATTCTGCAGACCCTTCTTAGACAAAAATAAAATGACCCAGTTGCGTATTTGCTACTGCAATGCGAACGGGTTATCCCAACATAGGTTCGAGGTAGAAGATTTCCTACAGAGGCAGGTAATAGACATCCTTTTGGTATCCGAAACACACTTTACTGTAAAGAATTGCTTTAGAATTGACGGGTTCATTATATATGACACTAAACATCCAAGTGGAAAGGGATGTGGTGGCACGGCCGTCATTGTGCGTAAAACCGTGAGGCACTTTGTTATGCCAGAATTTGGGAAGGATTTCATTCAGGCAACGTCTATAAGTCTTACTAATTTTTATACCACAATTTCATGTGTATATTGTCCTCCAAGACACATAATTGATAGCGACAGTTTCAAAAGTTTCTTCGCAACATTGGGACACAAGTTCCTGGCAGCAGGAGACTTCAACGCTAAACATACCCAATGGGGCTCTAGACTTATTAGCCCAAGAGGTAGGCAGCTGTACAATGCTATTGCTTAAAATAGTCTAGATGTCGTATCTGCCGGTGAGCCCACATACTGGCCTACAGACTGTACGAAAAAGCCAGACCTTATTGACTTCACTGTTATAAAAAATATTAAACGTGACCAACTTCTGATTAGTCCCCTAGAAGAATTATCATCTGATCATTCGCCAACTATAATTACACTACGTAATAGTTTTATAAACTCTGAAGTATCTCCTACGTTCTATCCGAACCGGTATACGAACTGGCTAAAGTATAAAATGTATGTGAGCTCTCATCTATCCCAGAACATCCCTCTAAGGAACTCGTCTGATATACAATGTGCTGTGGACCACCTTACAGACGTTATTACTTGTGCAGCTAGGAATGCAACTCCAATGAGAAAAACATATGGGAGGAAACCATTCAAGTCATCAGCTGATATTGAAGCCGTCATCCGACAAAACAGAAAATTGAGAAGG
This sequence comes from Thelaira solivaga, assembly GCA_947397855.1. Taxonomy (NCBI): domain Eukaryota; kingdom Metazoa; phylum Arthropoda; class Insecta; order Diptera; family Tachinidae; genus Thelaira; species Thelaira solivaga. Next base: position 7,289,876 of record OX377615.1, read on the forward strand.
GAATGGCAGAGAAATCGTTCTCCAGCTTTAAAGACCCAATTGAATTTGTGTCAACGCAGAAAAGCTGCGTTTACAGCATGAGTCAGCACTTGCAAATTATTTAAGTAACTTGGATCCGACAACAAAAACCGACCACAGCCTATAGAAAGCTGTGAAGCATATGCAGTGGCCTACTTCTTCCGAACCTCCACTAAGACTTGAGGACTTTAGTTGAGCTAAAAATCCTATTGAACGAGCAAATGCTTTTGCTAGCCATCTGGAAAACGTTTTCACTCCACATGAAATAAATAGTGATATTATTCTTCCATACATCAGCGATTCCATTGAAAATCACATAAAGATGCGGTTGCCCTCAATGAAAATGGCAATCAAAAACTTTGATGCGAAAAAATCGCCCAGCGCTGATCGAATTACTAGTTCAATGCTGATGAACTTGCCAGATTGCGCTGTGGGAATTATATTATTCATTTTTAATGCCATCTTAAGAGTGGGGCTTTTTCCGTCCTCTTGGAAAATTTCAGAAATTGTCATGATTCAAAAACCGGGTAAAGACGCTACTCAAATCGCGTCATACAGACCTATCAGTTTATTATCCATCCTTTCAAAGCTGTTCGAAAAGGTCCTCCTCCAGAAAATAATATTATTCCAGAACATCAGTTCGGCTTCCGGGCTGGTCATGGAACTACAGAGCAGGTTCACAGAATTGTTACTGCTATCAGGTCGTCCTTCGAGAAAAAGCTGTTTTGTTCAGCATTGTTCATTGATGTCTCCCAAGCATTTGACAAAGTTTGGCATGATGGTCTATTCACAAAAGTAACACGGCTTCTTCCTGCTAACACCCACAAGCTGATTAAAAGTTACTTGACTGATAGAACATTTAAGGTACGTTCAAAAAATTCATTTTCACCAGTCAAGAAGATTTCTGCAGGCGTCCCCCAAGGAAGTATACTTGGCCCGCTATTATACATCGTCCATACATCCGATATGCCTACAAATCGACATACTATCACGTAAACGTTCGCAGATGACACGGCATTTTTAAGTGTGAACAAAGATCCATGAGCTGCATCTGAGCACTTACAAGCTCATATAAACGAGCTGGAAGGTTGGCTAAATAAATGGAAAATTAAAGTAAATAAATCAAAATGTGCCCATGTGACTTTCACACTAAGAAAGGCAAATTGTCCGCCAATAAAAATAAATAACGTCATTGTTCCGGTGGAAACCCAAATTAAATATCTAGGAATCCATCTAGACAGACGCCTAACATGGTCACGCCACATTGAGGCCAAAATCTCAGCTATGAAACTAAAAACAGCTCGACTAATGTGGCTAATAGGTTAATTTTCATCTCTATCTTTGGAATATAAAGTTATATTATATAAAGCAATTATTAAACCAATCTGGACATATGGCATGCAGCTATGGGGAACTGCGTGTGCATCTAACATCCAAAAGTTACAAAGAAGACAGTCGAGTATTTTATGAATAATAGTCTGCGCCCCTGGTATTTAAGAAATGAGAATATCCACAGAGATCTAGAAATTCCAACGGTTCGGGAGGAAATTGAAAAATATTGTACTAAGTACGCTCACAAACTGGCGACACATCCAAACGCCCTCGCCAGGGACCTGTTACAGTTCGAGGGACACAGAAGGCTTAAGAGAAGTAATACCTTGCGCCTAGTGAGAAGAGGGATATAACTTTTTTATTTAAACGTAGAATATTCCTTTTATTTTAAGATTTGAGTACAAGTAACTAGTTATTACATTGGTAATAATTATTTTAGTTTTTTTATATTTTTTGCAGTTAAGATTTGGATACTTATTGTAATTTTCTTATAGAAAGATTCAATAATAATAAATAATAACAAAAAAAAAAAATTTTGATTCCTACCACCGTTGGGAACGAGACCACGTAGCCGTCAATTTGTCTTTACCTGTTTGCTTTTAAGTTTCAAATAATTAATGAATTAATTGTTGCCAAAAATTGAACAAAAACTCATAAAATGTCTAACATGTTTGTTTTTCCTAAACAAGCTACAAAAGTTTAAAAAAAAGATATTGAATAAAATAATTGCAAGTTTTGTATAAAAAAAAGGGTGTTTCTAGTTCGACCCAGTCAAATGTAACACTTTCACACACTTGAATTCCTTTCATTAATTTCTATTTACTAATAACAAGTTTTATATTCTTACAATGTAAAGCAATACGAGAAATGAACTAAAGGGGTCTTCGAGTAAATAAATAAATAAACATACATACACAGCCACACACATACATACTTACGGCTGCATGTATTGAAACTTCTTAGTCTTTTCGGTTGTATGATGACAGATAAAATTAAAATTTTTAAATTAACAAGTTAAATTCGGCTGTGTCGAGTCTTATATACCCTTCACTGGGTTAGCCAAATATTTATATTTTTCACTTTCCACATTCTTGTAAATATCAAAAAAAAAAAATTTTATATATTTAATCAAAACAGCTAGTTTATTGGAGCGAAATATTAATATAAAAATTAATTTTTATAATACGACATCAAGATTAACCAATATAAAACTAAAACAAAAAATAATATGAAAAAATTTATAAAAATATTTTTCTTTGAATATCAACTTTTTTAATAATTATAATATAAATAATTAATTTGATTTCAAAAAACTAAAACTACTAGTTCTTATTGAAAACCTTATTTTTAAAAGCAATAAAATGATTGCAAGCACTCAATTTTTAAATTAATAAAAACACAAATTATATTCCAATAGGAATGCAAAATAAATTTAAATTAATATTTAACTAAACATTTTATATCAAATTAAGAATTTCATATTGACGGCAAAAATAAAAAAAAATCCTCTTTCAATAAGATTTCTGTATTCGTAGTTTTTTGGCACTGTAGTGCCATCTGTTACTGTGTAGTGGCAGCACTAAAAAACAGAATACACACATACATTCACACACTTGTATGCACAACTTAAAAATGTTCATAAAAAAACAAAAGCAAATACAAAACAAAAATTTATGAAAATCTGAAATATCGGTTATATTTTTGATATTTCTCGGCCATTTGTGAACCGATTACTCTCTTGTTTTGTACAGACATTATAACTGTTGTTTCTGTTAAAAATGTATATCACATTTTTTCATTCATACATAGCTCCCCTATTTACAAACATATGTCTGAATTCCAATAGCAATAATATTATAGAAACAACTGACAGATTGGTATATCATACTATTCTGTACGTTGTCTAGGGACTTCAGAAAATTGATGTCGATGACCACACGGAGTGATTTATTCGACTCTGCTATTCATAAGGATTTAGAATATATTTTTGTACTTGGAAGCACCCATGTACTTACAGTGTAGGGTATAAAAAAAATAAACTGTCATACACATATCTAGTAATGCAAAATATAAAAAAGGCTATAAAATTTTTTCATAGAGAAGGGGTTCATTCAAAATATATCATTATACTTTAAATGCGCGAACAGACAGATAGGCATAAAGCATTATTAGCTAAAATTAAATAAAAACGTTTATATATACAAATACACACATGTACATGTATAAATATTAGACATCTGCACAAATGTATTTGTGTACATTTTAAGAACAACAAAATTCACGAATGACTACTTACTTATGCTTACTTGCTTTTGGTGTTCGTATATATTCGTATTTGCTTACGCAGTACACGACTATGCTCACAAATCATTTGTAGAAATCGCAAATACATCAAATGGATTTGGTACTTGTAAACTATGACTCAAAGCTTTGCTTTTTATTGTTCCTATTTTCGAAACAAGGCTTTTGCAAATGCTTACAGATAATAACTTGAAAATCAACTATTTGAGCTCTGTGAGGAATTATACACGGTAAAGAAAATAAAGCAGCTGACCATATTTTGCTCTCCATCGTGTTGTCTTCGACGCTGTCAAAATTTGTTTACATTCTGTGCGAGCCTTTTTTTTATGCTTAAAATACATAGTGTGATCTCTATTGGATTTCCTCTTTTTTATTTGAAACATACGATATTGTTGTTTTTGTAATGGTTCTGCCATGTACGTACTCGTATTTAATTTTGGTAAATGTATTTACAAATACAAAAAAGTTATTTGTTGCAGATGTCTAATAAATATATTTACTCGTTTACTAATGGTGACGATATAATGATGATGATGATGATGATGATGATGATGATGATGGTAATGATAATATTTGACATTAAAAGAGGGTGAGTGAAATTATACCTTTTACTCATGTTCAAGGAACAATATGCAACACGCACCACACTTGAATTTATCTAAACATTCAAAAACAATATTTTTTTTATTTATTTATTGCATGAAAACAATTATTCGATAAACTCTATTTTATTGTTTACTTTACTGAAAAATTAGGAGGGATGCATGAAGGTTGTTGACAAAACTATAAAAAAAAACAGAAAACAATATACAGAAAGGATCACACACATACTGACTACATGCCGCTACAGATTGACCGCATAATGTTATACTTGTTAAACATATTTAGCAGAACAAATAAATACAATGCAATTAAATATGATGAAAAGGATATGAGACATAATTGTAAATTTTTTTCGCTAGCTATATTATTTATTGCTCCTTCACTAATAACTTAATTTAACTAGCAATAAGTAATTAAATATTAAGACAATCCTGCAGCCTTATTCTGTAAGTAGCTAAAGCTAAATTTCCAACGCTAAAAAGCTAAAAAATAAATTTAACGATTTTTAGCTACAAATGGGATTCTATAACGTATGAAGCTATCATTAACAGCTGTTGCACTGCGACCTTTAAGATTTATTGAAGCTAATTTCAACCTTCTCTAAAAAATTTAAATCTGTTTGCTGTGTCTTCGCTTAAATATATTATCTAATTTTACATTCTTTTAGGCCAAACAAGCAACAGTTGCTCCTAAAATTATCTAATTTTTAGCAACGATATTTTTTAGAATCGAAAAATATTAGTACTAAATAAATGCTGTTATAATATATATAATGACCAAATTTAATAACAATAAAGGAAATTTCTGGTTTATTAAAACTAAACCCGAATTGCCCCACAATTTTTTTTTATTTGGTATTTAAATTTTTTTTGTTTATTTAGGATAAACAGGTTCTATTTCTTAGGAAAATAAGGATTTTTGCACAATGAGTTTTTTTAGATTGGGAAAAACTGGGGGTGTCCATATGACCACACGGTTACATACAATGTACTTACAACTAAGGCTATGTTAATTTTAAAATTATTATTATTATTATTATTATTATGACTATGGGCTATAATCGCACCGCGACCTTTAAGATCTATTATGCAGCCCAGTTCCTAACTACAATCCGACACTCTTTACGAATTTCGTAATTGCTGTAGGACTAATCTTGCCTAGATCTCCTGGGAGCAATGCCCCACTACCCAAGCAGCTTATTCTGCGTCTTGCCACCTCTGGGCACTCGCAGAGAATGTGTTCCGACGTTTTCTTTGCTTCGCGACAGAAACGACAATATTCGTCTTGTACCACACCGATCTTCCTCATGTGATAGTTAAGTCTACAATGGCCCGTAAGTAGCTCTATGTAGAGTTTAATGTCATTTCTGCTGAGGTTCAAACAACCATGCGCTCGGGGTTGATGAGTCTCTTTGACTGCCGCATGCAGACTTCGGCCCTCCAGCAGTCTTGTAGACTTCGTTTCTCTTCCTTGCGTAGAAGGGCACTAGTGAAGTTGTTGGTCACCCCACAGAATGGCTCTGGACCTATGAATGGGATATCCGCGCCCTTTTTAACCAGATATTCCGCCATTTCATTGCCCAAATGCCCTTCACGACCCGGCACCCTCAGTAAGGTAACCGTGTTTCTCTCTGCCAAAGCATTGAGAAGTTTATAGCAGTCCCAGACCAATCTTGATCGAAAGGAATAGCCCGCCAATGCACATAGAACTACTCGACTGTCTGAGAGAATATATATTTCGGTACCACATGTGTCCCTTCGTAAACATTCCCTAGCACATAACTCTAAGTCTGGACCTCCACCTGAAAAATGGAAGTAGTTTTTCCTATTGCAACTGCCCTGCGGAAACGTGGTCCTGCAATTCCCGCACAAGCACTGCCATCTTCCATTTTGGACCAATCAGTATACCATAATTGTCGATTTCGATCCAGTATTATATCACCATTTTTCCAAGCAGAGCGGTCATTATTGACCACTTCAAAACGCCTAGAGAATGTGAGTATCTTATCCATCCTATCAGAGACGGCGAGGCATGGAGAATTCCAAAGTGATTCCAAAATTTTCACATGCCCACTAAGATTGCCCTCTTTAAGATAGGATAGACCAGGTAGCCTTAAGGCGGAACTAGCTGCTACTCCCCTACTTACAATATGCAGGGGAGTGAGTCCAGTGATCATACCCAAGGCTAGTGTAGGGCACGTCTTCATCGCCCCCGTTACACTCAAACAGGTTATTCGATGCACCTTGTTGAGGATTATTTTAGCCTGTTTTTGTTCTACCTTTGGCCATCATACCAAGGAGGCATAAATGACCATCGGTACTATGATGGTTTTGTAAGACCACGCCATCATTTTTGGTCGTAGGCCCCATGTTTTACCATATATTCTTTGGCACGCAAATGTTGCCCTTAAGGCTGTACCAGTTATGTATAGTAAATGGTTGTTCCAAATAAGAGTCTTATCTAGAACTACTCCCAGATATTTCATCTCCTCGGACATCACCAAGTCACTGTCCCCCAATTTTAAGATCTATAGACTTAGCTTTCTCCTTCTAGTGAAGGTTTTATTCAGATTTATCGAAAGTCCCCTCTCCTGACACCATCTGTGAGTGGTGTCCAGAGCCGTTTGCATTCGATTGGCAATCACAGAGTCAAACTTGCCCCTGACCATGATTACCAGATCGTCCGCAAAGCCCTGAACCTCGTATCGGAGATCGCCGAGAGTGTCCAGTAGCCCATCGGCGACCAATAGCCATAAGAGTGGCGATAAAACGCCCCACTGGGGGCATCCTTTCGTTGACTTAACAAATAATCTTCTTGCCCCCGCATTGAAGATTATAATCCTGTTACTCAGCATATTGAGAGTCCGTGCAATGATCAGTCGAGGTATTTCCTTCTTGATCATCGCCTCTTCAATAGACTCTAATGTAACATTGTCAAAGGTCCCTATAATGCCAACCGACGTATTTTTTTATCAACCAGAGCCTTTTCGATTTTACTCGTTCGGCTGTGCAGTGCAGTTCAGTTGATCTGCCTGATTGGGAAGCATATTGTCCTATATGAAGAGGGTTGTCCCTAAGATGGACTTCCCTAATATATTGATCCAAAATCTTCTCCATAGCTTTAAGGAGGAAGGACGTTAAGCAAATGGGTCGGAAGGCTTTTGGCGTGTAATCCGCCTTGCTCTGCCCCAGTTTTTAGGTAATATTCCTAATTCTAGGCTCGTCCTAAATATATGAGTCAACCTAGGTGCGAGCACGTCAACACCTTGCCAGAGTAGGCACGGGTGTATGTTGTCTACACCTGGAGACTTAAATGGTCTAAACGTAGAAACAGGCCATTTAGTTTTATTGACGGTAAAGATTTTACGGGCCAGTGAAAGAGTCCTTCATGTAGAAGTCAAGAACTTAATGCCCCTGACATCTTCACAGTCCCTTCACTATAGGCGCAGCCCGGAAAGTATCCAGCAGAAGCTGTCCCGTTTCTTCCAGGCTCTCCGTAAAACTTCCGTCAGCCTTCTTAAGTGTAGAAAGGTCATTTGAGTGATCCTTCGTAAGAGATTTATGAAGTCTAGCAGCTGCTGGAAGGGTTTCAATCCCCTCACAGTGCCTTCTCCATGAATCTCTCTTTGATCTTCTCAAGACGTTGTTATATGCCGTTAAGGCACTTTTATAACTTGGCCAATCCCCAGTGGTCTTTGCTCTATTGAAAAGCTGGCAGGCAGTCCTTCGCAGGGTGCCCAGCTCTTTATTCCACCAGGGAACATTTCTGGAACGTTTCTTCATAACCAATTCACAGCTATTTTCATAGGCTGAGGTAATGATGGTTTCCAACTTGTTAACTTCAAGATCTAGTTGCTGAGAGTTAGTTATCTTTTCATTTAGGCACCCTATGCCTTGTTCTAAATGAAAGTTATACAATGACCAATTGGTCTTTCTAACATTCCGTATTGCAATTTGAAATGTTGTTTGAGAGAAATACATTAGCCAGGGTGCGATCTAATACCTCCCCCCTTATCGCATTTACAAAAGTTGGCTCTTTACCTCTGTTTACTATAACAATATTATTAGTGTGTTGATGTCCGTGCTCCCCTATACCGTGTGATGCGCGTTAGCATCACAACATACCACCCACTGTAGGTTACAGTTTCGACAGTACTCCGTAAGCTGCTGAAGCTCACTCGATACCACGTCTTCTGCGTCCCCAGGGAATTAGACGGAGGCCATATAGTTCTAAACCCATGGGCACTAGGCACTTCTGCCTGTATAGCCACAAGATCTCGTTGCATAAGCTCTGAGATAGGGAGAATTTTAATGTTCTTTAAAATTATTATTTTAATCATCTTTTTAAGTGTATTTATTACTAAATTAGACTTAGAGATCAATTTTAACTTTGTGATAAAAAGCCCATGTAGATGATCGAAAAACTGAGAACTGGTTATGTAAAGATTACCATCACTTTTTCCTCTATATGCTATTCTATTGAGGGACACATTTTCATTATTTTTTCCAAGCATTTAATTTATATTTTTTTCCCTAAAAACTTCAAAATTTCCAAGATAATCTGAATTTATGCATATTTTTAGCTAAAACAAGTTAACTTTTTTTGAAATGCAAGTAAAAATTAAAAGTTTTGCATGTTAAATTGTTTTACATGAGTATGTACTCGTGTGTCCATATAGACATACCTCCAAAATTCTTAAGTAAACCGCACTATAATAACAAACGTTTTGGAAACCAAAAGCAGTGTTTTGTAGAACAACCTATTGACTTTATTTTTAAAAATTTGTTTAGTTTTCAAATGCATATTTAATAATAACTAATTCATCATATCCAAAAATTAAATTTTGCTAGTTTTTTAAATGTTACTTTAACTCTGTCTTAAAATTTTTCTGAACAAACAAAAACTAAGTGAATAGAAAGCCTAAAACAGATGGTATATATATATTTATATTTTTGATGCTGTTTAGCAACAACCTTGGGTTCGTTATAAATGCTTTCTTTGGATTAATTTGACATGAAATCGAATTTTAAAAACAATATTTTTACCGGCTCGAAAGCACTAGCAATAATCAAAAGGTAAAAATGAGAATTGTTAATTTTTGACAGTATTGCATTTATTAGTTTTAAGTTTACAAACATAATCAATTACATTTATAAAGAAACATATAGAGGCACTAGCCACAAATTAACATTCATTGTTTACAAAATAAATAAATTTTTAAGTGATGCCATCACTTTATTACAATTAAAATTCATGTTTGCAAAAATACAAAATTTGTAATTAAGAGATGTGAAATATAATTAAAAAGGGTGAAAATACTTTGGGCACTCACGGCAAATTATGTTTTAACGAAAATTCGTATTTTTTTTATTAAAATTAAATTTTCTATAACTTCCATTATTAAATATTTTATAAATTTTTTTTTTTTTTTTTGGAAAATAACAAATTTTGTATTGAACCTATGAAAAGCATTTTTAAAGTATATATGTTCTTTAAAAAAAATTCTTTTTTTTAAATGAACAACTTATATCTTATGGTAACACTAATACGCAATATCAAAAGTAAACACAATCTCTTTTCAACCTCAGTTAATCAAATAGTGAGAAAAGAATGGTCTAATGATAGAAAATTAGCTACGGTGAAAAAAGTATATTTTAGCTAAGCGATTAGGTACATAATACTAATTTAGCAAACAATCAAAAATATTTCAGACAAATCTGTTAGAAAACAGAAATATGTATAGCGAACTAACAAACAAACAGAAAATTAATTTTATTTATATATAAGATTACTAGTTGACCCGGCAAACGTTGTCTTGCCTTAATATTTTTATATATTCAATCTTCTTACACTAAGAAATCGTACTCATAGAGGAAAGAACTGTACGAGACCGGGTAAAAACATATACATATAAACTTTCCTCTTCAATCACTCTATCTATTAAAAAAACCGCATCAAAATCCGTTGCGTAGTTTTAAAGATTTAAGCATACATAGGGATATAGGGACAGAGAAATCGACTTTGTTTTATATTATGTAGTGATGATACTCATATGTTAGGATTTGAATCCACTAAGCTAAGCTTCCAGAGGAAAAGCTATTCTTGGATATGCAACTTGAAATTAAAGTTTAAGTTGTGAACAGATAATATTTAGTTTGGAAAGATAAATAAATAAATGAATTAAATACACTTGAGTTTCTTCAGTCTTGATCGAAATTTGTACGAATTTCATTTCATTTTTATTAACTGTTAGTAATTGCAATTACTTTTTTTTTTTGTATATATGTGTGTAGATAAATAGTGATTTTAACGTCCCAACAAAGAACATTTACTGATTTCGATTTCATGCTTTCTAAAAATATTGAAATAAATAAAGTTGTATGTACAACTATTTTGCATAGTTCACTCTTAAATGCAAACTATCCTTGCAAGTCTTACAGATATTGCAAGTGTGGCAAAAAAATTAAATTTTGCACCTCACAAAAACAAAATATATGAAACTGAGATTTGTATCGGTTTATAAAATTTGCAAGACTGAAAATAATTGCAAAAAGCAAACTCAAAAAGTTTGCACCATCAAAATAGTTGAACGAAATAAACAACTAAAGTTCAGAGTTATAAAATTGTACGGCGATAGTAAGCGACATGTAAATTACCAACATAGACTTAAATCGAATTTAGGTTTGGTTAAAAAACACTGCTAAAATAAAGGAAAATTATAGTTTTATCTAAAACTCCATGACTTAAAACCAAATTTTAAAAAAGTTCATACAACAACTGGAGCTTATTTTGCATTGTAAATTTTAACGAAGGTGCTCCGCGGCCTTGAGTTTCGCGTTCTCTATACGCGTTCCATGTATAAAAAAAAGAAAATAAACAAACAAAATGATGAAACTCAGTTTCATTGAGAGCATTTGAAACTAGAAAATTTATGATTTTGGTTTTTACTGATAACTTTGGCATTGCCGTTCGTTAATTAATTCGCAAATTTACTTTAAGGAAAAAAAATATATATGAGTGTTTTGTCTATGTTTATTCTCTATGAAATCAGGGCTCGAATCGTTACATCCGTACACGTACAACTCGTCACGTAAAAATGTCATTTGAAATTATAATATACGAAAACGTACAACAATTCACAATAATTGAGATTGTAACACACGTGATCGTAAGATTGGACGTATTATTTTTACGAACTATCATCCGTTAACTAAATTGCTTTCGAAATCATATACAAATTTTTTTAATATAAAAAAAATTTAAGTTTCTAGTAATTTTCTTAAAAAAAAAATTATTTTCTAATGCTGTTATTTATTTAGGACTAACTACAATAAACTTAATCCTAAACAAAAGGAGGTAATGGCAGAGTTCAAGAATGGACCCCAAAACTTGGCAAAAAACTTGATGCCAAATTGCGCTAAAGAGAAAGCCGCCTCCAACTGCCTGTGGCATGACCTTGCAAATCGTCTTAATTCATGACACTCACCATAATTGCATTTATTTTTCTTAAAAATACACTTATCGATGCTTCTGTGTTGCAGACCTATGCTGACCAAAAAACTCTCATTTAATGAATTTGTCAAAAAAACAAACTGGTGCAGGTCTATATGAGGAAAAGTTGTCGAAGCTTAATGAGGAGTTCTTAATTGAGACAGGACTCGAAGCAGCGGTTGAAGGCAAAAAATCAATTCCGGCATTTGTAAAAATTTAAATGTAGATATCCAACATGAGCCTGAAATTTCTAGCGACAGAAGTTTAGATACTGAAATGCTCACCTGTAGTAAAACTGCAATGTATGCAACTGAAGTACCTATTAACATAAAGTTGAAACATACATAAAAAAAACATATTTAAATTTTTTATGATTAAAAAAATTTAATTAATTCAGTTATTTATATATATTTCAATAGTTTTAATTTTTTGACAGATTTAGAACTATTGTTAATTAAATGAATTCGCCTTGCTCTGAATAAAGAAAATAATTACGTTAAGTTTATAATCGTATGTGGTTATACCATTCAGTTCATACGATTATCGTAGCACGTAATTTATTTTCGTACGATTGCCTATACGTTCACGGATGTAATGATTCGAGCCCAGCTGTGATGATTTTTTTGCTACAGTCGTAGAAAAGGTTTCTCACGCATTGTAGCAAGAAATAGATGCAAATTTGATTCAATTGCACATATGCCAACAAGAGCGAATTCCGCTGATATACCTATTAGTAATTTACGAATACGTACATATCGATACACTCGATATGTACGAATGACAATTCAATTTCTACTTTATTTGTCACAGGACTAGCATAAATACTTTTTATTGAGCTAGAGTAGATCCAACACTGGAAATTAAAAAAAAAACGAAAAACTCATAATACGGAGTACTGCACATCAGAGATGTACATGAATCCGATTCAAATGGTTTTTTTATGTTCTGAAAATGTGTATTGAATCGTCACTAAACATAAACTAAATGAATGGTGTCATAGCAAGATTCACCATATCAAGTAGTTTATTACAAAATGCATGTCATGCTTGCATTTTCTATAAGCAGTTATCATTAACAAAAGCAACGAATCAATTAATAATAATAAAGCTTTTTAAGTAAAGCTTATCAAAGCTGTTTAAGTAAAGGCTTTTAAGTAAATATATTTTGGACTGTATTTAGTTGTATGTACTGTAAATAATAATAGTGTTATCTTACAGAAAAAAATTTTCAGATATTAAGAGAAAAAATAGGGCAATACTTCAAATTCAATAATTTATTATTTAAAGATAAATATAATTATTTTATTTAAGTTTTAATTCACGAGCTCTACGTCTTTTCTATAAAAAAAGTTAAATATTTACTTATTTTTCTTTGGCTAAATTTCGCTATTCGTCATATAGCATCTTCAGAATTCTTTTTTAAATATTTACAACAACAAAATTTTTATATATATAAAAAATTTAAAATTTTGCTTATGCTTTGTCTATTTTATGTAAATCGAAAAACACCATTCTTAATATTTTTATTATTTCGGACTTCATTTTATCAAGATAAAACTAATGATGTTTCTTAAAGCACACGCGAAAACTTATTTAAGACAATTAATGCACTGATATTTTTATATGCGTTCAACTTATCATTAAGCTTTTGTGAATACTTTGCATAAAAATAAAAAGCAGTAATAATTTTGGATGTGTTATTGCTAACGGCATATTTAAAAGAGTGAACAAGAGGCAAGCAGTTGTGAGAAAACAAACACTTCAAGCAATATTATTAGCACATGTTATAATTGAAAATACAACAAAAGCAGTGAGTAGATTCATATAAGAAAAAAGGGAATCAACTCCTGTACATCTCTGCTACACATCGTATGCATTGATATAAATATTAGCCCTACTCACAATCTCGTGCATCATAACATTTGCAAAATGTAGTATATTTTTGCTCTACACTAACAAAATATACACAAATGCACTTGTTTCGCATTTGCAAATAAAGAACGCGTAAAACCAATAGTTTATAGTATTTACTCTACGTATGCCAGCGTTACCACATATACATATTTTTTTTAATTTCTTATTTCAGAAAAAAAACTATTTTTTTAACAACTTTTTTTCTACAAAAGTGAAAATTTTTAAAAGAAGTCACAAAAATGTAATTAATTTTATTTAAAAATAAAAAGTAAAGATAAAAAACTAAATATTTTTTCTTTTTAACCAAAAAACGTTAGTGATTTTTTGGTGTTCTGGAAATCACGATATTTTAGATTTTGAGTAGTGATTTTTACTGTTCTCAATCACGAGCTTAAAGCCCTTTTGTTTTGTTTACAATAAAATTTGCTCAAAAAAAGAAGAACAAGAACTAAAAATCACGAAAAATATAAACAAAAGAAAAAATTCTCCACACAAAATAAAGGGTATTTTAAAATTAATAAATTTACCGATCCGTTTTGAAAAATAATTAATTTTTTGACAAAAACTAATAAAAAACAATTCAAATTAAGTGTATTCAATCATTTTGTAAAGGAATTCAAAACAAAATGCTGCAGGTGATTTCATATTGTAAGGCAGTTTGCTGGCCGGTTTCTAATCACGAGATGTGAAATGATTTTGTACGCAGAACATCTTTTTCGTGATTTTAAATCATTTTGAGAGAAAGTGATGTTCAGAACATGCCTGATAATAAGCATTTCTTATTTGCAACAAACTTATTTTTTAGTCAATGAATGTAAATGTTTTTGGCATCCAAAACATTTGGAAAAAAAAAGGAAAACTTGAAAAATGGTAGGACTTCAGTAGGAAACAACTCTCCTTTTGACCAATCAGCTATGAATTTCGTGTTTATTAACAAGTAAAAGGTGATTTTATAAGAACTATCGGAAATTTAAAAAAAAAAACATAAAATTCAGAAAAATGCATGAAATATTTATTTGGATCGATAGTTGGGTCGATATAATTTAATGTTTGAAGATTATTTCATGCAAATGTTGGCCGCGGCTGCGCCTCAAATGGTCCATCCGCTTAGTCCAATTTTGGCATACTCTTTCCAACATTTCGGCCGGTATCTCACGAATAATGTTGGCAATGTTGGCTTCCAGTGCGTCAATCGAAGCGGGCTTGTCCCTATAGACATTAGCCTTAACATAGCCCCACAAAAAATAGTCTAGAGGCGTTAAATCGCACGATCTGGGCGGCCAATTGACTGGTCCCAAGCGTGAAATAAACTGTTCACCGAACTCGCCTCTCAATTGGTCCATTGTTTCGCGTGCTGTGTGGCATGTGGCACCGTCTTGTTGAAACCACATGTCATGCAAGTCAAGCTCTTCCATTTTGGGCAAAAAAAAGTTTGTTATCATCGCACGGTAGCGCTCACCATTCACAGTAACGTTGTGATTCGCATCATCTTTGAAGAAATACGGCCCAATGATGCCGCCAGCCCATAATCCGCACCAAACGGTTGTTTTTTGTGGATGCATTGGTAGCTCTTGCAATGCTTCTGGCTGCTCTTCACTCCAAATACGGCAGTTTTGCTTGTTCACGTATCCATTCAACCAGAAATGAGCCTCGTCGCTGAACACAATTCTTCGATAAAAAAGTGGATCTTCATCTAACTTTTCAAGAGCCCATTCACCAAAAATTTGGCGTTGTGGTAGGTCGTTTGGCTTCAATTCTTGCACCAGTTGTATCTTATAAGGCTTCACATCCAAATCCTTCCGCAAAATTTTCCACGTAGTGGAGTAACAGAGGCTCAATTGCTGCGAACGGCGCCGAATCGATAATTCACGGTCATCACCAACACTGGCCGATACGGCTGCGATATTTTCTTCAGTTCGCACTCTACGTAAGCGTGTTGGTGGTTTAATGTCCAACAATGTAAATTTGGTGCGAAATTTTGTTACAATAGCCCGAATAGAAGCCTCAGTAGGTCGATTAAACTGACCATAAAATGGAAGAAGCGCGCGATGAACTTTCTTAACAGAGCACGCATTTTGGTAATAAAATTCAATAATTTGCAAGCGTTGTTCGTTTGTAAGACGATTCATGATTAAATTATAGACCAAACTGAAGATGTTTGACAGTGACACAAGATACAAAACGTGCGTGAGCTGTCAAAACTAGTGTTGCCAAAAAGATAATAGCAAAAAAATCACTCTTTATTACAACTAAACCAAAAACGACTGTTCACAATTGATGGGAGATATTTACAATTGCACAAATTTGCAATATCAAATACACAAGATTGTGAATTGGGCTATTGTAATAAATGCTTTGATACTCAAGATTCTTTGTTGGATAAAATGAAGATTTGTTTTTCTAGCGGTCATTAAGAATGTCAATTAAAATAATTAAAAACAATCAAATAAATAGAAAATGTAGCAATCGAAAAAAAAAATAACGGAACTAACGCAAGTCAATCTAAATCTTTCTTTTATAATAAATAAAAAAAATACTGAATTTGCAGCAGTCTATTTCAAGACTCTCATATGTTGGCCTATAAGCGTATTCTAATTTGCGTCACTCTCAAAAGAAAAAACTGTTAAAAGCCCAGAATGAGTTTTAATAC
This sequence comes from Thelaira solivaga, assembly GCA_947397855.1. Lineage (NCBI taxonomy): Eukaryota > Metazoa > Arthropoda > Insecta > Diptera > Tachinidae > Thelaira > Thelaira solivaga. The sequence continues at coordinate 7,306,184 of OX377615.1, forward strand.
ATGAACAAAATACTGTGCAAAACACAGCATTCTTCTTTCTAAATATTTTAACATACCTGCTTACATATTTATCACCCACGAAGTTGTGCATTTTCTTTTCTTTTATTGCCAGAATAATTTTATGTGCTTTGAACGAGAATTAGAATTAGAACTAGCAGCGAAAACAGGTCGCCTGGTCTTGATATCGTGCAAAACTATGTATCTTACCGAAGTAAGCAAATCACAACTTGGTTACCTACGGCGAACCACAATAAAAAAAAACCGAAACTTTAAGACCAATTTTTGACATAGGGCCAGATGTTAACTTTCAAAACTCCGTACGTTTTTTTGGTCCTTTCTACATAATCAGTTGTAGGAACTTTATTATTTTTATATGCTTCACTGTAAGTAAGAAGTTTATGAGAATGCATGACTGAGTATCTGCCGCTAGGGCCTAATTTCATCGTAAATGGTGGTAGCTATCAACGCTAAGAATAAAATTGAAGATTTTCTTTATTTTAAATTCTTGATTTGATTTTTTTTAAAAAGAAATTTTTGGAAAAAATTTGTTTTTTTAACAGCACTTATTGAATATCTTCAAAATTATAAGACTGGCAAAAAATTTATTATAATCAGCCCAATCATGAATATTCCTTAAGAATTTCTTTCCAAGGAAAATTTTTGTTTAAAATAAAACTTCCCTAAATCAGAGAAACTTCAATGTTACAAAACCGGGAAATTTTTTTTATGATAAAAGGAAAGATAAAAATTAAAAAAAACTACCGGCGGAGTTTGTATTCATAATTGGACTGATTATAATTGAACTCTTGTTACTCTTGTCAAAATTGCCCCAACGGTTTTTAAAACTCATTTATTTTATAGCCACTGATGAAATTTTTTTAAAACTTGCGTTCAATTATTTATTTATCGAATAATTTATAATATTAAAATATAAATCTTGTAGCTCTTTTGTTATGGTCTATGTAAAAAAACTTGCATATATAGTAGGGCAGGTAAATTTTTTTTTTGATGAAGCGTATAGCAAAAACGTAATCTATAGGTGATTCTGAGAAATTTTGCTCAAGAGACCATAGCTCTAAGTCGGATTTGGAGCCCCCCAAAATTTTAAAATAGATATTTTTCCATATATGCATAGAATAATTTAATTAAATTCGTCATAATATCGGATAGAATTATAGTAGATTTCTCAATTTGGGCTTGTTTGAAAGGTATTTCTATCACCTTTCAGAATCTGTATTGATACCAATATTTTTTTTATATTTTTAGTAGAGATATTAGGAATTTTTTGTCGAAAAATAGCCTAAAATGAACTTTTAACTTTAAATTCTGAATTTTCTTCGATTTTTTTCGAGATTTTTTGCAGATTATGAAAGTTCAGATAATTTCCAACAACTTTTATTACGGTCAATTTTTTTGTTTTCGAACTCCTTTTTGTAGAAAAATCGATCTAAAAGATTACGTTTTTGCTATACGCTTCATCAAAAAAAAATCGTTCCATACAATTTGACTCGCCCTAATATATAGTAACTGCGGGTCAAAAGTGCCCAATACAAAATATCATTATAATAAACGAATTTTGTTTTGATGTCCCCTATCAAACAATAGCAAAAAAAAGTAAAAGAAATGGAAATGATATCCAATGCACCTAAAATTTTTTGTTTTTTATATTTTTGTCTGCTCTTTCATTCGCGTAAATTTTTTTCGGCTATACACATTTGTTTCGACTGTGAATATAGCTTTGAAAAAAAAAAGAAATTAGGGTGCTGCTCATGGAATCTGATTCAGCAGATGAAACACCAAACGACCTATTTATGGTTCCAATTTACAGTCAAGCACAGAAGGAGAAGAAAACTGCGGAATTGTTAATATTTAGAACTAAAATAAAATCAACAGCACACAATTCCAAAAATGAAAAATATATGTATATGCCCTTAGTGCTACAAAAGTATGGAATCGCAAAATCTGGGTATTACAAGTATACGCTGGTAAATAGAGAAATTGCAGGCCCAAAAAGAATTAAGGCCAAATGCCTTGTTTTAGATTTACTCAAGAATTTAAAAGGAACGACGTTACTTGTGATAATTTTTTTACTTCCTACGATATAGGTATTGAATTTTTGAAACGAAATGGTACGATGGTGGGTACTTTTACAAAAGAAAGCAAAACTTGAAAACTATGCTTTCTTTCTATTCGATAATAATAAAAAAACTAAACTAATTTTATGTGCGCAAAAAAATTTTTTTTTTGTACATTATGATAAAAATCTCAGAATAAATGCAAAAGACTTGATATCATTCACTACTACATCAAAACAAAATCTGGGGTTGATCATAAGAACATAAGTATATCTGCAAATGCTTCATAATTCTACAGAAACTAAGTCAAAAATCAAAAACTTAAAAAGAGGACGTTGCTTCCTTTGCCAAATCAGTCAAAGTACTCAAATAAATGCTTGAATTGTTAAAAATAAATTTGCAAAAATCATTCAGAGACTCGAATTTTATGTCTTATGTACAAAAAAATTTAATAAGATATAAATATAAGTTGACCCACTAAAGTCATATGCGTTTCATTTTTGAAATACAGGGTTAAAGGTTATTGTATTACCAATTTTTTGGTGTTTTGGTAAATTTAATCAGAGAATTAGTTCTCTAGTTATTGAAAATTGTACGGCGTAACCTCGGTATGTCTCGAGAACTACACGCAGAATTAAAAAAGTAATTTACTGCGATTGAAGCTTGCTAATATAGGCATTCAATGTGACCATGAAACCATGAAAAAAAAATTTTATTTACAGGCCTGTTATTTTTGAAAGTGGTAAACGTGCGTCTGCAGCAAAAAAAATCATCTATTTTTTTTTATTAAATTTTAGTAATTATTTTATGTCATAACAAAAATTAAATATTTTAAATATTTTTAAATTACAGCAAATGCAAATCGTAAACATAAAAACTAGAATTGTATCACTGTAAAAAAAAACAACTCATTTATTGCTTGAAGAATGACAGCAACCAGAAGAGAAAGAATCAAGAAAAAAACATATAATATATTAAAAAAATAATAATAAAATAAAACGAAACGAAACTTAAACCGTTTATGATTGTGTGTGCGTTTTTTCTGAGTATTACTTATTATTTTCTTTTAATATTGCTAAGGTTATTCAGGGGATCAATCTACTTAAATGATTAAAATCTTTATATTTTTTTATATCTGCTTTCGCACAAAAGATAGATAATAACAAAAAACAACAATACAAAAACAAAGAGTAGAAAACATAAAACTTACAAGCGAATTAAATAAGTACCCAGCAAACAAACAAGAATTTAGAAAAATCTTTAAAATAAATGTATTTTAATCTTTATGTTATTACTGGATGTTTTTGCCCGGTATTTTATTACTTGAGTCGGTATCCTTAGAGAGCTTACATATTAGTTTTTAGAAAAATCCGTTTATAAATAAAATTTTAATTGTTAAAAAACCCATCCGAATAAATACAGCTATTTACTACTTTATAAAATGGCTAATAAAATATTTCAAAGCATAATTGCAAGCTTAAATTAAGTACGGGCACATATCTTTTTGAACAGTGACTAGTGAAAACTGTTAAAAAGTGGACGTAGAAATGGGCGTGGCCGTTCAAAAATTATATGGCGACATTCCGTGGAGTATGGAAACTATATGTACCAAATTTTAGAAAGTTGGAAAACGAAAATTTGTAGAGCAACACACAAACAGAAAATTAATTTTATTTATACAGGCGAGTGCTAGTGATGGCACTACATATCATGATTCATATTGTAGACTTGAAAAGTTTTAGTCTTAATCTATAGATTATATACGATACGAGTATGTACATCAAATGTAAATATACTACGCTTCTACCTGGATTTATTGTAGAGTCTTCACCGACAGCGCCCTTAGGCTAAGCTGCTAGCTTCTAAAGAGTGATTTTTTTGCTATTATCTTTTTGGCAACACTAGTTTTGACAGCTCACGCACGTTTTGTATCTTGTGTCACTGTCAAACATCTTCAGTTTGGTCTATAATTTAATCATGAATCGTCTTACAAACGAACAACGCTTGCAAATTATTGAATTTTATTACCAAAATGCGTGCTCTGTTAAGAAAGTTCATCGCGCGCTTCTTCCATTTTATGGTCAGTTTAATCGACCTACTGAGGCTTCTATTCGGGCTATTGTAACAAAATTTCGCACCAAATTTACATTGTTGGACATTAAACCACCAACACGCTTACGTAGAGTGCGAACTGAAGAAAATATCGCAGCCGTATCGGCCAGTGTTGGTGATGACCGTGAATTATCGATTCGGCGCCGTTCGCAGCAATTGGGCCTCTGTTACTCCACTACGTGGAAAATTTTGCGGAAGGATTTGGGTGTGAAGCCTTATAAGATACAACTGGTGCAAGAATTGAAGCCAAACGACCTACCACAACGCCAAATTTTTGGTGAATGGGCTCTTGAAAAGTTAGATGAAGATCCACTCTTTTATCGAAGAATTGTGTTCAGCGACGAGGCTCATTTCTGGTTGAATGGATACGTGAACAAGCAAAACTGCCGTATTTGGAGTGAAGAGCAGCCAGAAGCATTGCAAGAGCTACCAATGCATCCACAAAAAACAACCGTTTGGTGCGGATTATGGGCTGGCGGCATCATTGGGCCGTATTTCTTCAAAGATGATGCGAATCACAACGTTACTGTGAATGGTGAGCGCTACCGTGCGATGATAACAAACTTTTTTTTGCCCAAAATGGAAGAGCTTGACTTGCATGACATGTGGTTTCAACAAGACGGTGCCACATGCCACACAGCACGCGAAACAATGGACCAATTGAGAGGCGAGTTCGGTGAACAGTTTATTTCACGCTTGGGACCAGTCAATTGGCCGCCCAGATCGTGCGACTTAACGCCTCTAGACTATTTTTTGTGGGGCTATGTTAAGGCTAATGTCCATAGGGACAAGCCGGCTTCGATTGACGCACTGGAAGCCAACATTATTCGTGAGATACCGGCCGAAATGTTGGAAAGAGTATGCCAAAATTGGACTAAGCGGATGGACCATTTGAGGCGCAGCCGCGGCCAACATTTGCATGAAATAATCTTCAAACATTAAATTATATCGACCCAACTATCGATCCAAATAAATATTTCATGCATTTTTCTGAATTTTATGTTTTTTTTTTTTTAAATTTCCGATAGTTCTTATAAAATCACCTTTTAGTTGTAGCAATGGTGGAATTTTAGAACACATGCTATCTTTGTTTAATATACGCACACTATAAAAAATTAAAAAAAAGTGATGTCTCCGGCAGCTTAAGTATCTTCAAATTTTTTTTGTCATTTTATGTAAATAATTTTTTTATCGAGACTTTTATCATTTTTCTAATACAACACATTGCTTTTTAATAATATTTGAACGAACACATAACAATTTATTAAATTTCTATAAAAAAAAAATTATATTAAAAATTCTAAATAAGTATACAAATTTGTAAGCAACTGAGTTGCATTGTATGTATGCTTTTGTACGCGTTCTGAACTGCATGAACTGTAATCAGTAATAACACAAATAGTTTGCAATATCAAAATTAGAACTAAAGTAGAGTTAAGTTGCGGACCATAATAGGGGCATAAACTTCGAAAACTTCATGAAACCAATATTGGCTTCCAAACTAAAAAAAAAAAACAAGCAAAACAGACATTGCTTCTTTGTCAGCCCCCAATTAATCTATTTTCTCTATAACTCATAAGACAAGAATCATTTACGGCATTCAATAAAAAACTGTAAGCTTGAACAGATGTCTTGTCATGTAATACAACTATGGCAGACATACATCCATTCATAATGATTTTAAGAAGCCTCTCATTCTCAGTTAACAGGGCACAAGTCACCGCATTCGATATCGCATGAAAACTATCGTAATTTTAATATTTCGATACTAGTTGCTCGGTATAGAATGCAGTGATTTGAGCTCAGTAAATTACGACATTTTATGAAAAAAAGTTAAAAATCTTAAATTAAATTTGTTGTTGTATTTTGAAAACAAATCTTAAATACCTTTTCATCATAGCAATTTCATAATTTTGGAAAATTTCGTGACATATTGAAAGTAAAGTTAATCTTACAGGAGGAGTCACATATCAAAACGTGTCTTTTAGATTTTTTTTTAGAATTTTTGTTATTTTTGCTTTATGCAGGTCGAGTTCAAGCGAATAAAATCTTATTTGTATATTTTTAAACATTTTTCATAAAAAAATTGGTTTTTACATGCCACCATATAATACATATTATGGATTTTTATAAAAAGAGTCCATTTAGCGAGGTCCGTCTGTTCATCTATGCCTGTAGTACTTAAAATCAACAGTACAGAAAACATAAGCATACCAAAACACCCAAGAAAGTTTTTGAATTGTTAATGAATGCTAGACTCAGTGAGAATTTATAACTTGAGAGTGGTGTCACAATAGGTCTATTTTCACCGCAGTGACCAGGTGACTTGTTGCCGCTCCTCATTTTAATTATACTTCTAATAATTTGATTTCAATGTGTTTGTTTGGCTTAGAGGATCTTTAACTTGCTTTACCGTAATAAAAATAGCACAACAGCAGAATTACTGAACTGTACCAGAAAACTTTATACTAAATTCATAAAATCCATGAACGTCTGTTCTGACAAAATTTTTGTTTCAAGAGATTTTTTTAATGATAGTTTTGTCTGACTTGAAAAATAAAGCTACGATATGAAGTACATGCTAAAAATAAAGCACATTTATTTTATAAGCAGCAGCAGCCGAAAAAATTTTTCATTTCTGAAATTAACTTTTTTCAGACCAACCCTTCAACTTGAATTTAAAAATTTTATCCAAAATATTACTTTCGGTAATTTCGATAATATTTTGACTTTCCAAACAAATGTAAAAATTTTTTTCTACCAACAATATAAGTTTTTTGTGAAAATGTTGAAAGTAGCAGCTACTCAATTCAACGTTGTGCAGACAAAATATAAATTTAATATTGGAGTTTACAGAACAAAGAAACAGAGGACGTGAATCGTAAAACAATTGTGTTCGGAGATAAAATTATAGTTTAGATATAATTTGTTTTCTTAACCCAGCGTTTCCACATGCAAGTGCCACTCACACTGGCAGCTGAACTGGCAATGAAATTCTCTTGCAAGTAAATATTTGATACTTGTAGTAAGGAAAATGACAAAGAATAGTGTTACCGAGTATGAATGTTCGGTATATATAAAAGTTACGTTAATAATTGGTATTGAGTATATTTAACGAAATTAATATATAAAAAAAAGACAACGATAAAGCAGCACATTAAGAGGATAAATTTAAATATCAATTTCATATTTTTTATTTGGAAAAAATACAACAATATACGAGTATTTAGTTCATGGTATTCTCAACACCGCAACATTCCTTTCATATATTTTTATTTTCTACACCATTGGTGCAGATAATTTTTTAATAGAAAAGTAGCCTTTGACGATATTTTAAAAAATAGCTGCACTGTACTTTGTAGACACTCATGCAATTTGCAAGATTTTGAAAATTTTTTTCGGTATTTTCGCAATTAATTACTCAACGAAACGCAGGGTAAAAAACAAAAGAAAAACTTTAAATACACATGAACAGATAATTTTTAGCTTTTTTAAGGCTTTTTTGAAAACAAAAAGAGGCTACGAAAAAGCTAGAGGCTGATTCATAAATTTCGAGGTTAAATGCGAAAAAAAGGCAAAATCTAGTCTTAAGCCAGTGATACACACGTCAAATTTCAACATTAATCAATGCATTTGTGTGCGTTTTTGTTTTTAAATGAAAGTATACATTGTGAGTGAATTTGACGAAAATCAAAACTACTCTGCGGAGTAAGCAGGCTTTCTACAAACCCTTATCCATACATACATACACTTTTTACACACGATGTCTCAGCCAGCCAAGGAATTCTGCGTTCTTTTCTTCAACAGAGCTGGTACAAGGCCTTCGTCAACAGGCCTGTTATCATGCGTTATGATTGCATCTAACCATATATATTTTTAAGCCAAACATTAAAAATTTCAAGGCCAAAATTGTTTGTTAATTTTTTGCACACAATTTTTATTAAATGTTTAAATCAAATTATATAAACATTTTGATATAATTTTTTTAAATAAAGTTTTTATGTGAATAAAAATTTTTTATTCTATTGATTTTTTCATTTCTATTAATTTAAATTAATTTTTTCTTTGAAATTTGTTTTCCAATTTTACTTTACTCTACCAGGATTCGAACCGGGAGACATACAGTTAAGAAGTGTTAACTCGCCACTCAACCACTTCAGTCACAAAGCTCAGTTGAATTTGTACGATTAACGGCCATTTTCAGAATGTACGATTAAACGAACTCTAACCGCAAATTATGCTAATTTGCATTCCACAATATACGATTAACTTTTAACCGACACCACTTAAGCAAAAAGTTGTTGTGAAATCTAACCGACCAAAATACTAATCGGAGAAAAAAAGTGAAAATGGATTGAGATGTCAATGAACATTTACATTTTTGCAATATTTCTAATTTCAAAAATGCAATATAATAATAATAATTGCATTTTGATATTACATTCTAGAACAAAAATAAAAACCTAACTAAGATACAAATATAAATTTTACACTTTATTTAAACCACCTTTTTTAAATTTATTTAAAAAAAACTGCAGGGGGAAATAATTAAAACAAATATTTTTTTTGTTTAGGATTAAAATAGTAAATTTCTTCAGTTACATTGCCTCTTCAGGAACTCCAGCCCACCTATGTCTTCCTTTAGGAATTTGTAAGTAAATACCACGCTGTGTGTGTTACAGCTTTTTTTACAACAATATTTAATTTTTATTCTTTCATTACTCTATTACCGTATTATTAAGTAACTAAATGATGGTGAAACGTAAATCGGTAACCGTTGATTAAATGATGCGTGTTAACTAAACCGATAATTAGTTAATTTTCCATTAAAAATAATATAATCATACATTGTAAAAATGGTCGTAAGTGTTTTTTATACTTACAGGCATACCTCGATTAACGCCATATCTTTTAGCGCCGTTTCGCTTCAATGATCTTTTGAATTAAAAAAAAAATATTTTAACTTATGTTTTGAAGTTTTCTTTTTTTAATTTCGTATAAAAATTGCTAAAACTTAATTTACAGTTCTTGAAATCTTTGTTTTTGAAAAGAAAAAAATAACAAAAATAATTTTAATTCGGGGAGTCCCAAATGTCAAATTTCCGAAATACTGATATGGTTTGATACAGACGTCAGTTATTTCGGTTAAATAAATAAAATTCCTTAAAAAAAATCAATTAAGCCACAGACACATGTTGCTAAGCTATATAAAAAAAGCTTGACAGTGCAGTTGAAAAATTAATGTTATTATGCAAATTGAGAACGGTGAACGACATTCCGAAGTGTCTTAGTTGGGAACGTAAATAGCACTTCTTTTAACGCTGTTTCTGTTAACGCGCTAAACGAGGTATGCCTGTAGTTTATTTATATGGTTGCGAAAGAGAAAAAGGAGAACAATTTATTTGCTACCATATTTTTCTCATTTAATTAAACATCAACAAAAAACAACCTATGTATTTAGAAGGGAGTAGGGCGTTCCTGAGAAGGCAAGCAAGAATGAGTACTCGTTCTTAAATAAGTTCGAGGTAAGTCTTACGGAAGGCCTTAAAAATTTCACAGGTGGATGGTTTGGTCTATCAAAGGACCACACAATGTTACAGCACATGTTTGCAGTGAGGTGTGGCTTTAATAAATGCTAAAATGGCAACGCTGCTCAAGGTTTAATTCTACAATATATTAATAGTTGCACAACTGTTTGCAGGGCTTCTTCAGAGAAATGAATTATTATTTTTACACAATTTATTTTCACTACAAATTGTTTGTTTATTATTGATTTGTCTTTTGTGCTTAGCCCTTCATATTAGATACATTTTTAGTGTCTTTTGTAAAATTTTTGTAAATGTATTGCTTTTGTTAAGTTTTATGAAAGTAAAATCAAGTAAAAATTGTAATTTACGGCCAGGCTCCCTATGTAGAAAATTATCGTTCGCTTCGACTTCAGACGACAAACAGCTGATTTGCGGCTCCCTAAAACATTTTTCTTATGAAAAGAAAATCGAGCAATAACGTAAGCATTTCTATATGAAATTGCGGCTCACTAAAAAATATTCTTTCTCTTTGTACGAATACAAATGTCGCTTGAGTATTTTTTCTTATAAAATTAACACGGAACGCGCAGAAACTACTAAAATTAGAAATAAAACTTTTTTTCTCTCTTCTAATATTGATTTTTTAACAATCAATATTAAATTTTCTTTTTAATTAAAAAAATTTTTTATAATTAAAAAATAAATTTTTTAAGCTTTTTTGTTTACAATTTGTTTTTGTGAATGTATGTGTCTGTGTTTTATATTTTTCTTTCTGCTCTCTTTCGTCATGTAGTGTTTTTGAAAGTACATTTCTAGCTTACAGCGGGTTTTCTTTGAAACTGGCGATTAATTTATGAAACTGTTGTTGTGACAACATAGTATATTGAGAAGGTTTGCGGTAAACAACGTAAGGCTAAGCGAACGATAAATCAAAAGTTAGTGAATGTATCCCGTTCTCAGTCGAAAATAAGTTACTGGTTTTCTTTCGCCTTCGCTTCGCATCGAAATGTTACGTTATTATTATATGCCTACATACTCGTACATCTCCATTTGAAATTTTTTGAATTATTTTGTGTTTATTTTTTTCTTCTTTTTGCGTTTTTATGTATTCAAGCTAGTGTATTTTAATATGTTTGTGTATCTTAGGCACACGTTGTTAAAATAAATACTCGCATTAAAAAGGAACACATAAAACTGTTAAGATGTTGTTTTGTTTACACACATGCACACGAAAACGTTTCCGGAACAGTTAAACGGAATACGGTAGTTTCACAAACCACAGAGTTTTTTTTTTGTTGTGTGTAGTGTTGTTTTGTTATTAAATTTAGGATTTTTGTGTTAATGGTTTTTTGGATTTTAATGTTGCATTCAGAAAACACGAAACGCATATTAAAAAGAAAACTATTGAAAATGATTTTTTTTGAAAATTACTAAAAAAACATTAAATGCCATATTTTCCATGTTCTTGTATGCACTTCACAGGAAATATTTTACTTTATAACTTACCATTGTAACTGGCAGACCCCCGGCGCCGCCATTTGAATACGAATACGGAGATACCAAATAGCCCATATTAAAACTGGACGCATGTGGCTCAATCTTACCTGAAATAAACAAATAAAAATAAACAGAAGAATGTGTTATTGAAATTTTAACAAACAACACAAATGATTTCTTAATAATTGTATTAAAAGTTAAACATGCTATTGCATTTTAATATAGACTTATTTATGAATGCAGGTACGTGTATAAGCAATTAAGTTCAGTCAGTGTTATACAATGTATTTTACTTGGACTTGCTATCTCTTAAGCTATATATAGTATTATAGAATCTTGCGTTTAAAATGCAGCCAGACTCAGTTTCCCTTCAACGTCATCAAGATGTAAACACATACTCGTAGATCGTTTAGCACATGCATGAATGAGCCTTTGAGTGCAGTCATTGATTAGTAATATTCTATGAATTTATGTGTTTTACAATGCATCTTTGAATTTTTATTATAAAGAAAATTTAAAAAGAAAACAATGGCCCATAGTCATAATCACACCTGAGTCGGTGCATTTTTAAACTATTTATGAACAAATGAAAGCTATTACTAAAGTAAACTTTTTTGTGACTAAATTATTGGCCAGAATACATTATGCCATCGCATATCGTAACTTTTCGTTTCATGCAAAGTTAATCAATGTGCACACTGAATGGCACATAAAATAATATTCTTAAAGCAATGAGAGGATACTTTCACAACTTCAAATATTGATGTGTATTCTTGTCTACACTACCATCAGCTTTCGTTTAGGCGAGTGATCAAACGATAAGTCTAGAGGTTCGATTGTAGTATTTGCCTTAGAAATACGTTTTCTAATATTTTGTAAAATCAACAACATCTGCTGCCTTATGCATAATAACAAGATAGCAGCTTGTTAGCCACTTGTTCCAACGAGCGCGATTTGCAGTAACAGTTTTTTGGCATAGCATTTATTTATAACACATTTTTAGAATAATCAACCCTGAAATTTAATATGAGGCATTTAACGTGAAGCGGACAGCAACTTTGTAGAGAATTGTGCTCATTTGTTGACAGTTAACAATTTTGAATGGCGCCGTACAGTGATCTAGGTTTTTTTAATCCTTTTAGTTTGAAAAATCATCGAAAGATTAAAGCTTTAAGAAAAATTTCTAAATCTTTAATGCAAAAGTCTAAATGTCCAGCAAATGTTTAGAAAACGACTTATAAATGAAGTAGTTGATAAAAATATTGTATTATATTATAATAACTAATCAAAATTGTTGTTGGAGGTTGAACACGCTTACGCAAAACGATACAGGTCAATGCAGTAGTTTCCGAACTTCATATATCGCTTGCCAGCTGCCATAAACTTGTATGTAAAGTTACAGTCAGTGCGACATGCTTGTACATTAACTTACATATCTTCCTTACTAATAACTTTTCCACTATGAAACTTCTAGTAGATTTTAAATAAACTTTGACATATTCTTTGAAATAAAAATCATTTTTTTAAATGTTCGAAGATTTTGAAAAACTCATTCAAAATTTTTATTTCCGGTTTAGGTTAATTTTTTATTAAAAAAAAATTTTTTTTATTAAAAAAGCAAAAGAAGGATCTTTACGAATTGTGAAGCATGCAATTTTTAAAAATTGTTTTCATACACACTAGAGGTTTAATTAACACAAATATAAATAAATTCTACGACCTCCTTTTTTTGCTGTCCGCTTTACATGAAATGCCCCTAATTGCATATAGCATTTTTGAAAAGCATTTCTTTTACACATTTCTCTTCAGTTTTATGTGAGCAAATGCATTTTTTTTATTAAATTTCCTTTTGCGTTACCAAACTTCTTTATTAAATAACTTTTTGCAATATTTTTTTTATTCATCCCTATATATATAACTATTTTTTTTAAACAAAACTTTACTTTTTATTAAAAAATGTTTACAAAACGATTTTTTCTGTTCTTATTTCATACGTTTCATAACAAAACAGTTGGCATAAAAACATTCTTATCTTCTTCTTTTACTTTCGATTCAGTTTTTTATTGGAATACTGTCTTTTGATGGCACGTAATTGAAACACAAAAAGGGTGTTTAATTAATATTTTTTTTACTTAGATCACAGAAAAATTTTTGCTTAGATCACAGAAAAATTTAAAGTTACTGAACGGCACTACAGCAGTTGTTATATTACGTAGAATTTGATATTTACTAATCTGAATTTGTTCAGCACATTTCAAGGATAACACCAATATATGGTTTTTTTTTTTGGTAAAATAAAAATTTTTCCCATATAAACTGAAGGTAAATTTGCGCTCAATTAACCAGTTTAGTTGACTTTTTTTGTAGTTTCGATTGAGTCAGCTTTGCATGTCCATCTACGGAGAGTAAATATTACCTCGATTTTTTAAGCCATCCATTTCTCTATTTATTTGGTATACCTAATGCCATAAGCGGACAGCTGCTTCTTGAGGGCTATAGTGAATTCTAGCAACTAAAGAGACGATTGATGCTTGTCATTTGTTGGCAGGTTGAGTCGTCGTGCTTTAACTACTTTGTCGAAAGCTTGAGAAAAGTTTATGTTTATGAAAAATAAAACATTGAACAATTCTTTTCCCCTTGTCTCTCTATTTCCCTACTTCTTTATTGGCAACATAAAATTTTTCTATATTTAATTATGCCTTTTGAAAAAATTATTTTATATTTTTATTTCACAGATATCAGACAAGAGTGTGAAAAAAATTTCTGAACGTACATAAATTATGACGAACAGTATTAATACAGCCGGATTTAATCTGCTGTTGTCAATACAAGTTTCTTTCTTATTTTAATTTTTCTTGATAATTTTATTTTTTCCTATGAAGTTTTTTTAATAATCAACAAATTCATTTAATAAGGGAGGCATAGTATTTTGGATGCCGAGATTGACCGGGTATAAATAAACACACACACACAGTATTTTTTTAATATTTTTTGGTTTGTTACTTTACGTTGTTTATTTTAGGTAGAAATATTTATTATTATTATTTTGGCATGATGTGTTTTAAATAGAAACAATTACCAACTACAGAAAATTATTTTCATTAGACTTTTAATCCTACTAATAAAGGGTGTTTTTTATAGACGTATAGAACTTTAAGTTGGCATTACTGTTCAAGATGGCGACCGATTTAACAGCTGTCAAGTGATTTATTCTCAGTTTGGTTTGGCAATTCATCATGAATAGACTCACGCCTGAACAACGCTTGCGTAGATTCGTCGAATGGGCCCAAAACGAGATTGCCGTTGTTCCCGATTTTCATAAGCGAATTTTGTTTAGCGATGAAGCGCACTTCTGGTTGAATGGCTACGTCAACAAACAAAACTGCCGCATTTGGAGTGAAACTAATCCTCAAGTGTATGTTACATCCAGAAAAACTGACTGTTTGGTGCGCTTTATGGGCTGGGGGAAATTGGTCCGTACTTCTTCAAAAACAATGATGGCCAGAACGTTACAGTCAATGGTGATCGGTATAGAGCCATGATTACTAACTTTTTCATTCCTGAATTGAACAACCATGATGTCCAGGAGCTGTGGTTCCAACAAGACGGCGCAACATGTCACACAGCTTGTGCCACAATCGATTTATTGAAAGACACGTTTGGTGACCGCCTAATTTCACGTTTTGGACCTTTGAATTGGCCTCCAAGATCTTGTGATTTAACACCGCTAGACTACTTTCTGTGGGGCTATGTAAAGTCATTGGTCTATGCGGATAAGCCACAAACGCTTGACCATTTGGAAAACAACATTCACCGTGTTATTGCCGATATACGGCCACAAATGTTGGAAAAAGTCATCGAAAATTGGACGTCCAGATTGGACTACATCCGAGCCAGCCGTGGCGGTCATATGCCAGAAATCATATTTAAAATGTAATGCCACAAGATTATCTTTCGGATAAATAAAATTCATGTCAATCGAATAATCCATCGTTGTTTTATTGCAATTTAAAATTCTATACGTTTATAAAAAACACCCTATATTATAAAGCCGAATGTTTGTGAGTGTGGATGTTTGTTCCTCTTTCACGCAAAAACTACTGAATGTATTTTAATGAAACTTTACAATAATTTAGCTTATACATCAAAATAACACATAGGCTATAATTTATAAGTAGGAAAAAATTCTACAATCGGCATGTTTTGGCGTGCGCCGCAAACATCGTTGAAGTTACACATGTATAATGTATGAACGATATGTTTATCATAAATAGTACTACAAAAACGCCCGCGACAGCATATGTCTATCTCTTATATGGAAGCAATTATCGTCATAATAGTGAACCATAATTACAATAGAAATTGATAATTTATTTCTAATACATATTTCTTAGTAACAAATTGATAATAGACTAGCCCGTACTTAATTTAAGCCTAAAATTATGGTTTTAAATATTTTATTTGTGACTTTGGTTGGTGTTTTTGAAAATAATGCTAGCAAAAACATGAGTCACTTTATAAAGTAGTTAATGACTATTTATTTGGTTGATTTTTTAACAATTAAAATTCTATTTGTAAAGGGATGCCGCTAAAAATTAATGCAAACGCTTTCTAAGGATACCAACCGGGCCGGGTGAGACCGGACAAAAACATCTAGTTTGAAATAAACAATTGAAGTTTTTTTGTATCGATGTACATACAACGTAAAGAAACAAATTTCAAATGAACAATTTGGAACGCATACTTATATTATGTTGGCTACGCCCATGACATGTTATTTCCATTGTTAATTAGAGCCAACGTTAAATGAGAAAATACTTCGTAATGAAAATTAATTTGAAATCATAAATGCTAAAAACTAAAGTGGTGAGAACTACTTTTTGAATTTCTTGAAATTGTAACCAACACAAGCGATAATTCAATAATTATAAATATTAACAATGATTAAGGTTGTTGTGTCTAAACGAATTGATAATACGTGAATATCCAGTAGAATCATTGCATTTGTAGATAACTGTAAATAATAAAAATACTTAAAACCACTTAGTTTAATACCATGTTTACACCTAGGTTTTTGAACGTGTTTAACGACTCATTCGTGTTTTTGAGCTAGAACCAGTCAATTTTATCGGGTTTTGCCATACATTGAAATGTTTTAATAAACATCTCAAACGACGAGTTTTTGATAAAAACACATAGAAAAACATTTACAGGACAGGGTTGCATTTGAATTTATAGTGTATTCAGCGTGTTTCTGACAGTTTTATTTTTTGTTAATAGATGGCGACACGTAAAAATTTTTTTTGGTGAGCAAAAAAAATGTTAATTTAATATTTAGAGGCTTATTACTTGAAAATTTAATATTAATACTTGGAGCTTGGTAAGTTTTTAACTAATTATTGCATTAAAATTATTAAACGGATTTCTCTAAAAGTTGATACATACGCTCTCTAAGGATACTAACTCTAATTAAACTGACTCACGTAATAAAGAACGAGGCCGGGCACGAGCAGACAAAAACATCTAGTATTTTATAAAAAATATTTCATTACTTTTTTTTTCTCTTTTATGGTGCACGATCTGTACTAGTTATGTTGAAATACATGCAATATTTATATTGGTTTAACATATCAATATAAAGGGTGGTTAAACTTTAAGGGCCGATGTTGATTTTGAATAAAACACAAATTATTTACGAAATTATTTCCATTTCTATTTATTATGATAATATGGTATGGTTCAATTATGTATGGAACAAAATATCGGCCAAATGGCCGATATCCGATGGTTCAAATTTTCGATAACGCTGAGGCATTATTGAGGTTCTATGCCGTTAATGTGCCGAATTATCTCATCCTTTAGCTCTTGAATTGTTGCTGGCTTATCGACGTACACCTTTTCTTTCCAATAATCCCAAAGAAAGAAGTTCAACGGTGTCAAATCACATGATCTTGGCGGCTAATTGACATCGCCACCACGTCAGATAACACGGCCATTGGATTTGTCGCGCAAAAGAGCCATTGTTTCGTTAGCTGTGTGGCAAGTGGCACCGTTCTGTTGAAACCACATATCGTCCACATCCATATCTTCCAATTCGGGCCATAAAAAGTTCGTTATCATCTCATGATATCGAACACCATTCACAGTAACTGCCTGACCGGCCTCATTTTGGAAAAAATACGGCCCGATGATGCCGCCAGCCCATAAACCGCACCAAACATTCACTCTTTGTGGGTGCATTGGTTTTTCGACAATCACTGTTGGATTATCATTTTCCCAAATGCGGCAATTCTGCTTATTGACGAATCCACTGAGGTGAAAATGTGCCTCATCACTGAAAAAATCATCGATATGCATTTTGATTTGAACGCAGCAATATTTTCTGCAGTACGATTGTACGCACATTTGGACGATTAACTTGACCGAAAAAAGCACGAAGTTCACGATATGCATTTTGATTTGAACGCCCATTTTCATAATAATCATGAATAACTTTAACGAGTTGCTCGATTGTGTATCTTTCCATGGTTCCATGAGTTAGTCTGAAATTGAGAAATGTCAAATGAAATGCAGAAAAAAACTTGACATTTAGGTGTGGTTCACATTCAACATCGGCCCTTAAATTTAATCACCCTTGTGTCGTCTGGAAATTTTATAGTAAAAAGTACTCAAAATATTGAGTCTGTTACATTCATTTGACGAGTTGATCGTAGCATATAAACATTTTATTACTAATTTTTACTCGTAGCACCCAGTAAAAATCAGTGGTAAAAAAATTGTTTCAAAAAAAGTACCAAAAAAAAAAAAAGAATTGTACTTCATATTTAAACAAGTTTAGTGGTATTTTTAATATTATGTGCATCCTAGAGTTTTCACAGTAGAATTAAACGGTCCTTAACAAAATAAAAAGATCATTAAGTGGACAAAATGGTACTTTTTATTAATTTTAATGGTACTTTTTGATATTTTAGTATTAAAAGCGCTAGAACTACGAGACTAGGCTCAAACGGATCAGGTCAAATTGAAAAATCATTAAGGGACAACATGATACTTTTTATACATTTTAATGGTACTTTTTGATTTTTTAATGTAAACAAACCTGGCAGTTCGATATTGGGCTCAAATGGTCTCAAGCAAAGTGAAAAATCATTAAGAGGACAAATAATCTGAAGTAAAGTGGAAAACCATGAATGGGAAAAAATTGTACTTTTTCAGTTTTTGCTAACAACAGTAGAACTATTAAATGGGGCTCTAACGCTCTTAAGCAAAGTAAAAAATTATTAACAGGCAAAACAGTACTTTTTATTGATTTCAATGGTACTTTTTGATTTTTTAACGAACCTAAAACTATTAGACTGAGCTTAAACGGTTCTAGACAAGGTGAAAAATAATTAAGATAAGAAAACTGTACTTTTTATTCATATACTATAATGGTATTTTTTGACTTTTTAACGTTTTCGAATCTAGAACTAGAACTATTAAAAAACTTAGAACTGAGATTAAATAGTCTACAAAGAAATAGGAAATTATAATAGCAACAGTATGGTACTTCGCTGACGAAGTAGCGAGTTAAATGCTAGTTAATACTAAATAAATAATTTATTTCATTTCAAGAAACTAAAATTAACGAGTTCTAAGAAAAAAACATATTTTTAAAAGCAATAAAATGTTTGCAGGCACTCAATTTAAAAAAAAAAAATCTGAGACAGATATCCAATAGGAATACAATATATTATAAATATAATTTAATTTAATTTTGTAAACATTTGTAAACACTTCTTCACCCAAACGTAATTAATTAATTATTTAGTATCAATAAAGAACTTCAAATTAACATTAAAAAATTCTCTTTCATTCTGTATTCGTAACACGTTCGTAGGTTTCGTGTTTGTGTGTACAAACATTGTGCAGACGTAGAGCTTAAAAACTTTCATAAAAAATAAAGCAAAATTTAATGAAAATCTAAAATATTCAGGGCTGTCATAGAATACAAGTCGGTTTTGCAAACCAATATTGGTTTCATTTGGTGTCATGAAACCAAGTCGTTTTTGTTATTTTCGAAGACAAATAAAACCGATGTTGTTCTATACATTAGTTTATTTGTATGAAATTGTTTATGTAAATATTTGATAACAATTTTGATAAATCGTAGTGTTTTCGTTTAAATAAA